>QLPL01000047.1:0-449939 GCA_003314315.1 Annulohypoxylon stygium
TCACCACAAGCTACATTAACGGCGCTAACCACGCTCGGGGCTCGGTACGAGGCCGACGGTCACGGAATTGAGGAGATGATTAACGACATCTTCGAAAAGAAGCCGAGGCTACGAGCAAAATATTGCCGACCAGCTGCTACTACCGACAGGTTATACCAATCCACTTACGTACATAGTGGAGGCGACGAGGAAAGCTGCGAAAGCGTATGCGGCGGTGCCGAGTCAAACTTTGTTTCTAGAAGCGAACGACTAGACAACGAGGATAACCCGGCCATCCACTACGGTCTGATTGCATCTGCGAATCAGCTGATGAAAGATGCCCTGATTCGGGATAAGCTTGCCGCCGAAAAGGACGTACTGTGCTTCGAGATGGAAGCCGCAGGGCTTATGAACCACTTCCCTTGCCTCGTCGTTCGCGGCATATGCGACTACTCGGACACACATAAGAATAAGTTGTGGCAGGGCTACGCCGCTATGACGGCGGCTGCTTACGCGAAAGATCTTCTCAACACTATTACACCAAATAGAGTGGAGGCTGAAAGGACACTAAACGAGATTCTCTCCGATGGTTAGCAATTTGAATTTCTTAAAGTAGATCATTATTCTTATAATTTATTAAATATATATTTTATTAATAGGCGTGTAGTGCAGGAAGAAGTCAGGCAAACTAGATCCGAAGTGGAAAATCTAAAACAAGACGGCTATTCCGACCGCATCAGGAAGTGGCTATCGCCGCCTGACCCATCCACCAACTTGAATACTGCACTCAAACATCGCCACTCAGGGTCAGGCCAGTGGCTCTTTCGGCACACGGGTTACTGCACTTGGAAGTCAGAGCAAAACTCCTTTCTTTGGCTACATGGCATTCCTGGATGTGGCAAGACCATTCTCTCCTCCACCGTTGTAGAAGATCTCCGCAATACCCACCCCGACAACCACCTCTACTTCTATTTTGACTTCAACGACAGCGACAAGCAAAATCTTGACAACGCGATCCGATCTCTTATTAGTCAACTTTATCATCAGAGAAAAGATGTACGAAAATATTTAGATTCACTTTATTCGTTCTGCGGAGATGGTAGGCAACAGCCAAATCACGAGTCACTATGCACAACCTTCCAGAGCATGGTTCAACAAACCGATGGGGTTTGGATAGTTCTTGATGCGCTCGACGAATGCAACATACAAAACGAACACCGAGCAGAATTGCTTCGATGGATCCAAAACCTTCGGGGCTTGCAAATGAATATCCACCTTCTTGTCACAAGTCGGCCGGAACAAGATATTAAAGCCACTATCGAGAGCTTCTCCCGCAGCCAAGACATTATCCCTATCCAGAGCGACTTAATCGAAGAAGACATACGCAAATATATCCACGCAAGGGTTCGAGAGCATCTAGGACTAAAGAGGTGGCAGTCGCGACCAGATGTGCAGACCGAGATTGAAGTTGCCCTGATAGAGAAAGCAGATGGAATGTAAGTTGGTTCACTCGCATTTGTTATACTGGATGACTAAGATAACATAGGTTTCGGTGGGTATCGTGCCAATTGGACGAACTCGAAAAGTGTATAAATCTCCCTCAAGTACGAAAAACGCTCCAAAATCTTCCGAAGACCTTGGACGAGACGTATGCTCGGATCTTGAATAACATACCGAATTTACATAGAGAATACACAAGGAGACTCTTGCAGTTCCTGACATTCTCTCAGCGGCCTCTGCGCTTAAGCGAAGCTGTTGATGCAATCGCAGTTGATACTCTAAATAAACCGTACTTTGATCCAAAGAACAGGATTGAAATTCCGGAAGATATAGTGACATGTTGCTCCAGCCTGGTAGTGATTATTCAGAGAGCGAGCAGCTATGACGAATACGAAGTCAAAGACTATGGCGAAACAATAACAGAAGTACAGCTCGCTCACTTCTCAGTCAAAGAATACCTTACGTCAGAAAGGCTAGAGGGGGATATATCCACCGATCTCCTAGAAATAAATGCGAGGGGTACTATCGCGGAGACATGTCTAGCTTACCTATTAAGCTTAGATAAGGACATTCCGTTTCAGACCATCAAAGAGAACTATCCAATGGCACAATATTCAGCACGATACTGGGTAGAAAATGCCGTAGTGGCACAAGAGAAAATCAAAGTAGTCAAAGAGCTTAGCATCGAGATTTTTCACACCGAAAATGCGTGGAAGTCCTGCTGCCGACTATATGATCCTGACACGCCATGGACTAAACCTGACCAAACGAGAAAATTGCCGCCAGCTTTATATTACGCATCGCTTGGCGGGCTACAACGTGCTGTCCAGACCCTTCTGGAAGAGGGTGCTAACGTAAATGCCCAGGATGGACGTTATGGAAATGCCCTCCAGGCTGCTTCATTTAGAGGGTACGAGAAGATTGTGCAGATTTTGCTAGAGAAAGGAGCCGATATAAATGCCCAGGGTGGAGAGTATGGAAATGCCTTCCAGGCTGCTTCATCTAGAGGGCACGAGAAGATTGTGCAGATTTTGCTAGAGAAAGGAGCCGATAT
This sequence comes from Annulohypoxylon stygium, assembly GCA_003314315.1. NCBI lineage: Eukaryota > Fungi > Ascomycota > Sordariomycetes > Xylariales > Hypoxylaceae > Annulohypoxylon > Annulohypoxylon stygium. The sequence goes on from QLPL01000047.1 coordinate 2,534, forward strand.
GAATGCCCAGGGTGGATATTATGGCAATGCCCTCCAGGCTGCTTCATTTGAAGGGCACGAGAAGATTGTGCAGATTCTGCTAGAGAAAGGAGCCGACGTAAATGCCCAGGGTGGAGTGTATGGAAATGCCCTCCAGGCTGCTTCACTTAAAGGGCACGAGAAGATTGTGCAGATTTTGCTAGAGAAAGGAGCCGACGTAAATGCCCAGGGTGGATGTTATGCAAATGCCTTCCAGGCTGCTTCATCTAAAGGGCACGAGAAGATTATGCAGATTCTGCTAGAGAAAGGAGCTCACGTAAATGCCTAGGGTGGAGATTATGGAAATATTGTTAAAGGAAGTGTTACGAGCCTATAAATCGGCTGAGGTATAGTCATAAAAAACTGGGTGTTCTTGATTTTAAAGTAACAATACTCGTAGGGAATTAAGTAAAAGAATACGATGTCTACTTGTAAAAAAAGCTTAAAATCCTTTTATTACTGATGATGCTATAGTTTATCACAAACTGGTTTAGAGATAACCAATTAAGCCATGAAGCAAAAGCTTCCCAATAGCCAACTGGTCATTTTTCCCCAATTCTCTACTATATGTGCTACCCCGCAGCTGGGTCGTAACATCTTAGTAGCAGCTTTGCGCTTGCATTTATACGAAGCTTTAGTACTGCTTGGTCTTCTTCCTGCTAGTGCCCTCTGCTCTGGGTAAGGATCAGGGACCAAAAATACACTATGCGCTGGTTCTCTAGTTGTTCTTATGTTTTTGGCTACTGCCTGTCTGTTTTAAATCAATGGTAGCGCATGGCAGTCTGTGTTGGTCCATGAGTGACTCTTCCGTGAAAGGCTAAGGCTATGAAAGACAGGACATGGAAAAAATGCCCTTAACCGGTTATACATAACCATCAGGTGGGCTGGCAGTGCATCTCCTTTCTTTTTTAGCCTCGTCTTACAATTACCCTTGCTACAATATATCGACATGCTAGGAAAATTAAACATAAAGTTATTAATATATACCATTATAATAAGGATAATAATCAAAATGCTATACGGATAATTTTCCGGCCTTGTCACCGCTCTCATGTTACGAACCTATATCTTAAGGCTGGATATACAGGATTGTTCGTGGGTTTCCTTGTGTGTTAACAGTGTCTATAGAGACGAGATCAAAAGATTAATCTGTTCGTAAGAGAGGCTTAGAATCCTCTCTCTATTAGTTCGATACCGTTAAAATAATAGACTTAGATTAATAGCTAAAGAGTTAAATGAATGACTAGATATATAAAAGCCTACCATGATTATATAGATATCCCTCTTAATGTTATTCTTACTGGATGTGTTTTTGAATATGGATGTGGGACACATCCATATTAGTCAACACATCCAATCCGAGGATTTTCCGTGATTGGTCGTGGTTGTTTAGGTTTTTAATGTTGGTTTGTGACACTAATTGTTACGAACCCGTCTACTACTTCTGTCTTACAGACTTCGTAGAGCAGATACGTACCCTGGGGTACTTGGTTTTAAGGTAACAATACTGTAGGGTTGACGATTCTGTTCGTAAAAGAGATTTCATAAGACTCTATATCCAAGTGCAGTCTGAATACTTAGATTGAAAGCTGAAGAATTAAAACTAAATACTAAGAGATCCTCCTTCCTTATATATCTTTCCTATTTCTTATGATTATCCTGGCTCGAACGACTCGCACCAATTTTCCATGATTCGTACGAGTCATTTGGGTATATTGAATCGCAGGAATTATTCTCGATTCTTGCGATTCAGTCACGTGATTTTTTTTCCAAATCACGTGACTCTTGGTCCACATATTTCCTTTGGTCGTGGCCATGGGTCGTAACAAGCTAAAGGGCACCGAGCTTTGAACAGCCATTAACAGCAAGTTTTAGTAATATTAAAATGCGAAAATATGTTATATTTCTTTAATATCTCCGGCATTGCAGCGGCTGGCGCTAAGGATAACGCAATATACTAAGAGATAAATTTATACGGCAAAAGGCGGTAAAACGCGTATAAGCGGCTTGAAGACTAACCGAAATCTAATACTTCGTTATATTAAAAGGAAGGTTGGCAGAGATATGCAGAATACTGAGCTCGGATAGAAGCCGTTACGTTGTTGTTCTCTACGGTCTCGGCGGTATTGGCCAAACATAGCTTGCTATTATATACGCGAAGCGATATAGAGACGGATATTCTGCCGTATTTTGGTTGGATATTAAGGACACAATGTCTATCCAGAGTTTCGCGGATGTAGCGAGGCTAACACTGCAGCAATATCCTAATACCAGCCGCTTAATTGCCCTGGATGTACAGCAGGATCATAAGGAAATAGTCGAAGCCGTCAAAGCCTGGCTCAGCCTACCAGGCAACACCCGGTGGCTTCTTATACACACCAATTTCGACGACCCAAAATTAGGTAACGGCGCAGACAGCGCTGGAATCAACTCTCTATCACAAACGCCTTCACGTATAAGGCATTGGCCTTGTGGATACAACCGGCGCAGACCATGAGCATGGGGTTGAATTTATGCAGGACGAACCATTTATCATAGCTTATACCGGGGGCCCCAACCGGTATCCCTTATAACATCGGCATGTCCGAATAGGCCTCCATGGAGTGGTGATGAGCATGAGTACTCAGAACTGTTAAGAGCTGGGCATTGTAGGATTTATTTTATTTGCTAAGTAAGGATAAATAGTGATAGTCCGAAACGAGGCAAAACAGTTCGTCATTAGCCTATTATAATATTTATTTCCAAACCACTTTCCTAGTGTCACGACCCAATACGACCTCCCCGGAAGGATAGATTTCCTGCTATATTTAGTTACTCGTTCTTCATAGGTATGAGACAGGTAATCAAGCAATAAAACACTAGCGACAGAAAGGAGCAGTAACCATAAGTATTATTATTATTATTATTATTATTATTTAACGCCTGGGGGAACAACTATTTGCTGTTCCGCAGCCTCCCTGGGGGCATAAGGGGCGTGTTAGGCTAGGCTTTACTCTATACAACAATACATAGACACCTATCTAACAAATCAAGTCCGAGGACATATTGCCAAAAGGCATCCCAAGCTGCAACCTCCCTGCGGCCGAGTGAGGGTAGTCTTCAGCTTCTACTTTTCGAGTCGCTTTGAGGTCCCAGGATATTATATCTTCGCCAAGGCCTTTCCAAGCATTATGTGCTCCATTCCGTGGAACTGCAAGCCACGCGATGTCGCGCATATCATGTATAATAAATGAAGTAATATATATATATAACCAGTGCCGTCACATACCCGTAACCCCAACGCCAACCCCTTTGCTTATGTCTACTATCTTCTTTCCCCATGTTCTTCCCCCCTTTTACCTCCACCTTTTCATCGGACACAGATGCCCTTGTAAAAACCGGTCACCTGGAGGAACTCCTTAAAGTCCTGAGGGTTGCTCATCAACAACTTCAAGTATAACCGTGCCTCTTTTTCCGATCTGGGCCGCCGATTGGGCCTGTGTGGCCATCTATCGAAGGTGGCTTGTGCCTTTCTACAGCGTACAGTAACCATAAGTAAAGGTAATGCAATGGAAGAATGTCTGAAGATTGCTTCCGTAAGATTGTAAGGAGACACCGTCTAAGCTATTCCTCTTAGCGTCCCAATTTTAAATATTTGTAATCAACTTATGAGTCATATAGCTAATACTTTTCGACCTATGCTAATCGTTTTGTAATAAGGGAGATCTCGAGGCTCTGTAAGACCAATTACCTTCTAAGGTAGGTGTCAGTGAACTGAATCGGCTCTACTGCCAGGATGATCTTTAGGTATCGTTTATGGGCATCCTTTATTTCATTCTCCGTTAAATTTTCCATTCCCTTGGACTGGTACTACTCTATAGCCTTTCGTGGTATTCACCCATCAACTAAATCGAAGCTTCGCCGGAGAACTATCCGATTCTATTTTTTTTCGGTCTCTCTTAATAGATTAGAAATCATAAGCCTTTATAGTATATAAGCCCAGATTAAGGACCCCCATAATCCCTGCGTGTTTGATTTCACTTTTGTAAATGGTAACGTTAGCCGGTGTGGCCGAAAACTAGGAACCTGGAACTGTGCCGGAGGCTCACCCTTGGCTCAGGTTAAAGCAGCAACGGCTCAGGGGGGCTCAGGGCAACTCAGGTTTATTGACAACAATGGCAATTTCTCAGGGCAACTTTCGGGCGATGCATATGTCTGCTTTACGTGGGAAGCTGTTCGGCGAGCTAAGGCAGCGCTGAATGGAGAAGCTTTTGGTCGCGATCAAACCGAACCCCCGTGGAACTACCTTGGAAGTACAGCTTTACCACTTGGCTCGTGCGAGGACGTGTAGCTGTATATTATGCGTTTCTAAACAATGAGTTATAGATCCTTGGTTAAACTTGAGCTGCGGGCCTACGATCACAATTATTAAATAAGATACAAGATATAAGTACCATTCTTATATAGTAGAAACTTAAGTTACAGGTAGTAGTCCGTAGCAGAATATCACAATCCCTAACATACAGGGTGAGGACCTCCAGCCACCTAATATTCCAACAGCAATCAATAAGAACCTATTATACTCCGACAATAGAACCCACCAAGGGCACGATCGTAGGAAAATTGTTTGCCATAATTCCGATATAAATTCCCGGTCGCGGTCCGATATTATTCTTCTAGGTCATCTCTTTCCGTATGGGAAGTCGTTGTTATTGATTCTTCCACGCCATGTTTTCGTGCATAGCTTGTCCGCATTAAAATCAAATAGGCGGCAAGAAGGGATGGACGGAGCGGAATATTGTGCCCATGGAATGGGATTCCATTCTGCCCAGAGAGGATGAAAACCGTGTGGAAGGATCCACCTACGTCTAAGTCCTGCTGTTTTGCCTTTTTGTTGAGGAATGACTTGGCGCCCACAAGGAAGATCCTCTCTATCGTGCGTTTCCCGACTTCCTCTCGGTGATCGGTTAACATGCGGATGATTATTCGCCCTAATTGGCTACCAATTATGGCATGGTATCCGTAATCGAACCTGGTATATTCGATTCGCATCCTCGCCTCGTTTATCTGAACAATCCTATCAGTTGTCGACCTCCTGGCAGCCTCCTAGGCTACGACTCTGGTCTCTCTGTTAATCACCGTATCTATCCACACCACCCGCAGTCTCGACGGGGGCAACTAATTCGCAACCGCATCTTGTACGTATGATTGCCATAGGACCTCAGACATCGGCAGCCGTTTACTCTGTGGGTTTTTGTCGTGCTTTCGGTTAAGCTCCCAAACCATCAGTATGCCACTTCGGGCATCGTTTCGTGAGAGGGCCATATAATCAAGTGTGTTTGGCGAATATACTTCACAATAGCTCAGATGGTTTGTGTCTTGAGTTCTCTGAGCGTGATGTGTGGGAAATTGGGTATAATGTTAGGACAACTGTGTTGGTGACTATTGATTGAATGATACATCGTAGAATTGTAGATCTGCAAAGATTGCAGAAAGATTCAAGCCTTTTATAGACCACTCAATATCCAAATAATTGAGCTATTTACATGCCAGAAACAGCGCCCGAGCATGTTTCTGAGCATATTCTGAGTTGTTTTATTTGTTAACCGCCGGTGCCCCTTACCCTGATCTTGACCTAACTGCCGTTTTAGGAGGTGGGGCCTTATCCGGACCAATGAGAAGAGCCAGCCATATTCGTGTAACTCTTGAAACTCTAGTTGAATCTGATTGGTCATACTTTCTGTAGACCTTTCCAACACATATTGTCAGGAACTTGGAAGAAAGACCAAACCTCTAGGGTCAAATAACGTTTGGAGTTGGCATCCATGGATGGATACTGCCATAAGCAAGTTACTTACTGGTAGGTACGTAAAGGAAGGTGTATTGTCGTTTCCGAGGTTCCAAGGTTCCAGTCTTGTTATCAGACGTTCCTTGGTACCTACCGAGTTCAATTTTGTAGTTGATGTCACATGCAATTTGCAAGTGATGGATATTCATTAGTGATGCTGTAAAATCTTCTGGATTTCACTTCTATTTGCTCTATAACTACTATACACGGCGGTCTTTATCATCACGGGAGGATATTGTCTGATATTCCTATACATTTAATTGTCGCATATACTAACCAAGCATTATCATACTTGTCACTCTTTGAAATTTTATTGACCTAGGATACGCTGTCGATAACTCTCTACTTCCTAAAAAATACGTCACCCGGCCCAAGCAGCCAAGCTGAGATAAAAATCCAATCCTGCCGGCCGAGCATCTCCAACAGAGCGCAGGAAAGGTTTCTGCCAGATCTCGTCCGATACCATTGACAGAATGGAGAATCATGGCCATCCCGCACCTACTTGTGCGGTCTGTCTGCAACAAGTCGACAATACGCGGATTCTTCCTTGCGGGTGCCACTATTGTCGAGATTGTTTAAGCCGATTTGTCAACGCCATCATTCAGCGTAACAGATTGAACTGGCCACCACGATGCTGCGGAGTTGATATCACAGTACAGGATGTCGTATGGTTAGAGGATGATGTTATTTTACGGGCGTATCAAAGAGTCGAAGGGGAGAGGAGAATGCATAACCCCCTTTACTGTTCTAGACCTCAATGCAGCGCTTTGTTGGACTGTCGAAACTCGGCAGATGAAGGCGGAGACGTGACTTGCGATAAGTGCGGCACTTCAACTTGCAGGAAATGCAAGAAACCCACACACGGTGCTTCCGATACGGAATGTCGAGAACAGGATCTAGATCCAGCGTTGGAGCAATTGGCTGGGGAAAACCGGTGGCAGCGATGTCCGCATTGTCGTCGAATGATATCTCGCATGGGAGGGTGTGCTCATATGACGTGAGTTCACAATCTTTTACCACGAGACGTGATTATTACTTAGTACTTGAGCATTCAAGTGTGGAGATAACTACTAATACTTTGTTGTGTACAGATGTCAGTGTGGCAGGGATTTCTGTTACACCTGCGGTTCGGAATAGAAAACCTGTGACTGTCCGATGAACGACGATCAAGGTGAATTGGAGAATGCCCGTGATGTTATACTGCGTCGTTTGCGAGAACTGTCTCGCGTGCTCCGGGAAAATATCCCACCTAACCTGCTACAACAATATTGGCGTGATCTCCCCATTCAACAGCCCCAGGAACAAGAAAACGATCCTCCTACAGCAAACCAGTTCCAAGGACGAGTCTTGGACGATTATGATCATTTTCGTAGAAACCCATTGCAAGAAAGACCACCTGTTCCAATGGAAACTTCCACCTCACGCCAGGCTCCAAACCCGTTAAATACTACATCGACTGGTTTTATAGGCAACGGATTACACGAAGCTCCAACAGCTCCCAGGGGAATGAGAACGAACAACTTCACGGAGACCAGTGGAATTGAGAGGTTGCCTCGGTCACAAACGCAAACGTTTGAAGGGCCACTTCCTTCGTCTCTACGACAGCCCATAGCAAACGGGAGAATCACTTTGACAATACATAATCCATCTCTTCCCCAACAACAAGGTCCTCCCGGAAATTACACCCAGCCTGTACTTGCCCAACAGCAAGGTTTTCAAGAGCCTTCTATCGCGCCTATGTATCATGAACATGTTCAGCTACTGCATGAGCGTGAAAGGCTTAACAGAAGATTACAAGAAATAGAGCGGCGAGAACAGCAATTAGAATACCTGCGGGCAAGACTTGCATCTATGCAAGCCTTAAGGCCACCAAGGGATCGCTCAGGCGTTCAAGCCGAACACTATGCGCCAGAGATTCCTCCCGACAATTACTATTTCCAGCAGATGCCGAGACATCCACATAGACAACTTCCTACACAGCCAACCGTGTGGCCACCCAACTATTCGGCACCTCCAAGATGACGCAACTGGATCATTGCTATGTGGCGTGCGTCACTTCGTTTTTTGACGTTGGATTTTGTAGGTGCTCTCCATCTTACCATCCTACGCTTATAGAAAGTCATCTAACCTGTTTAAATAGATACGTGAATTGATCAGCAGATTTTGACAGGAGTTAGGCCTGGGTACACTCTCATTACACAGCACTAGTTAGTATCGATATAAATGACTTAGGCTAACAGAGGAGGGAAAGGATGATATCGTCAACCTGGGGGGAAATATTATCATATCAATAGCGTGTTGATTCACTTACTTACACAGTAGTTGATAATTCAAAAGCGACGTCTTTGCCTTTTATATTGTTTGACTTAGTCGTAGCTATGAATGATGAAAGTGATCAGATGTGAAAGATTTCCCAAAATATTGAAAAAAAAAATGATAGCTTCACTCTTTTTTGATCAGAGAACCTCCGGGCAGCTTGCGGCGGTAACCCGGCGTGCTTCCATTGCACGATGAGGCTTTGTTAAGATGTTGAGGCATCGCAGGAAGGATAGATGGAAGCAGCATACCTGTTAGCACTTTTAACGCATCCGTGGATCCTCTCGTGTCGAATACGTGCCGTAGTTTACACGCCCAAGTTGTTCAATACTTTGCTCTACTTGCTCCTGTTCCTTTTTTCTTTTATATGAAATTCACTTACCTGTTACCATCCTCTAGCATTGAGCTGTCTTTTTCACCATCGTGCTGACCTAGCACTCAATTCCTCTCATACAGTAATCTGAGAAAAGTCCAATTTAGCAGTACCAAAAGCCACCAGCCGCCCTTCTCTCCTTCCCCCCTAGCTCCCCCCTCAGCCGCCCCCAGCCCCAAAGCACAAGCCCGCATCGACGACTAAGCCGGCGACTAAGCAAAGGACCCGCCAGCCCGCAAAAAGGCGACATCATTCGTGTTCATATGTACTCTAGTTCCCCTCCAGCCAGCATCTGCGTACACACTTCCGCAACACGAAGGGTTGGACTGGAGTGGCCTAGCGGGGCATATTTGGAACGCTTTGCTAACTGTCAGATTCCCCCACGCTTTACTGCTAGGTCTGGAGGTTCGATTCCTCTGGCGGCCGAATCAATTTTTAAATTTATTTTTTGATTGAAATAATTTATTTTTATCTTTTAGACTGGCGAGGAAGGGTCTGGCTTTTCGCTGGAAGCTTTTTTTTTTTTTCGCTGCTATGGTTGGAGTTTAGGAGATGCGTTGCATCGTCATTCTCTGGTCCAGCAGGCATTAGCGAGTCAATTCACAACGAGGACGGTATAGAAGTCAATTATGAGAAAATTAGCAAAGAGACCAGTTTCTCGCAAAATTTAGTCATTGTAGATCAGACTCTATTGTATCTGGGGTATCTTCCAATCGTATATATATATAGGTACTGCTTGCAGTTTCGATTAAAAGCTCAGGCGTGATTTTCGCCAGACCAAGGTAGTGTTGCCAAAAGCACTACGTGAAATCATAAACCATTAGGCTCTCTCGTCCCTTCGACTCCTTGAGCACAATTACCATCTCGTCATCGAAGCCGACCCAATTTCGCCGATCATCCCACTCGGCGGCGATGTCGTCGGGAGGGGTATTGCCCACCTTCTCGACATCATCCACTATTGATTTAGCTGTTGGTCGAACCTCGATACTCTTTCCGTGAGCCTTGCCTTCTAGTTCCCAGACCCTAATTTCTTCTCCTCGACAGCTGACGCTAACCGCTTTGCCACGAGCAGTTATTTCTGCATCGCTAATCCCGGAAGTGTGTCCCCATAATCTAATACCCGGCGATATGGAGAGAGAGGTCGCATTTGACGTACAAAGGTATAGTATTAGTGTGTTATCGGGAAGAGTCGCAAGAAGGTAAGGGTGTGTGTAGCATAAATTAATAGGCCCATCTAACTCTTCATCTTGAGATAACGAAAGATTCATAGGCCGGGCTGGAGATGTTGGTGGAGACGGTATATGGGTGGGACTTAAACGAACAGGGAGACTGTATGCCAATCGAGTAGCTGTGATGTCTGGCATAGACTTTGATCTAGACATTGAAGGTCGCAAGTGCAAATCCTGTATCCCCAAAGACCATCCCTGAATAGTTGAAAATGTGTAAGCGATTGAAGCCACAATGCTTACTGCCGTCTTTCGAATAGATAATGCTAAAGGTGCTCTCGAGGTATGTGACTTTAGCGATGTTAGGAGGTACGGTGCTTGAAGAGCCACTGGATCGATAATTTGTATTTTGGACTTCGAGTTCGTTGGTATATGTTCATCTTCTGTATCTTGCATTGTTTCGCTCCTGGAATCCCGTGCTGTTTCGCTATCTGATTCGTAAGTTCCAGAACTATCCATTTTAGGAGGTCCATCAAATGTATATAGGGATATAAGAACAGATCTAGTTGCTGTCAAGAGATATGGGTAGGAGTAGGCAACTCCAACTAGCTCTCCGTTGGTAGATTTCTCGTGGAGATATCTTCGTAATATTCTCCTTTCTTGTAAATCCAGCTTCCAGACCCCAAAACTACCATCGGAAAAGCCAATTGCAATTTCCAACACTTGATCTTGGACTTTTTGATCGTCTATAGCAATACAGCTCGGCACAGCCTTCGAGTCGGCCTGGCCTAAGCTAATTTGCGCCAGCAAATACTTTGTCTTCAAGTCCCAAGCTCGCAATCCCGTAGCTATGTCGGCTGTTATTGCAATGCCTTCGGATACCTTAACGAGCATCTTATATAGCGAACTTGTCTCGGGAGAGAGTAGTTCTTTTCCAACCTGTAGCTCCTCGACGGCGCATTTTCCCTTAGACCAGTTATGCCGCAGCTTGTACTGTTTCTTCCAATCCCGAGAGCGATCTTCTAAGTTGCCAACATGCATATCCACCCAGCCTCCTCTTCTTCCATCTGCCCATATCGCCTTGCGCGAAGAGTAGTGGAGTTTCCCTTCCCTTGCGGACCCATTGCGAAACCCGGGAATACGAAGGGCGCGGGGGAGAACAAAGCGCGAATAGTAAAGACGCTTCCATATCTGCGAATCGCCGTATAGATCATAGAAGCGCCGGGATAATGGCGCGGTATTCAGTAAATCTGGGAGGGATAGGAATGTGAGGATGCGTATGAGAAGTTCATTCGGTAGGGGCGACAGGAGGTCCGGCAACTCGGTATGGCGGGATCGTTTTATTGTCGTCGATCTTGACGCGACGTCATTTTCGGCGCGCTTTCGCTTGTGGGTCATCTTGCGACTTCACAAGTAGATCGGACCGGGTTCTACTATATTATAGGTAAATACGATAGAAACTCGAAAAATTATAATCTCTAAAGTGGTTGGTAGGAATGCCGAAGTTAGATTGTCGGTTGACAGATCCATGGATGCGATTTGTCCCACCAAGAATGGGAAATCGGTGATATCGGATATAGTCTTAGGTGACACTAACCTCAATCACTTTACGTAAGATTAGTCACCCAAAACCTCGGAGCCTGGAGGTGGGTCTATAGGGCTAATGACTAACCAATCGGGGTTTAGCTTATCAGATGATCGGAGTCTTTCCTAACTCGTTCGATTAAGTAATCGCATCTTCTCACTCTTAATGCTCATTCTTGAGTCACCAGATGGTTAATTTTCATAATATCCCTCTATAGGAAATCATAATCTTGTATATCTTAATTCCTCCATACAAAATATTATAATTACTTTGGGTTTTGTCGTGTATGAGTTCAAATTCTCGACTTAACTCCTACCTGCCACTAATTCCTAATCGTCAATCACCACTCTCATCAGCATAGTCAGCCCCTGGGAGTTTGACTTTTATATCCCATATCACTGGGACAACAATACATCCCTTGGAAATGTAGGGGCTGATCTAATTGGTACGGCATTGCATACATTCATGTGCTTATGAGTCAAGACTAATGGTTCTCGCACTCAGCCACCCTTCACGGAATCCGCGGGTGCCGAGATTCAAGTAGATCGCCCGGACAAGAGTATGAGCTCAACTTAAACCCCGAAGTTTGAGTCGTTGGATGTGTCTCAGAAGCGCCAACCCGCGTGTTTTACTGTAGTCATTGCATATGCTGGCTGATTAACTGCCGAGAATCACCAGGAGTAACAATACATTTACGCCCGTGATGGACGCTGAGGCGACCGAAGGCAGTGGTGGACCCGGGTCTCCTGGCCCTCGTAGAGCAGTAAGTGAGACTCCGGTACCCGTCGGCTCCGTTATCCATAGAACCAATCCTACCATGGTACTGTCACTAGATCAAGATCTTTCAGCTAAGTAACATCGTGTAACAGTGTGACCAATGCAGACTTAGAAAGGTGAGGGATTCTATATTACCCATTCCCCTTTTAGTCGGCTTTACGACAAACCTCGTTATCCTTGCTCGCTAATATTTTATCCCGTTAGATCCGCTGTGATAAGGAATCGCCATGCTCAAACTGCCGGAGTGCTAGACGGTCTTGCAGTTCTACAGGAGCTGGTCAGAAGCCCAAGGAGCCACGGCAGAGAGTTCTAATATCTAGCCAATAGTAAGCGGGACTCAACCTCCTGCAACTCGCTTAAATAGTTACGGAGATCGTGTGACTAACGCATCTGGCTATTAGTGAGCGGAAGATTGACTTAATCGAGGAGCGGCTTGGCGGTATTGAGACGCTTCTACGAAACTTAAGCCCAATCTCGGCGTCCAAGCCGCCTACCACAGAGGCTTTCATACGACAGCCATCCGACAAGCTAACACCGCTGTCTTCTAACAGCCGAGATGAGACGTCAAGCACAATATTTGACCCGGAAGATGCAGGAGACTTCGAGGGCAACTCGTCCTTAGCGGCGCATACCGTCTTCGCGAGTGAATTTCTCGAGCATGCCGTCCAAGGGACTCCACTGCAGCAGCAAGGCAATGTCCCTAAGATAGATGCTGCGCTGTCATCCCTACGTCATATCTTGAACATACAGAAGACCCAACGCGCTGTATCATCGTTCCACGAATTTCGTTTTCCCGGGCCAAAGCAGCCGCCAAAGGTTAACTTACGAGATCTGCCCCTACCACCCATGGCACTTGTAGCAGAGAAGCTACGAGAAATGAAGCGTATGAAGTTCCTTCTTCTATCCTACCTACTAGCCCCTCAATTCTATCATCTCAGATCATCAGCCTGTCTTACCCGCTGACATCTCGCTATAGATGGTCCGGCCCCAATGATGCTTGCTGTCCTCTATTGCTTTATAGAGGTTGAGCGCTTCACCGACCAATGTAGGCGGGTTTATTTTAATACTGATGACATCACTGACGCGACATTCATCCTTGTCAACTCCGGCCTTGCTTATATGTTCTTCGAAGCTGGGCTTGCATCAACAAATCCAGAAGAGAAAGCTCAATATGATTCACATTATACCATGTGCCAAAAAAACCTGGAGGTTGCATTATCACAACTCAATCTTCTCATGCCAGCAACGCTAGAAAATATAGAAGCCTTGCTCATGGCGGTAAGTTCAGCTCTATTTATATACATCCGTGAAATACCTGCCTACCGCAGTCCATGATCTAAACTTTCTCGTAGACTACTGACTAATTAAATTTATTCATTAGGCAAGTTTTTCGATCGATATATCACGACCCTCGCTGGCTTGGCTCTTAGCTTCGAGAGCCGCCCACATGTGCAGAACACTGGGTTTACACCAGATGCACACCATGAAAGATGACAGCCCGCAAAAGAAGGCTGATAAGTCGATATTATTTTGGTGCACCTATATGCTTGATAAAGGTCTATCTTTAAGACTAGGCCGAGCATCTATCTTGCAAGATTATGATATATCACTACCACATATAGCCCCTGAGGCCAAAGCTGCATACCCGGGTACCGAGGTCATGACATTGTGGATTAAGCACGCTCAGATCCAGGGGAGGATCTACGAGCGCCTATATAGCCCCGGTGCTCTACGGCAGTCTGAGATGTATCGCGTTGAGCAAGTTGGCATATTGGCAGCGGAGCAGAAAAACCTGATGTCGCAAAGCATGAAGCTTTTTGCAGAGTTCAATGCATCCGAATCAGCTGAAGGCCGCATGTTTGCCATTATGCTTAAGTCAGACGAAGTTTCTTATCTTTCGTCACTAACCTTAACATATCGTGCGATGCCACCCACAGGCACACACTCTCGCACTTTCTCAGACGAATGCATAGATTCTGCACGTGCAGCGATGTCTTGTCATCAGGAGGCAATGGACATGATGGATGACCAATCTCTGAAGATTGTATATATTCATTGGTGAGAATCCCACCTTTCCTCAGCTCTCTCACCTAAAATCCCTCCACTAATCAGGCAAATTTCAAGGACGATCCTTTACGCCCCATTCATTCCATTCATTGTGATTTTCTGCCTAGTAATCGAAACCTCGAGTGCAGAAGACCTACAGCGGCTAGGCGATTTCGTCCAGTCGTTAGCTGCAGCATGCGATCTATCGCATTCGATTAGCAAACTTCACCAGCTGTGTCAAGTACTATATAACGTTGCACAACTATATATCGAGGCCAAGGCGCAACAGCCCCTAGATCAAGATATGGTACCCGTTGGTAACGAATTCAACATGTATCTCAGTCAACTGGGGTTTATGCCCATGGAAGAGAACATAGCGAATTTCGACGTTAGTGGTACCGGGACCATTGACGATCAGGCAAGATCCATGGCGCAGACAACGCAATTAGGAGACTGGTTTTCGGGGAATAATTATATGCTGGGCTTATTGGAAGAGGATCTATCGGGGATAAATCCTTCGGGCTGGCCATCATGAATTAGGCCAGTATAAAAAACACCAAGTCTGGGTTGATACGAAAGGGCGAAATGGTAGGTTGGGATATCGATATTCAACTAGGATCCCATCTCAAATCGGTATCTGTAAAACCTCATAAAGGTTCATATTTATGGCGAAATGTATAAAAAGTTCGCAGTTCGATGGAATATTCTCAATAGATCAATAGTAAAAATAAATCAATTCTTAAATTTTGTATTTCATGTCGGCTTTGAGGCCACTCTACGCCCCGGCTAGTATTACCAGCAGACGAATATCGGTGGTAATGGATATGTACACGACCGCAACTCCCTTCTCCGTTTTCCCCGTGGCTCCCAAACTCACGAGCTAGTGCTCTTGCCCAACCTCTCAGCTTCCAGTTCCTGCTCGGCACGTATGTAGTATTTAGCGGTGTCAACACCGTGTTGGTTGTGGTTGACGAAGTTGAACCAGGGCATCACAGCGAAAAATAGCGCTGAGTATCTCGATTGTCGGGCAGCTACTCCTTGCATGTGCGGCGTCACGGAGCTAGCACCATATAGCGGCTCGCCGGCCTTCACCTTGTCGACCATCTCTCGCATATCCATCTCGACTTCGCGGGAGTTTTCAGTCATGCCGTAGAATCGTACTATAGACACATTTAATTAGAGCGGGGTGTTCCTAGCGGATCGATGCGGAGTGAAACGTACGACACGATCGCTGGTAGAAGTATAGGAACCCGCCAATCACACCAATCGCTCCGGATAGACGTAGCGCTCGTATGAATCCACCTCGGCCGACTTGCGATGGTGCGAATTTCTCCATCGTTAGGAGGAGACCCGGACCGGCGGCCGCGGCTACGGTGCCGTGGATGTAGTCTGATGGGCGTGCATACCCTACTACTCTCCGGAAATGTCTAATACAGTATATTACGTTAGCCGAAACCCTTTTTTTCAATCTTTCGGTGCTTCGCGAAGCTTCGCAATCGTTACGTACGGGTCATTGTCGATGAGCTAGAAATCTCTCTAATTAGCGATTAGTTCACGGACCCATTGATAAAGGTACGTACGGGGAAGTCGGACTTGGCGACTTTGCTAGGAATGTACGTCTGCTGCGTGGGAGTCGCCATACTCGCGGAGTCGAATTGAACTCCCCAATAGCTTCGGTGTGGCGGAATAAAGTGCTTCGTAGATCAAATTGAGGTCATTGACGAAGCTCGAAATCGCGAAGTTCTAAGAAATTGATGAGGTAAGCGGGGTTTCTTCGGATATACTGGGGTCCGGAGCTCGGATGTGGACCTGCTACGACCAGTTACAATTTCGTCATTAATAACCTTATTGGGAGCTAAATTGCCCCACGTAAGTCGCGTCTATATTGCTATCCGACGCGTCTTATCGATCTCTAATTAAGCTCAATTCTGGTCACCATCAATCCATTTCTTCAATTCAATAGCAATGGCGCCACGAACAGATCCAGTGGCCGCAAGGCCAGTCAACAATGATATAGACAATTATGATGTCGACGATGACCCCTTTGCTGAATCGGGAGACGAAGCCCCCGCCAACAATGCGCAATCCAAGAAGCGCAAAGATACCACCGGCCTAGGTATTGATGAAGCTGTAGCCGTACAAAAGAAGGTCAGAGCTCCGATCGTCAAACTAGACGAAGGCAGGTTCGTGTTGAGTAATCTAGTAAAATCGGATAATATATGCTCACGGAGTCTAGATTATTATCTGAGAAAGGCATACCGAGACTACGGCGAAAAGCGCGTGATCTAAAGTTCAAGGGCAAAGGCCATGAGGTACTTCGGTTATATCATACATATCATCAGAGCTCTAGTGAAACTAACAATTGTGTAGTTCTCAGACGCTGCCAGGTTACTCTCATTCTATCAACTATGGTTCGATGACCTATTCCCAAAAGCGAAGTTCCTGGACGCTGCAGCTATGGCGGAGAAAGCGGGTCACAAGAAATACATGAGGATGAAGCGAATGGAGTGGATCGATGAAGGAAAGCCCAAGCCGGCGGGGATGGAGGGAGAGGACGACATCGAGAACCTGTTTGGCGATCTTATCGATCAGCCAGAAGAACGCTCTGCCGCCATCTTTCCATCCAGAATCGCCCCGATCTTTCAGAATGCCGGAAGCGAGAGGCCGCGGACCCCACAACAAGATGATGTGCCTGATGAGATGGATATGGATGATCTCTACAACGCTACTCCCAAGGCTCCAAAGACGACGCAACCCGCAAGCACTTCCGTGTTTGGAAATGGAGGAAGCAGCACATAATTGTTCGGAAACGGTGGTGAACCTGATGAGGACGACTTAGATGCGCTAATGGCCGAGGAGGAAGCGCGGCGCACAAAACCGGCTTCTCTCTTTGGCAATGGCGGTACTGTAAAGGCTCCTCAACCACAGAATGAACCGGATGAAGATGATCTGGATGCATTAATGGCGGAAGCCGAAGCCCAACAAGCACCTACAAATCGAAAAGACAACCCTGCCCCGAAACAGGCCCCAGCTGCTGTAAATCAAGATGAGGATGATGATTTAGATGCGCTAATGGCAGAAGCAGAGAATCAAGATCAACCAAAGCTGCCTACCAGCTCTAAGCCAAAGGAGAGCACAGATACATCCAAAAATGGAGCAGATGCAGATGAAGAGGAGGCGATGGCTGAAATGGATGGTTTATGGTGAAAGTCAAGCTTGACAATGACAAATGGTATTATGACGCATGAGGCGGCGTTAAGGAGCCTTTGGTAAGGGTATTGTCATAGTTGTTTGATCCCATTACTATTCTAATGTCTATCTTAAATAACTTATACAGTGCTCAAAGGGGCACTGTACCTCCAGCTAGTTGATTGGGGGTGTATTGGTGCAAGCTAGGGGATGAGCAATGATACCGCAATCCATTCATGCATTCATACCCAATATTAACCAACAACCATCACATCAATCACATTCACCGACATCCAGATTCAATATATACCTCATTAATCTCTTCTAAATTGCTCATTCACCGTCTTGTCTCTACCTGTTGTACCTTGGTGCTGTACCAAGAGTCTGGACTTCGGTACATCTGAGCTTTATCGATAAAGACTTAGGCGCCCCACTCCCGATCTGCCACTTTTAGCCCGGTTCACCACTGCAGCATCCCACCAAATCCACTCCCGCTTCAACTTTCAGGAACATCATCTACAGAAAAAAAGACAGTTAATGGTGACGTCTTTGTTTTCTTTTTCCGCCATATAGTGCGTTCCTTTGCGTCGAATTAGACGTCTCTAAGAACTATGGCCTCCCCGGACCTTGTGGAAGCCATCCAAAAGCTTCAAGTCAGAGACGACACGAATATCGATGATATCCTCTTTCAACAGGGTCCCCGCAAACGATTAAAACAAGACCCGACCGCACTCAAAGCAGAACTCGAACAAAAATACCTGACTCCCTCCAACACATTTTCTACCGAATGGCTCAATCGTCTACAGCAACGATGGGATTGCCCAACCGACCTCACCGAGCTATTTCGCATTGCGCCCACGCAGACTCGAACCGTTACACGATTCCAGCGACAAGGCCTCGAGGGTAGAGTGACGGGATACAAGAATGTCACAGTACCTGCTAACAGCGCCACGGCAAAGAATTCGACCTCCCTTATGCGAAAGCCTGGCAGCCGTGCCGATTTCGTCCGCGGTGCTGCCGGCTTTTTTCCTTTCGCACCCGGCGGTTTGGAGGGTGTCGAAGCGACTGCTGCTATCGAAGATTCGATGGTGCGCTCTGGCGCCACCGGCACGCAAAATAAACTCGAGCGAGTCATCAAGCTCGGAGCCGAAGGAGGGCTCCTCGAGGTAGCTCCTGGTATGGAGAGAGGCATCGACTTTAGCAAGAAGAAGTCCAAGGTCAATGAGAAGGAAGCCAAGGCAATCGAAGCAGAACTCGACCAAGAGCCTGAGCAAGAGCCTGAGGCAGAGGAAGTTAATGGACATGCGGAAGCCAATGGTGACGAGGAGGAACCCGACGAGGAAGATGCCGAAGATATTGACTCGCTATTGCCGGTCGAGTTCCCAGCCTTGGAGCCACATAGTAATCTCGCCGCGTCTAGCGCTAGAAAAGCAGGCCGAGAATGGGCTCACATGGTGGACATCAATCGCGATATCACTAATTTCCGAGAGCTTGTTCCTGACACGGCCAGAGAGTGGCCTTTCGAACTCGACACTTTCCAGAAAGAAGCCATCTACCACCTCGAGAACGGTGACTCGGTCTTTGTCGCTGCGCATACATCAGCTGGCAAGACTGTCGTGGCCGAGTACGCTATCGCATTAGCTGCGAGACATATGACTAAGGCCATCTACACATCACCTATCAAAGCCCTAAGTAATCAGAAATTTCGAGATTTCAGACAGACTTTCGATGAGGTTGGTATATTGACGGGCGATGTCCAGATTAACCCCGAGGCAAGCTGTTTAATCATGACAACAGAAATTCTGAGAAGTATGCTGTACAGAGGCGCCGACTTGATCCGTGACGTAGAATTCGTCATCTTTGATGAGGTTCACTACGTCAACGATTTCGAGCGCGGTGTGGTCTGGGAAGAAGTAATCATCATGCTTCCAGAGCACGTATCACTGATCCTACTCTCAGCGACAGTCCCAAATACGCACGAATTTGCCTCCTGGGTTGGTAGAACCAAAAAGAAGGATATCTACGTTATCTCGACACCGAAACGACCCGTGCCCTTGGAACATTTTCTTTGGGCTGGTAAGAACATTTACCAAATCGTCGACAGTAACAAGAAATTCATCGAGAAAGGATGGAAAGAGGCAGACCAGGCAATTCGGGGGAGAGATAAGGTCCTCCCTGCGCCTGCTGCTCGTGGTGGTGGCAACCAGCGAGGAAATCAACGAGGTGGTCCTCAGCGCGGTGGCCAGCAACGTGGTGGTCAACGAGGTGGCGGCCAACAAAGGGGTAGAGGAGGTCCTCCTCGAGCTAGTCACGCCCCTGGACATATGGGCCGTGGCGGGCGACCGGGCGGTTTTTCGTCGGTCAACCAAGACAAAAACTTATGGGTTCACCTCGTTCAATTCTTAAGAAAATCAAGCCTATTACCTGCTTGCATCTTCGTCTTTTCGAAGAAGAGATGCGAGGAAAATGCAGACGCGTTGAGCAATCAAGATTTCTGCACTGCTCAAGAGAAGAGCCACATTCACATGATTATCCAGAAGTCAATAGCTCGCCTACGACCTGAGGATCGAGTTCTGCCACAGATTATTCGTCTACGCGAACTCTTGAGCCGAGGTATCGCAGTACATCATGGTGGTCTCCTACCAATTGTCAAGGAAATCGTCGAGATTCTATTCGCCCAAACCTTGGTCAAGGTTCTTTTCGCAACAGAGACCTTTGCCATGGGTCTCAATCTACCGACTAGAACTGTTGTGTTCTCTGGCTACAGAAAACATGATGGTCATTCGTTCCGAAACCTTCTCCCGGGCGAATATACACAAATGGCTGGCAGAGCCGGTCGTCGTGGTCTTGATCCTGTTGGATCTGTCATTATCGTTCCTCCTGGAAATGTAGATGAAGCGCCACCTGTGAGCGATCTTCAGAAGATGATACTGGACCCACCTAGTAAGCTGCGGTCTCAGTTCAGATTGACCTACAATATGATCTTGAACCTGCTGAGGGTGGAGGCGTTGAAGATCGAGGAGATGATTAAGCGCAGCTTCTCCGAACACGCTACACAGCAATTACTTCCGGAACACGAGAAGGCTGTGAAGATTTCCGAAGCCGATTTAGCCAAGGTCAAACGAGAGGCGTGTAAGATTTGTGACGAATCACTGGAAGTATGCCATCAAGCATCGATGAACTACAAGCAATTGACACAGGAACTGTACAAAGGGCTTCTCACAATCCCTATTGGAAAGAAGCTATTTACACAATCACGATTGATCGTGTTTATGCAGAACGGCGTTCGAACTCCGGGAATCTTGCTGTCTAACGGCATCAGCGCTAAATTGTCGGGCGGCGAGCCAACAGTACACGTGTTTGAGATAAGAACCGAACGCGAAACTCGCAATTCAACGGATCTGCTGCCTTTCATCGAATCTTTCAGATTCTTACTGACGGCGATGCCGCGTCAGAGAAGGTCGATGCTTTCACGAATTGTTCATGTGCCACTTAGTGACATTGAATGCCTCACAAATAAAATTACTACAGGTATCGTGCCCGAATTCTTCGAGCAGGGAGAGTCGCGCTCGAAAGCGAAAGACCGAATGATGGCCATCTGTAAGTCGTGGGATTCGGATATATGGGATGAAGTCAGCTTCGCGAAGATCAAGAACTTGCCGTTGCAGGAGATCATCGGAAAGCGCCGAGAAGAAGAGTCTACTATAAAGACTACTGCGACCACGTATTGCCGCCACTTTTTGAAGCACGTAAGTTTTGTCATCGCTTAGTTGATATAATGCAACTGCTAAACATCTATAGTTCGCCATGTGCCATGATCAGTGGCTTATCAAGGAGCACATTTCATCCCTCCGCTCGGCCTTGGCGGACCAGAATCTTCAATTATTACCTGACTACGAGCAGCGCATCCAAGTCCTAAAGGACCTTTCTTTCATCGACGATGAGACCCGCATCCAATTAAAGGGCAAAGTCGCATGCGAAATCCACTCAGCAGACGAGCTCGTCCTCACGGAGCTCATCCTAGACAACGTTCTCGCCGACTACGAACCAGCTGAAATTGCGGCACTACTCTCAGCTTTCGTATTCCAAGAGAAAACGGAATCGGTGCCCAATCTCACAGGCAACCTCGAACGCGGTATGAAGACTATCATCGAAATCAGCGAAAAGGTAAACGCCGTGCAGACTGAGCACCAAGTCATCCAAAGCTCGGACGACAGCAATGACTTCGTGTCGCGCCCCCGCTTCGGGCTCATGGAGGTCGTGTACGAGTGGGCGCGCGGCATGAGCTTCAAGAATATCACGGATTTGACGGATGTGCTGGAGGGGACCATCGTTCGCACGATTACGCGGCTCGATGAGACGTGTCGCGAGGTCAAGAACGCGGCCAGGATTATTGGGGACCCTGAGTTGTACCAGAAGATGCAGACTGCGCAGGAGATGATCAAGAGAGATATTACGGCGGTGGCGAGTTTGTATATGTAGGCTTTGCCTTCATCGTACTTACTCGATATCGGGAAGTTAGGAAGTTAGTGGGGTGATGTGACGGGTTGAAATGAATGAGAGATCCATTGTAAGAGACAAGTTAAGGAGAACTTACTCTTATTGTGTTGCTGTAGCTGCTCTTGCATTTGAAGGGTTCGGTAATATCATGACGAGGCACATGATCATGAATTGAACGGTATGACGATGATGCTATGGAATAAGACTTGCTATTGGCTCTGTGGCCTCATATTCTCGCGCGTTTAGTGATTTCCTACTTTATCCCGATTGTACTAGGTAAGAGTATAGAATCTGGGAATGTACTAAGCCCGTCTCCCCAATTTGAGGTGGTTTAATGTAGGGGGAGTCGTGATTACCCCTTTTGCTTGAGGTGTTTTTTGTAAATCATGGGTACATTGGAGGTGAACTTACTTTCAATTCGAGCAAATATTGAGGTATTTAGAGTAGATAAACAACAGATAAGAACAGTCCAGCGACAATGATCAAAGATCAAAGGAGTCGTATTTTAGTAATTTGAGCTACTCTAGCATTCGACATAGATTTATGATGATAGATATATTATTTTCGAAATAAACCCTTCGGATCAGACTTCCCTTCTTGAGAAGGTAGATCTTTACATTCGATATTCATGAGAACATCCGCCTATATCTAGTAAGCATTCTCATGAGCTGGTTTTAAGTTCAAAACTCGCTCAGATTCCGTGTCACGAGGCGGGTCCAGAGGACAGGGAAATAGCAATGTCGTTGTGAAAATAGTTCTAAATGACTCACCGTATGAGAATCTTTGAATATTATTCTACTTCATGTGTTCCAACACTCATCACTTCCAAGATTATCGACAAACTCTTCCAAACCACCTAAAGCCGTTACGGTCTCTCACGGGTCGACTTTCGACTAACTCTGACAGGACCTTTAATTATCGGCTCCTACGAAAGGGGGCTCCCAGCACCCACACCAAATTTTCACCAGATGAAGTCCGTTTCGACAAAGGATCATAGAGATTATTCGATATTGTTTTTTTGTCGGTCTGCGGTGTTATTAGAACTTGGCTAGCAGATACGTATCACTCAGCATGTCAGGGAGCATATCGAATACTTCATTCGCAACCTCATGGAGGCTTGGTTCCTTTTGCGCGAGGCTACTCCTATTGAGACGTCCATCCCGTTGGCAGGTGTCCAAGCCAAGATCTTTTTCCTCCCACGCCACGGACAGTGATATCAGGAATCTACGTCGGATCTGTGGCAAACACTGTTTGCAATGCTGAAAAATTCCTATCTGTCTATCAACAAGTTATTACCCGCAGACGGACGGACGGACAATCCTCAACTTACTAGTGGATTCATTCGGGCTCTCAATGACTAGACACGGATCTTAGCCTCGCAGAATTCCTTGGAACTAGGTGCTACGACATTTCACAGAGATCTCTAATCTCGCAGAATTACGCCCAGTCCCAACCTTCTATCGCCTTGCGTAATTGTTAGTCTCTGTGAGAGAGGATTCCGACACTCCCAACTGTAAAATCACCATCAGAATGTCGCAAATATCGCATGTATGGCATGTTTTTCTTAACTGTTGGAATTGAACTAACCAAACACATGTTTCTAGGGGCTGAGCTGTTAAACCAATGCTTTGATCAATCTGTATGAGGTGTGAGACCATCAGATGTACTAAACAAGGTTTCATCCCAGACGAGATCATGAGGGACCTCCGACGGTATGACTCGAACTTCTATCTACACGCGTATATGTACTATGACGAAGAAAAGTCAAAGGTCTTCAGCCCAAACAGCACTGAGAAGCCGTGCATTATTCTGAATGCACCGAGCGTCGAATTGACCATCACCAAGGACCTCAGACATTGGTTGGAATATAGACGGTGGCCGATGAAATCTATCAGGTGTTTGATGGGCAAGAGGTAGATATGCAGCTGTTGGTATTCAGGGACAACGCGACGCCTTGACTGAGAATCCAACTAGGTAAGGAAATATCTTTTCAATAGAAACATCCCTTCTTACGCAGTACTCACCTACTCCTGACACCTTCATATTTCTAAGCTTAGCTGTGATGGCAGGCAAGTGATCACTGGAAGAGCAAGACTAATTGATTGTATAGCGAGGATCCTATCTCCGTATGTGCAACACACGTACATCTACATGATAATGTACTTCCAATTCTACTTCAAATTCGTCAGGAGTGAGAGAGGTCTTGATACCCATTGACACTAGATCACCGAGGATGCCATACCGTCTCAGACAAGGAGATGATAAACCTATTGGCGGATTGCGTACGACCAGACGATGATGAAAGCCGTATAGTGGCGACATCGAAAACCTACTTCGCAGAACTCAGAGAGAAGCAAAGTACCAATGCGAAGCTCCAGTACTTCGTCGCTGGAGACTTAGTAGCTTTGAGAAAACAGAATTCAAGCGATGCTTAGCTAGAGGAGGTAAAACTCGTTCACCTTCTTAGGAGGGGAGGATAATAAGAATGGACATTGATTTTGTCGGCAAGTTCGTGGATGGGCAACGGACAATACCGAGAGGGTTGGAAACGCAGGGGATATCGATGCGTGCTAATATACCCATGACGAAGAAAAAAAGTTCTGAAATGGCTACCGAACACATGATCCGAGCTAAGAATCCTGCAACGTCGAAGAACTCCCTCAAATCCGAGATAGATCTATTCGATAAATGCCCGTATTAAGTAACAAGACGGGAGCGTGAGTATCTTAGCTCATCGTCTGGACTACTTACTGTTGTAACTTGTTGTATGGGTACCTAGGCTTGTCTGAGGCTGAAAAGAAGGAATGCCTCGGTGATGTCGACGTGGCTTTGAAGAAACTGAAAGCCGAATGGGCAATGCCAACCCATGAGGCTATGGTTATCCCGAGACAAGCCAGATATACTTGTGAGGGTTGCTTGAAGGGAACTATGATAAAGCAATGGGCCATGTCCATCCTCAGAGCCTGTCAAGCTGCCAATTTCACGGATCCCCAACACCAGATGTCACTGATCTAGGTAGAGAGGGAAAATAATAAATAGCCTTAGATTTTAATTTAGGATCAGCTGGGATAGAATGAGATTGGACTAGAATCTTCAACACAACGGTCATAGATAATGAATTCAGTGTAATGTCAATCTACTCTTCAATTCAGCCATGCACAAACGTGATCTCATGAAAATGCATGCTGAACCAACTAGCAGTATAAACAACATGCGGAAATTGAAATTGTCCATCCCTTCAATTCAGCCCACGAATATTCAACCCTGCCCATCAAGGACGAAGAGCATAACAAATGTCTTTAATTCCTGCTAACTGAAAAGAGGTGCTACATTAGCCCAAGATAAGTATAAAAAGCCCGCAACGCCGAACCCGTCCCGTATGTCGTGATAATGCTAGGTAATCAAAGTCTGCCGCGCCGAGCCAACCGCATATCGACGTCGTCGGCGCCCTCTCCGCCCGTCACTGGTATGTGCTTGTTTCTAGGCCCGTTCGACCGTCCGGTCCCTCACATCGCCAGCTGCGCAACCCTGTCCTCCTCATCCCCTCCTCCTCCACCCTTACCATCTCCACTATCATCGCCATCTGCACCATCAGCCCGACCCCCAGCCTTCTAAGCCCTAAGGGCCCTAAGCCTCTGCTGCAGCGCGTCCTCCTCCTCCGCCGTGGGCTCCGCCGCAGCCGGCATCGCGGGCTCCGCCTTGCTGGGCTGCGCGGCGTTGAGCTGCGAGTTGAGGGCTACGCCGGCGTCGTCCGCGAGCTTGCCTAGGAGCTCGTGCACGGCTTCTTCGGACACTTGCTGCGACGTCGTCTGCGAGATCGCGTCTTGGTAGATCCCGTTGTTTACTGCGTACTCTTCGTTCTGTTGCTTGAATTGCTCGAGGGTCATGAGGGTCTGGGCTTGTGTTAGTATTTTAATGAGATAGGGTGAGATGGGGTGGGAGGAGAGAAGGGGGGAAGAGGGGATGAGAAGGGAAGGGAAACGTACGCGCTCCGGGTTCATGTTCCGCTGGGCGGCGGTCATGGTGCGCGAGGATTGCCCCATCATGTGCGTCATCCGGTTCATCGCGTTGTTCGCCTGGATCTGGGATACGCTGAGCTCGGCCATATCGGCCATTTGGTCCATCTGCTGGGCCAGAGCCTGCTTTGAGAGCAGGACTTTGGCCTTCTGGTACGCCTTCGCGGTGTCGCCTTTCTTCAATAGGTCTTGGATCTGCTTCTTTAGGAGCGGGTCTTGTTTCGCGGCTTTTTGGGCTTCGCGGCGGGCTTGCTTGGCTTGGAACTGTTGGATACGGCATTAGCGATAGTGTTGAAACTATGTGAGGCGGAGATGGCATACGCGAGCCTGGAATTCGACTTGCATGTCGCGGGCGAGTTGTCGGTTCGACATCTTGACTAGTTGGAAAGATAAGCGTGAGGTTCGTGGATTAATGATAATCAGCCGGTGATGGCTGTACAGACGCAGGGCCGATGGTTGCCTTTGTCAAATGCGCGATTAATGACTTGGACAGTATCGAAATGAGCGAAATGATAGGTAAATCGTTGCAAGGTCGTCGTCGTTAGGAAAGATGCGGGATAGAGTTGATAGAGTTGCGGTTCGGTGTTCTGGCCTAGTCGGCTGCCGGGCATTTCTTAGTGGGGCGAAGTATAAACGCCTCCCTCTGACGAATGACGCAGTTTAATGGATTTGCCAAGAAATTTCGAGGCTCGTCTTAGCACAACTAGTCAAGCCACACGTACTTCCCCATACTTCAGCCACGTCCCTATCGATAAGACATGGTTCAGCACAGTCAGCACAGACGTGCATAAAATTTATTAAAGGGGTGTGATGTTTCATAACATTCTCCAATCATAAACATCAAATGTTGCTCATGACTGTTGATCCAGCAGATCGTCTTTTCCACTTGTTTTATGATATTTCTACTGTTCGAATGATATGTTTGATCGTAAGAAACAAACATGATTTGAGGATGACCCCTTGACTCCTTGTTTGGATAGACAGGATCGGGAGTTTCTAAAATGTTCATCACCAGCAAACTAAACACGCAAACATGCAGACGCAGGACCTGCAAATATGCTGCAAGGACCAAATTCTCGCTTACTATGTGCACTTACATGGTATGATGCACATCCAAGAGGAAGGGAGATGCAGAGTAATTGTCCCTTTTTCAGTAAAGATAGTACCGCTTTTCTCCCTTTCCTCGCTGGATTACGCTGTTTGGTGTATCAATGGGAAAGGGAGTGAGTTCTATCAAGGGGTTCCAATTACGAATGCTGACGAGTTGCATGACAGAATGATATGTTAAGCTCATAGGGAGGCATTGCGAGAAAAATAGCCAGGTCTGGGACAAGACAAAACCTGCTACTGCCAGCGTAGTATTTGATACAGTTATTTTCGTAACACGCCAAAAGCCGATATACTGAATTAGCAACAAGTCTATCGTTCGTTATGCGAGAAGGCTAATATTTTGGGGGTTTCGTAGGCTATCTACGATTCAATTAATGCGAGGTCGTTGTCGTACCTTTGTCAAGTAGCTGAGATAGGCTAGCGAATAATAGACTGGTCGTCGAATACGACGGTGCGATTGGATCGTCGTAAGATTTTAAGGGTACATGTACCTGGAAGGTCAGCCCTAGAACCTGACGTGAGGCGATAGAAGAATATTGGAATGCAGAAGAACGAGACAGGCAATTGGGCGCATATCCTGTTCTAAAGCGAGCAAATGTTCAACACCACTAAATCGTCAGCTTCATCATCACTAAAAACGATTGCTATATTGCGTGATTTTAATTGCATTTTATTTACTCGGTGATTTAGATGTTGTATGTCTTCTGAAGTGCACCGAGAAATGGCGAAATAGCATCGTATCTCGTCCGTATTGTCGTATCAACGTGCGTAAGCTAGGGGGCCTCGTGTTCAAATATGGGGACTTTCGCTTGAGCCGTCCGAGTTGCCCTAGTCGGAGACGGGAGGGAAGAAGAAAAGGGGGCGGTCCGGAGAATATCCTTATTGGCGCTCGGGACTAGCCCGTTCGATGATTCAATAAGGGGGCTTGGGGCTAGAACAAGAGGTCCGCCCACAAATTCCTGAAACAGGCGTCGTGTTGGACCCATTTTCAGCACTCCGTCGCCTGCTTCGTTTTGACTCTTCGGTCGTTTGATTTTGAGATGATTCGTACGTGCTTAGTTATCATATGAAGGTCATAGCATAGACTACTTACGAAGCCTACGCTAAACTGGTATGCCCGTTGGTATGGCCGACGAGGTAGTATGTAAACAAGTTATAGGCGAAAGAAGGCAGGGAGGCGATGTCTTTCCTCCAATCAAGGAGCTAGATGTTTTCAATAGTATTGCTCATCAATTGGAGAAACGCCACGTGTGCTCGCTATTGTAGGCACCATAATAGCAATGGTGTAGGGAGTATACCACCTACCAATGTTGCTAGGTGATTATCAAATCCATATGACCATCACTCACCTCTTCACCTTGCTCCAAATCAGTCAATACATAGAGGCATGAGACAAAAAATGCATGAATGGGTTGCGCCTCCATCTAGATCTGCTGATGTATTGAGCCGGATTTTGCGGGGAAGATTGCGAGTTCGTGAACTCGATGCAACGTTCGGGTGGCCCGCGATCCACCGTGCTCGCGGAACTTCGGGTGCTCAATTTGAAGCGGAAGGTGTTTGAATCTGTGGAATTCGAGAGCAGCGGACGGAAGTAGGGAAGGGTCTGAGAGATCCCCTTTCCCTTTACATAAACAGTGTTTCATTGCCTGACGAATCACAGACAGGCTTGGCCGAGAAGGGTTGGTGGTTTTGTCTGTGCATATCGCGAGAGGGATTAATCTAGTAATCATTCTCATCTCTGAGATTTGCGCAATAATACTATTTCTTTCACATGGCACAGGAATCCTCTTTCATCACCTAGCAATTTCAGATTAAGACCAACATCGCACGATGGTACCTAGAATGATCTAATTTGATGCGGGTTGGCGGCTTCGAGCGAGGCTGAGTGGATGGTTTGTACGGCGTCAGACCTAATTACGAATTAGGTGATTGTTTTGCATAGTACAATACATCAATGCTGAAGTCATAAAGTCAGCCCTAGTGACATTAATAGACGAGCGCTGTATCGTGCGAGAGGGCTGATTCCAGCGCGATATTATTGGTTGGTTCGCTGGTTTCGATTTAAAATGTCGACATCAACCCTGCGCAAAATCGCCGTCGATCAAGGGGGCCAAGAGAATGCTCAGATACTTGGGGATAGGCAATGACAAGGTGAGATTGATCGTCCAATTCATCGTGAATGGGGGTGGAGTCTTTTACGGCAATGATAATAGTTTCCAAGATTGGTAGCTATGATTTGCAGCACCCGGAAATCGATAGTTGAGATCTTCTATTCGGTCACGGTAGTTTGCTACGGAATAGGTAAGACGATAAGGTCAGACTGTTGTCCTCCCTATTTCAGTATGTGCGATATGGGTACATGTACGCTTGAGGGCAATTTTGCCGAGTCCGTCCCGTATCGAAGTAACAAACCTTTCATGATTGCAATTGATGTCGGTTTCATTCTGTAACAAGCCATATTAGGCTTCAGAATAGAGCTGAATAGGTGCCTAGACATGTCATTGGCGAGATGGTTGGTGACTATCCGAAATCTGCATTTGTGGTGACCGAATTTAGCAGCAAACTGCCCTGAAGGATCAATGATTCTAGAACGACTCGAAATACACCTGTTTGACTTGTATAACTAGGTACCTAGCATGTAGGTAATGCCGTAGGTAAAGCAAATTTGGATTAATCTAAGGAAAATGCAATTAAAGCATCGAGCTGAACCTAGTGATCGTGAATCATGTCGGTGATCGAAAATAGTGGCAGAATTTAGGTTGGTGATAACTTCATTGCCGCTTATGAGCTAGTTTAAGGGTCCCTCTAACACGCCGTACCGCATGTGCCGCAACATTCCTATACGATTAACTAGGTCACCACTAGATGAAGAGGATGTCATGCGACGAAGGATTGCCGTCTCGCTAATAATAATGCCGTTCCTGAAATCTTATATCACTAACCGCAAACTTTGGCTCTTCCCCAGATTCCGTCAGCGTAAAGCGGACGGCTTCGGTAGTCCTTCCGCCGTAGCTGGCCGTCTACTTTGGCTCGGCAACGATACAGGCTAATTTCCTAGGTGCTGATTAATTGCGAATAAATTATTTCTATACTCTCCCTTTTCCCTTTCGGAGACTAATTGAGGTTTGTCTTGCCGTAAAAAGGTCGAAGGGATTGATGAGTTGACAAATAGTGGAATTTCCCAATTCGCCGTCGTTGGAATTTGGGTGACAAGAATTGAATTGAATTTGTATTGCGAGGCAACGACATAACTCGGTTCATGAATTAGACACCAACTGATTCTATACAATCTAAGCGTCATAAACGCCTTCCAACGTTCAGCTTACCTGAAGCCTGTTTCTGTAGAATCCTAAAGTCTAATTTAACGATGATGATGGTGGTGATGGCGCGATTGAGATCGTACGTCATGAATCCTTTCGATTGATTCCAGTAGGTACTTGTTGAGGCTTCCAGGGCTTTCAGGGCTTCTCAGCGAGGGCATGGCATGCTGGGAATGCTGGGCATGCAAGTCAGCGGTGGGCTGACATAGTTGGCTGACGAACGTGTCCTGCGAGCTGCGAGTCCAGCTCACTGGTGGGTTAGTGGATTGGTGGATTATCCCAGCTGCTAATAATAACTAATAATAACCACCGAAAGATTTGGGGCGTTTCCAAATTGGCCTCTGTCTCCGCTGATCGTATCGAAAAGACAGAGGCTGAGGATTCAACTAAAGCCTCTAACTCAGGGGTACGCGGCCACTAGAATGTCGCCATGGAATAGATGGAATAGTTCGAATGCACTTAAGCCCCTATTCGAAGCAGCATGAACGCAGCAATCCACCTAAAAAGGATATCTATATCCATACTTGTTGGTATCGGTTATGCCTGGTATCCATAGATAGAGACATAGTCAACTAGCTCGACATATTCAACCATTATTCAACGTATTCCGCTGCTTAGAATACCTAAGCGACGATAGATAATTGCATGTAGTAAGAAGTTGTTGGCCCAATCGGCAAGTTTGTCGAGTGACGAAGTCAATTATTAGGTCAATTGATTAATTCAATAAAGATGGATGTTACCAAACTTCGGTTATACGCTGTTTCGCTGTTTGCCATGTGTGGATGTGTGGCATTCCAAGTTAACCACCTGTATTGCCGAACCGGTTGATGGATCTAGCGGTTTATTAGATGGAAGATGAGGGAAAAGAGAAGATTCTCTAAACGTTATTAGCGATCTTAGCATTCTTAGCACATTCTAAGCACTGTCGCAAGATGAGAAAGTGCAAGGTGCTAAGCTGCTAAAAGTGCACAGGCACAATGGCGAATAGGACCGGCTAACAGGGCAGCTGCAGCAACTGCAGGGAATTCTCATTCGTCTCGGTGGTTTGGTGCCACAAGATCCACTTTCCTAGTTGAGGTTCAATCAACCCCTGACTCTTCCTCCATCCCTTCTCCAAAAGTGCTCCAAGAAAGTCCAAGAAGTCCCCCAATCCTTGTAACACTCCGAGTCCTTCCCAGTCCTCCCAGCAACTCCCTGGCAAGGGTGGTACGTATTGGTACGTATCATTATGGAGTTCCTTTTCCCTGGCCCCACCGGTGGCTGACACACATGCACACCTAAGACTCAGACAGGGGGTAGAGGAACGGAAGTTGCGGCCTCAGGCATTTCCAGGCTCCTAAATTTATCAGGACACGTTGAACATAAAGAGTCGTTCTTGTCTCCCATCCTTCACACCAGCACACCAGAGATTTAGTCCAAGCACCAAGTTAACCACGACCAATCAAGGAAAAGGCGAGGAGGCAACTACATATACTTAGGACTCTCGCTTTTAGGCCACCGTGTCCATTATACTTTTAACTTGTAACGCTCACCTGACTCAACACCGCACACCACTGGGGAACCACTAAGAGAGCGCTAAGAGCATTGAGAACAACTAAGAACAAAGAGCGTTGACTCATCCATCCTTGTCTCACCTATCTCACCTATACCATGCGTTGGCAAGGATAAACATTATTGCTGTTTATTTGTATCGAGGAATTAGGACGGCACCTCTTTACTTTTCAGCTCCATTCATTTTTCTATCTTCTGACAGCTACGCCATTGAAGCTTATCAAAAGCTACAAAACAACAGCAACAGCTAACGTCGAAGCAAGCTGTGATTCTCAGCCTTGCAGATTAGAAGAAACCAAGTCCTCCTAACATCAACAAAACCAGAAACACCAGACACCATATCACAGACAAAGTACAAACAAAATGGAGAATTGGGAATCACAACCAACTAGCACGACTCCTCAAGTCAAGTTCGAGGCTTCTCCCGCCGAGTCTCTCATGTCTGTTCCTGGAGACATGTACCCATCCCTCTTCGCCACCTCTTCAGTAAACACATTGGAGAGCGTCATGACTCCCCAATCATTTACAGAAGAGAAGTCGGCCAGCACCGAACCTACACCTTCCCCGGCACCAGAGAATGCCGAGAAGAAGCCGGCTAAGAAGAGGAAGTCATGGGGTCAAGTCCTCCCAGAGCCTAAGACTAACTTACCTCCAAGGTAAGATTACTCGTACCCGCATCAACACAAGGTTGATCTGACTAATAATACAATAGAAAGCGAGCCAAGACCGAAGATGAGAAAGAGCAACGCCGAGTTGAACGAGTTCTTCGGAATCGTCGTGCGGCTCAGTCCTCTCGGGAACGTAAGCGACAGGAGGTGGAAGCATTAGAACAACGAAACCAACAATTAGAAGAATTATTACGGAATCAGCAAAAAACAAATGAGCTGTTGATGGATGAATTAAACAAGCTCCGAGGCAACGGCGGTAGCCGAAGCTCGTCTCCACTTGACGCGTTCCAACCTTCTCCCTTAACTTTATCCCAGCCTCTATTTGGCGCATCTCAAGATGGCCAGGCTGAAGACAAGCCCGGCATGATGAACGACTTCATCCTCATGCCCGAACAGGACGGCACCGTCGACCCTGCCTCCCTCTCACCCGAACTTACACCCGTAGCCGATGACAACCTCGGTGAATCGTCCAAGGCTGAAAAGACTGCGACGGCCCCCACTTCCGAGCCTACTTCCACAGACGCGACACAACATCCAGCAGCGGTGTTGTGCGACCTGCAGTGTCCGTCAGTGGAAGTTCCTCCGTCGTGGGTAGCCTCGCGACAACCGTCGCCTCCAGCGCTGTCACTCTACCTGCAGCTTCAAACGCTGCTGACAGCCTCTTCAGCGATGCTTTCAGCCTTTCGACACCCTTTGACGTTGATTCGTGGGGCGCTGAAGGCCAATTTAGTCCTTCATCCGACCCCCTCAATTTTGAGTACAATAATCTGGCTGGTAACTCGACCCCCCAATTTCCGGAATTCGACTTCGACCAGTTCCTCAGCACCGACGACGTCAGCGGCGCCGCTCCAGGCGCGACCGCGGGAAGCGACTCAGTCGCCCAAGACAACTCGGAACCATCTTTCAGCCTCTTCGACTCTGAGAATCAAATCTCTTCAGAAGCTCTTAACCAGCAGCCCCATCTTGGCGCGTCCACTCAAGGATGCGACGATGGAGTTATTGCGGTTGGTGTCTGAGAAGGGACGCGATGACCAGGTCGAGGAGCTGGCATTTGGATCCCCGGGTATCAAGGGCGATCAGAGCCGTGGACCGCAGACGTGGCCAGACGGCACCAGCTTACCGTCGCGAGAGGTATTGCTCACCCTGATGTGGGCAATCACTGTCGAAGAACGGAAATTTACTACTAGTACTACTATAGAGGGGGAGGCGACTACAGTCTCCTCGCCAAGCTCCCGACCTGGAGTATCATCAACAAGCATCCTAGAACAGACACCACCCACTAAACAAAATTTTGTATTATCGGTGATATCAAAAGGGGAAAGAGACATGACTACGGAATTGGGTAGCGGGAGCCGGATAAGGCTTTCCCCGTAAGATTAGGAGTTCCGGATCAAAACAGGCAATGGACACACAGGCAGGCGTCATAGGAGCGGTTGCATGATGTGTGTGGGCTTTTGATATGGAAGCTGAGCTTGTATCATTACTATTGTTATGAATTGAGAGTCTTGGGCTTTCACCTATTGTTTTTTCATCTGCTGTGACACGTTCGTACATATCGTAAATATTCGTGTTGATTGCTATCTAGGCAGGCAGCCAATAGTCTTGGCTGGAGATTCTGCAGGCTGCCGTAATGGTGGCATAAGCCATCCGTCCTTCCCGAGTACGATAGGCAGCAACAATGTTTTCCGAAGCCTCGTAATCTTCGACAACCTACCCCGAGTTAATTATTACCCCTCCATGACGCCGCATTCCTCTTATTGAATGGATCATGAAATTGGTGTGGCACAAGGCACCCCTTTTCTTCATCATGAGCAGGTTACTCATTCCGAGTGCTACCTTTACAAACTTGAGGACATCCGCAGCACAAGAGCTTGCAAAGAATCTAGATTTTGAGGACTCTTGGCATTGATTGAGGCTCATCTGAAATACGTACGTCCCTGTAATAATATTCTTTGCTATGCTTAAATATAGAAGCGATCTAGATCTGCGACTTCATGCTTCAACCTCCAAAGTGGGTCTACTTACCAATGCCTTTGAGACTTTACGTCAAATATTATACAAGTTATTATATATTCACACAAATCACTAATGACGAATATTCAAGACGACGGTTTTTTTGTCTGTAACAGATATTTGTATATATATAGTTTCTACCCCTGACTGGGCAGTCTCGGTTGGTTCCATTCAGTGTCTCTATGAAGTACCAGGTCTCCGATACGGTACAATCAACGTACGGGGGGTATCTCTTCTCTTTCTTTGCGTTTCTCCGTTAAAAAAAGTTGGTGTGTTTTTGTTCGGTCTTGTCTATTGGTACAAATGCAACGTCAAAAATTTTGTCAAAATGTTGTGTAAGTATATACACATGTATATGCCCATCGAGTTCGGTGTGTCTCGTTCGGCCCAGATATGATTCGTCTAGTGGGTGCGCGCTGCGCGTTATCTCGCGTGTGTTCTAACAACGACAACTCCTGACTGAGTTGCTAAGATGCCGGGGCGCGACCGTCTAGGTCGGAGCCCCGTGGTGGGGTGGTGCGTCTAGCGTGTGCTTGATACCAGGTTCGGCTCGGTGGTGGTTTGCTTGCGTCCCGCGCTCGCAGTCTGCGTGTGTGCGTGCTCGTTTTTGTCTTCTCTGTCGGTCTCTCTGCGTCGTTCGAGAGATGTAAGTGGTCGGAAAGGCTTGCTTGTCCCCCCAATGCGGTGCAGTGATCGGCTTGACTCATCCGTCAAGTGGGTAGCGAACGTAAACTGTTTTTGGTCGCAGCGGACTCGAAGCAGGTGGACGCCGCACGGGCGATGTACCTGGTAGCTTCTGGCTTTGCGCGCCGGTGTAGAGAGCAGCTT
Organism: Annulohypoxylon stygium; assembly: GCA_003314315.1. Classification (NCBI taxonomy): domain Eukaryota; kingdom Fungi; phylum Ascomycota; class Sordariomycetes; order Xylariales; family Hypoxylaceae; genus Annulohypoxylon; species Annulohypoxylon stygium. Next base: position 37,837 of record QLPL01000047.1, read on the forward strand.
ACGTGGTGTAGTCCCACTCGACTTGGACGCGGCCGGCGGTCAGATCGGCGACCTCGGTGAAGACGGCCGTGCTGACGTCAATGCTGTCGTCAGAGCAGCCCATGCACTTGTCGACGACCTCGGCGGTCGTCGTCTTGCCGTTGTACGTGATCTGGATGGTCTTGCCGCAGGCGTTGGGATCGGCCGTAAACTGGGCGGGGGCGAGCGCGACGATGTGGTCGGAGCTCGTGTTCTGCATACCGCAGGAGCCGAGGCCGGGCTGGTAGTAGGTCAGGTCGCCGTTGAAGGCGAGGGCGTAGCCGACGGTCATGGAGAGGGCGGCGACGATCTTGGTGACGGACATCATTTTGGCGGGGTGTTTTTGGCGTTTGTTTTAGCGGAGAATTCTTTGAATTTTAGTTTTCAAGGAGAGATATGACTCTTTGATAGTCCCGTGAAAAAAATCTAGAGATTGGTGTGAAATGTGGTTTCGACGACTCAAGGATTGTCTGTCGATAAGGATTGTTGTTGGCAGGCGTCTCGTTGAGAGCGGATGTCGTTTCTAACAAGGAAGGGCAGCAGGCTAAAGAATGCCTAGCTAATATAGTCCAAAGATTGGAGTATAGAGATTGAATAGAAGTAATGAAGGTTGACGAGAAAAGGAGAGAAACGAAACAAGTTGAAGACGGGTTAGTCCATCTTATATACACATCTCGATGCCCGGGACCTTTTTCTCCTCTTTCCTTCATTTTGGTAGGGGAATGCGGTCCTAACACGCCACCAATACCTCATTATTCCCAAGAGGGTGACTAAGGGGCTGTAGGGCGAGAGGCTTGAATCATGATACCGATCTAGCTTGGTGTTTAGTTGAAACATCAAACATATCTGCCATCGACGACGGCCCGTACGCTACGCAGACTGACATCGCCAATGCCGCGTGGAGGACATGGGTTAGCGTGTTCGTCTCTGCGAACTGACGAGTCAGCATTGATTTCCGGTGCGGGACCAGTCATGCCAGGCGGCTTAGCGTCGACCAATTGGCGGCGTGGGGACTCTAGCGAGTCAAGGATAACTGGGGTATCTATTACGACTACATTGAAAAGCATGGAGACCAGTTAGAGGTCTTGGAGGCTCGGAACCTCCGTGGTGATGTTTGAAACGTGAAACGGCCGGGCTGAAAATATCTTCGGGCCTTCCGTCGACGGCTTTGCGGGGGAATGCAGGGTCATCCCGTGATTGGCATGTATCAGACGACGACGGCGACGATTTACCATGTGGTCTTGAGATGGAGTCGATTTATTCTTAGTACGGGGTAAGGGGCGATGCTTGGGAAGACTTAGATCGTGATATCTCGATGCCCAGATCTCCTGGGTCTTCTCGACCATCGTCGCATGAATACAGCCGCGGCTAAATGCTATACTTGGCAGAATTAATGATATACTATCAAGTAATATAAGTCACCCGCAGGGCTTGTTACGACTCATCATTTAGTGTACCTTATTCGTTGTCGCTTGCGTGTGTGTTTGAGGTATTCTACATTTGACGTCCTATGAGCTGAAAAGGGATTTCCCACAGGGGCCGATGGGAGAGTACGAGCAGATATCCTTGGACACGCCATCAAAAGCGGCCTAAAGGATAAATGCTGAAATGAACCTTCTTTCAAGAAGAGGGTATGGAAAGTGGTCAGGGATATACGGTGTATAAAGAGGACTTACCCACTTCCCTCACTTCACACAGTTCCCTTCTTCTCACTCTTCTTGAACTCGGTCAAAACTGGTTAGCCTCAAGATCTAGAATCAGGAACGAAACTTTAAACACTTATTTAATTCGTCGTTATTACTATGTACCAAAATAGCCACCCTAAAAACAATATATAAGAATTTTACCACCACACCATCTCGCAATGCTGCTAGCTTAACAAGCCAACCTTCGCCCCTGCAGATCCCTCGCCTCACACGAAGCCGGAGCTGACGACCCAGCTCACGTCGTCGTTGAAGGAGCCGGTGGCGTCGAAGGTCTGCACGCCGCCGTTGCTGGCGGCGTAGCCGACGTTGTCGTAGTGGCGGAAGAAACGCGTCGGGTAGCCCCAGGCGCGCACGGAGTGCGTGCCCTTGCTGTTGAGCGCGGTCTGCGGGCAGAAGGTCGCGTCCTCTTTGAACTGCTTCGTGCCGTCACTGGCGCCGACTTGCAACGCGAAGTTGTAGTGCCGGATGTAGCTGCCCGCCGTGTCGACGGACTCGAAGGAGTAGCACGCGCTGTTGCCTAGACCCGCGCGAACGGTCCAGCTCGCTTGTTGCTTCAGTGTGGTGCTGCTTGAGGATGTGACCACTTGCGTGTTCACGGTTGAACCGGTGTGCGCTAGGTACCGGTCCGTGTATCCCGAGGTCGTGGCTTGCAGCTTGACTGTCGAGCCGACGGTTAGGGCTGCACCGCTGGTGAGCGATGAGGTGGCGTACTTGGCCGCGACGATGTTGGCCTGCACCGAGTTCTCGGTGGCGTCGGATGGGTAGCCGTCAGTCATGACACCCTCGTAGAAGGTGCCTTGCGCACCGTTGCTGTTGTCACCGCCGATGCCAAGAATGATGGCGCCCTCCTCGTGCATGGGGTTATATCCAGAGGGGCGCGCACCGCTGTAATAAGTCGACAACGAACCAGACGCAGCATTAGCGCCGCGGATAGACCATTGATTCGGCTCTCCCTTAATTATCGCGGTGACGAAGCGGTACGAGATCGACGGGTCCGCGGTGTTCTGGTCCGCGCTTAACCCAGAGAACAATCCGTTCTCGAGATCGGCCATGATCCACGGTCCGCTTCCGGAACCGGAGCCCCAGGTCGTGCTATCACCGAAGTAGATAGCCTCCATATGCGCATCGCCCGTATCCTTGTTGTTGGTCTCGGCGTTTCCGTAGTCGAAACAACACGCCCCGTTGTAATGGGTACCGTCGAATACCGCGTACATGCCCTCCGACCCGTCGCCGGTGGCTACACCGCTGGTCGCGTCGTTTCGGTAGCCCGTGCCCGGCGAGACGAACACGCCGTATGCCTTTTGCCCGTTTAGGGTGACGGGGGCGCCGATCGCGCTGGCGAGGTTGTCGTAGCCGTTGGACTCTGGGCCGCTGAACCCGCCCGGTGGGGCTTGGGTCAGGTGGTTACCATTGCCCGACTGGTCGTAGATGATGGTGATGAGGCATGTCGTGTTGGCACAGAACGTGTCTTGGGCGGCGGCATTGGCGACACCGCCGGCCGACAGTGGCGAGATGGTGGTCGTGGTGCTATCGGAGCCGCGTTGTACCTGGTAGAGTGCACCGGAGTAGGAGCTGTACAAGGCGCGGGTGGTACTGTGAGCGGCAACACAAGGTGTACCGCCGGAGGAGTAAATGTCGCACGGACCGGCGGCAACGAGGGAGCTAGAGGCAACAAGGCCTAAAGCACGCTGGCGGCTTCGTCGGGAGAACATTTCGAGGCTGTTCTAGTGGGCTCTGGGCACTGGGCACGTCTTGGATGAGAAACAAGCTCAGTCGATCAGCCCAACTCCGACGAAACGGCAACATCGTGGGCTTTTAAAGCCACGAGGTGGCCGACGCGCCTGGCCAGACTTGTTCTCATCTTGGCCCGGCCCCGGTAGCATTCGTTGTTTACGTCGACCGTCCTTTGACGCTATTCACGAGGGATCCCCACCATTAAAGGTCTGACCCCTCATCAGAAGACATGCGTTTTCGAGATTCAAGGTAGCATGCGATGCCACAGTGGCTGATATTTCCTCCAATGGCAGGTAAGGTAGATCTTCCGATGCTACGTCGTCCTGCTATTTTGCGGGTTCCGGCTTACGTCACCGCTGGCGCGCTCAGGCGTTCCACGAATGGACGATCGGCGCTTATAAGACGGAAAATACATAAATCCCTTCTTAATCCCTTTAAGCAAGCCCCCTTAAATCTACCGGGCAGCTGCCGGGTAGGGTGTCATTTTATGGGGGATACGAAGATATTAATTGATAGGTAGGTAGTTAAGGTCTAGCCAGAGGCTCAGCTTCCGAACAATACCGCGGTTAACATTTTTGGGGCTGCTGGATTAGCTTGTAAGTGGGCATGTTTTAACTCCTTCGTATAACTACGCGCTTTTCCGGAGACGCCACTGCTCTTAGGTAGCAATTTCATGCAAGTATGGCTGGTAGGCTGTTGCTTTTTCACGCCTTATCTCAGTCGTATCAATTTTATCGGTTTAAAAATAAGAATTATATTACCATTAATTACTTCTGATCTAGAATTGAATACCTGCTCATGGCTTCTCGTAACGTTCTCGTGATGTTAACCTCGGACAAAGATCCTCTCATGGTCCATCAATACCTAGTAGCTATTCGGAAATACCGGTTTTCCTGCGATCCACGGCTTTAGGCGCTAATTTGTATAGCGCTCCAATCCGCGAACGTCCACCTTGGTCAGATGGGAAATAAGTCCGAGACTTGGGCGTTGATATCACACGGCTTCCAAAACCATCTACGCGTATGAGGCTTTAGGATTTGAGTAACACGGGGAGGATGAGACTTATTTGCTTACTTCTTTCCCGTCTCTGTGAAACAGCAAAACAGGAGCGCAATAGGCCAGCAGATGAACGCGGCTAAAACAGCTACGCAGAACCCGATGGTAGGTCCTAGGCTTGCGGTTAGCGGATTGCACTTGGACTGCCGACATACCCGGGACTGTCGGGTACTAGGGTGAGGGTACGTAATTGGGACTCACCGATGACCTTGATGCCGCAGAGACCGACACCGCGGCCGCACTGGATACAAACGACGGGAAAGGGGAGTCCGCAGTCAGCCATGTTCGGGGCTTGTTTATTGACTTATGAGCTTGAAGGTGGAAGAATCGGGATGGTGATGGTTAGATGAATTCATGACGGCGACGTTGGGCGTCTTGACCGGAATAGGCATAGCCTTGTCTTGGCTAAGTCGATATTTATTGCATGTTTATCTGAACTTGGCGTGGGGTAAGAGATCTTGGCAGCTTTAAAGCCATGTTATTTTAGACCAATGAATCGATCCATATTCACCTACCCACTCATATATTGTTGTACAAGAATCAGCAATGCCTCAAAAATTACGGCTCAGCGCGTTCTTGCCGTCACCTAGGTTTCTATGTGTAAAAGCTCGAGGATTATGAAGAGATTGGCCTTGATTGGTAGAATTGTAGGTGAATGCTTTTGTCAATGCCGGAGATATTACGGGTTAGCGTACTTGGTACAACCATTTTGAACCAATGAGCGCCTAGAAAAACACGGCTTAGCAAATTGCTGTATACCCCCTGTCATGCACACCTCCAAAACTCCAGAATTGCGATGGTACGAGCTTCTCTCAACTTCATTGGCTTAAATATATGGATTCTCGTAATCCACAAAGTCCAAATCTTGGTTTTGAATTTATAGATCTTGCAGTGCCTCAAAAATTACGGCTCAGCACTCGCCACTCCAACACCGCATAAACTCTAGAATTGCGAAGGCATGAGCTGTTCACGATTTTATTGGTTGTCGGATGGTGCGCCATTTAGCGGATTTAAACTCTACACTTTTTTCGATTAATACGACTATAATAATATGGCTCTAGGCTTAATAATTATATTATTTTATATAGCCTCAAAAGCCCTTTCGAATGAATATAATTAATATATATAACAGAATACTACAACCGTTAGCTACCGCTTGATAACGGCTAAGTAATAGCTCAGCAACGGCTCAATAACGGCTAAGCGACGGCAATAAGTCCTTATAAAAATAAGGAGCTGATGGTGGATGCTAGTGCTAGCATTGCCTTAAAAATTACGGCTCAGCAGAATTTTCGGTGAAGTTTTGGGAAACTCAATATTGCGAAGAGATAAGCTGTACCGAGTTTTATTGGTTATATACCTCAACACGATGGCTGAGATCAGTTCAGACTTCCAGCAATGCCTCGAAAATTACGGCTTAGCTGGTGACACCGGACACTTTCCCAAACTTCAAAATTGCGAAGGTATGAATTACCCTCGACATCATTGGCGGTGAATAGCCTAATGAAAGACATGGCCCTTTTGGTTTTTACACTTCTGACCTTTATATCGAGGTAGGTAGGATTGGAGTCATTTGATTAGTTCTAGTATACGTCGCTATATTAGAGACTAGAGTATCTAGCTCCATTCAAGTTAAGGAATGTCTGGAACTTTATTCATCAATGAACGAATTCCTACTGGCAATAACTTTCCATCTCATATCACTAACGCGGTACTCTTGAGAATTGCAGAATCCTTAAGCTTGAATAGCAGCACTGTCAACTTCGAGACGGTGGAAGCCGCCGTTGCTAGCAACGTCTTTCTGCAGCACCGCCATACGCTTCTGGTCTCCGGTAGGGTCGGAAGACTCGCCCTTGAGGGTCCAGGACAAGAACGTGTTAGTGTAGTTCGGCTGGAAGCTCTGTTCAAGCACACCGAGCCTCTTCCCATACTTCGTCACCTTCTCCCAGTCGCGGCGCACGTTCTTGAGGTCCTTGGAGAAGTACGCGAACGAGCGCTCGAAGATCTTGCGGTTGAGGGGCGTGCCCATGACCGGCTTGAACTCGACGTACTCCTCGAACGCCTTGGCCGGCTCCGCGAGCACGAAGTCCGTCGCGCGCTTGACGGCCCTCATGAACGCGCGCACCTTGTCCGGGTGCTCGGCCAGGAACTTCTCGTTGCCGATGTACAGGATCGTGCAGAAGCAGCAGCAGCCTAGCTCCGCTAGCTCGTCGATACGGAGCATCTGAACGTCGCTCTTGGGGCGGCCCTGCGAGGCGAGCCATTCTTCTAGCTCGACCATCTGCACGTTCTCGAGCCCGATGCCGGCGTCGATCTCGCCTTTGATGATCGCCTTGGACACGTTCATGCCGCAGCGCATGGCGGTGTAGTCGGCTGGGGTCATGCCGTAGTGAGAAGTGAGCTCGTCGATTTGAATCTGTGCTGTGTCAATGGAGTCATTTTGTAGAGAAGGTAACATGAACGTACCTTTCCGAATTCCCCGACATAACCAATGCGCTTCCCCTTGAGAGTGGTGAAGTCAGGGGTGATGCCGCTATCTTTGAGATAGACGACACCGGTGAAAGGCTCGTCGAGCAACGATCCGATGGAAAGAACCGGGAAGTTGCGAGCTTTCGCCTAGATGAGCTTCATTAGCTTTGGTTGATGTGTCGAGTTACGTAATGCTATCTTACAGCAAGCGTGTGGATCATAGCCTTGAAGCCAAGGTCGACTTTTCCGGTACCGATAATCTCGGTGACATCCTGTTCTATGTGAGTGCTGGCCCTAGAGAAAATAAATACGTTAAGCATACGCTCGGGTCATTGGGCTCTAGAAGAGCCACCTTAATGCCTTCATCCTTGAAATAGCCTTTGGCTTGGGCTAGGTAGAGAGGGGCGTGGTACGGCGTCGCGTGCCTGCTGGCGTCAGTAATCATCCATATACTGCAGATTGCCTCCATGCTTGCCAGTTGGTCAAGAAGGTGATCTTGTCGGTAGACATGGCGTATCAAGCAAAGCTGCAATAGTTAATATTAAGCTGCCCAAGCAAAATAGGGGAAGGGGAAGCAGCATGTCCTTTCGCTGGAATTATCCAGATCAAGTTTGAACGGTGTAATCTCAGCCCAGATGCCTTTCCTCCGTTATATTTCCCTCCCAATTGGAATTGAGGAGCAATCCTAACGAAGTTCAGAGCATAGAGCACCCGCCATGCGATTGACAGACGTTACCTTGATACTGAGATAGCTCCATGATGGCAGGTGCTTCTTAGACCATACCAAAAGGATGACTTGTCGATATATTGAGAAATAGACTTGTTTTTGGTAAGTAGAAATCGGTCGTAAGAAGAAGAATAATTTTCAAGAGCGCGGATGGGTGGAAGAGTGATTAATATATCGGACAAGAAGAGGGGTAGCTACTAGCTATGCTCCGTATAGAACCGATGGTGGGTCGGCCATGCAGTTTAACATCATCTAAGTATGACCGATCGCCGTTTTGGTAACATTACCTTGGGTTTGGAGCTCGGGCACATCATCATACGTCCCACCAATAGACAACACTCAGGGAGAGTTACGTAGGCGCACACGGCGAACTACTTCGTCGGGGGTAGAACCCAAGCCCCGGCATCTTCCGATCGATGGAAATTCTGTGTCATTTCGCCTCATCCCTTTCTTGGAGTCGTGTGGTCTTAGTCCTATACCCGCTAGTCCCACACTTACCCGTCCAAGTAACACTGCTGTTTCTTCGAAGATAGCTAGTGTAAGAGCTTCAATATGCGATAGTTGATGAAAGAAATATATCGCCCGCAGGCGATAGTCTTAGCGCTAATATCGCGCTGAGCTGGGGGCTTCGGTACGCGGACAAACTTGCAACGGCCAAACTATACACGAAGAAAAGGGTCATATCTACTTCTACGAACTTAAATCTATCCTGGCCTGACGGGTTTTCGCATCTTAGGATCGAACCCATCAGCCGCTAAAATTAACGCCGATGCTCGGAAGCCGGTCCTTGGCACCCGGATCTTGGACGTAGCGGCAACGGCCTGGACCACGGGCTCGGATGACGAGAGGAGGGATCCGCATATGAACCTGAAATTAGCGGACCTGAAGAATCTAAGAGCGGCCGGGGTGGGAGTTAACGGCGCGGTTGGGGCAGCGGACGTGCTGACCCCCCGATGCCTTGGCGTTCATGGTGAACATAAATCTCTTTTTACCCCTTTCTCCGATATAAAATATACTGCGTTGGTAACTTACCTAGTCAAGTATTCTCAAGGCCTTCTTACAGCTCGAACTGATGCTACAGGGGTAACGCGGGATCTCGGATTTATCCTATATAGCCTGAAGTTGTTCTATTAATATTATATGGGCTATGATCACATCGTGCACTAAAAACGCCGGGCACTTGAAAGACAACAGGGAGGCTTCCCGATTTATAGGCGTAATGTAACGTCCCCCGGACCCAAACCTGCCGGTATATTGAAATTTGTGGGGAAGCCAGACATCGCCTTACAGAGGGCGTCTGCTTGTATTCCAATCGGTTGCCTTCAAGGCCACCACCTGATACGGACTTCATATACAGAGTCCAGGATAGCGCTTAGGTTCGACTGAGGAACCTTCGAAAGCCTTCGATTGCCGTAAAATTCTTAGTCAAAAGTCGATCGCCGAATACTGTTTCGCCGAGTTCAAGCTTCGGTCCGCCTGGCCGGATCGTCGATACTGGGTAAGAGTGGACAGGAATAGCCCTATACGCCACTCGATTCATGTACGCGGATATTATTTGCTCAAACTAGTACAGGATAGACCAGATGCTGTCCTAATGATTTCTAATGGCGACGACCCCTGTATCCGATTATGGCCCACCGGGGATGGTCACGTACCCTAACTTGAAATCTAGACTAAGAGTTATAATGTTGCCTTACCCCTATCCTAGCCTAAGTCTGTTCTGGTTGTTCTCTGGCACGATCAGCATAAATACTACCGGGCCTCGCTGCTCGCCAAGGTTTTCGATCAACCGTTCTCTGTCTCTAACAGCAAGAGCCATCTAGCTTTACTGTATAAGTCAAGATGCTGTTTTCACTTCCCCTATTCCTCGCTCCGGCCCTGGTCGCCGCCCACGGGGCCGTGACTAGTTACGAGATTGGAGGCAAGACGTACGAAGGCTACCAGGGATTCTCCCCGGTAGCTGGCGCTCAGATCATCCAGCGACAATGGCCGGACTACAACCCCATCATGACCGTCACGGACCCCAAGATGACCTGCAACGGCGGCACGTCGGCTCCCCTTGCGGCTGAAGTCGCGGCTGGCGAGAACGTGACGGCGGTTTGGAAACAGTGGACGCACCAACAGGGCCCCGTCACCGTGTACCTATACTCCTGCGACGGCGAGTTCACGGCCTGCGACGGAAAGGGCAAGAAGTGGTTCAAGATCGACGAGATGGGACTGTGGGGTGATGTTCTGAACAGCAACAACTGGGGTACTGCCCTCGTATTCAAGGACCTGAAGTGGTCGAGCCGCATCCCCAAGACCCTGAAGCCCGGCAACTACCTCATCCGCCACGAGTTGCTCGCTCTTCACCAAGCCAACACTCCTCAGTTCTACCCCGAGTGTGCCCAAATCACGGTCACTGGCTCTGGCAGTGCCGTTCCTAGCGGTTCATACCTTACCTCGATTCCCGCTTACGCTGCGCAGTCTGACCCCGGTATCATGGTGAGTACAATCTGGTTTCTCATGCACTTATTATGATTGAAAGCTAACGCGCGATAGGTTGACATCTACATGGGCTCGGCTACTTCGTACAAGGTTCCCGGTCCCGAGGTCTGGACTGGCTGAGTGATTCAGGAATGAGTAATGTGTAATGAGGATATGAAAGTGCTTTGTCTTCTATTGATAGGATTATGAGTAGCATACTTTGAGATACACATTAAATCCGATTCATGATGTTGTTGAGAAGAAAAAAATGAGAGCCAATGCGATGATTATTAATGTGATTATTAACGTGATTATTAAGATCTTGATTCATAGCTGACATAATATTGTGGATGCCTTAGAAGTTGGAGCCTGAGGACTCACGTGCCTGAAACACGTGCCTAGATTAGGTTGGCCCACTAAAGCCAATATGGAGGCATCCAATTCCTTTGTTTGTAAACACATATTATATACTGTAGACTAGACCTTAGATACAGTTGTAATAACAAGCCGGTTTACAGATACTATTGATACACTCATATTTGCAGGTGTATAGGTATCCAGTTGATCGGCGCCCACCACGAAGCACAATATCTCGCGAAGGTAATATCTAGTATATATACGTTATTGTTCAGATCTATGATTCTAAGTAGTATATGTATGTATAGTAGAGATAAAGTAATCTACATTATGTAATGGAATGAATTCTGAGTAATTTCTGAGTAATCTCAAAAAGCCACTTTTATGTAATCTGTCGCGTCTCATCTAACTTCGCGGATTCTTCCAATCTCATCAACAACAATCCACGGCTTGGTCGAATGCCTCAATCGTTGCTGCAAGCATTTCTGACCATTTATGGACCGTTTCTCTTGTGTAATACCCACCGTTAGTTGCTAGTTCTAATCTTAGCTGGTTTCCAACTGGCTTTGCCAAAATCATGACAACATCGTTTTCCATCATTTTCGTGTCAGCTCTGTTGCCTTCGTAACATTCCAATCGACTAAGAGTCCCGTCAATCTCTTCTTCCGCATCGCCGAGATCCTGGTAGTGTGTGACACATCCGAAGTAATGAGGATTCTGAGGCCAGTCGGAGCAGTGTTTGACGATCTCATCAAAGCCAATCGTGTCGAAGAGCAGACTTTCGATATGTTGCTCGTGTATGGATTTTAGTGCATCTTCAAAGGGGTCTTCACAACCAACCCTAGCCCTTACAGGGATGATATTAACGCACGGTCCTACTGTGTCTCGCAGATGGACAGGTACCATGGCTCGTCCGGATACCAACCGACCAAAAGTGACATCTAATGAAGTCGTGACCTTTGAAAGGAACACTGCGCACGCAGATGTGAAAATAGTTGCGGGAGTGAAGCCGCTAAACGTACGTGGCATGCGAATCAATCTTTCCACTACTATTGAATTGGAAGCGCCAATTAAGTCATTATATATCGGTTCTCGTTCAAGTCTGGTAAGGGTTGAGCCGTGGAGAAACGCCTTCCAATACTTTCGAGAACGGCGCTTATTGTTGGATGAATATTCGACGAAAGCCGAAAATGTTGGTGACGATGGTAGTGGCTCATTCTTATAGAAAGCTGCAAGGAAACGCATTGCGTGAATGAGAGTTGTGCCATCATATTGCGCGTGCGATGACCTAATTATCAACCTCTGAGCGCCTTTCGGGCCCGAAAGAACGTGGAAACGCGTAAACGGACTACCGAGTGTGCCTGGGTGTCGAAGGTCCTCGTCACAGATCTTAGCGGTAAGCTCGTCCATGCTCCCATCTGTAGAATAGTGGAGGATTGTTGGTCGCAGTCCTTCTGGTAAAACTTGAAGATACTGACCCCCAGCGCGTATGAAAACGACCCGGAGGATATCGAGATTATCCCACAGAAGCTCGCAGCCTTGGTCTATCTTGGCAGTATTGTTTGCTGGAGGAAGATCTAGCCAAAAGTGATGCCACTGTTGGGGAGGAGTCTTTAACGCAAGGTTGATGCAGGTGGCTTGCCAATGCGTAACCGGAAATGCATCAGAGACTGATGCTGTGAAAACCGAACGAATATTCGGAGATATTTCCTCGCGGACGAACGTTCTAAGATCTACTTGATCGCTGAGTAATGAAAACGCTTCGACGACGACCCTGGCTGCCTTTTCCTTGTCTTTTACAATTGCTACCGCAACATTGGCAAGGTCGCATAGTCGAGGTTTCTTGAAAACATCGGCTACCGTGAAAGACAGACCATGTTCTCGAGCGGCAGCTACCAACCGCATCGCCGCGATGGAGTCACCGCCTATCTGAAGGAAGCTGTCTTCTACCGCAATATCGACATTTGTGCCGAGAATCGGTGCCCATAGTTTCTTCAGCTGCCTTTCTGTCGGTGTCATAGACTGTCGTCGGCGCTTCACGCGTGCCATTGGTGAAGATGTTGTGAGCTGTTGTGTCGTGAGCGAACCTCCAATTAAGCGAAGTTTTCGTCTATCTGCTTTTCCGTTTGGGGTTATCGGTATCTTCCCAATCGCGAGGTATGCTGATGGAATCATATGACGGGGTAGTATGTCAGCCAGCCTTTTTTCTAGTCCAGCTAGAAGGCTTTTCTCGATGGGCCTGGTCTCTGTTATCAGATCTTCCCGGTTGCTCTTGATGAAGGCTACAAGAGTAGGATTGCTACTCCCGCGCGGCGTAATCACTTCTGCGACGACTTGAGCATCTGTTGAGCCCGGCAAATGAAGATTCTGAAGTACGTGGTGCTCGACATCTCCTAATTCGACCCTTTGTCCACGAATCTTGACTTGTGCATCCTTGCGACCGACGTAAGTAAGCGAACCGTCTCCATTATAACGCACCAAATCTCCAGTCCGGTAAATTCGACCATATCTACCAAGATGATGAGGATGACCGCGCACAAGCCACGGAGGATTTTCGATGATCACTGCCGCTGTCTTCTCTTGGTCGTTGAGGTAACCCTTCATCATACCAGGACCTTCGGCAGCCAGTTCTCCAATAGCACCGATGGGTGTTAAACACTCCGGATCATCTTTGTCGATAACCCAGCAGGCGCTGGTAGATCCATATCCGATCGATCCACTTCTCCATGCTGAAAGTACTACTGGAGTGCTCGCGCATAGTGAGAACTCTGCGGGGCCGTACCAGTTGAACACTCTTACTTTATCTGCCCACCGAGTGGCATCTGTCTCCTTGAGAGCCTCCCCAGCAAATACGAGGGTTCTTAGCGTGTAGGCATCTTCCGTGGGAATGGCTCTTGCTACAGAAGGTGACAAACACGCCCAATTAGCTCGCAGCTGTACTAAGGCGCCGCCGGTGTTGTTCTCTTTATCCGACTCCGAGGGAATGCAGAGGCAACCCCCGTATGATAAAGTCATGAATGTTTCATGTATACTCACGTCGAATAAGTATGACGCAAACTGAAACACTCGAGTCGAGGTGCTAGCCTTGAAATCTCTACCAAGGGACTGTGCCGTGGTTGACAGGCAGCGATGGTCTAGCAAGATGCCTTTTGGTGTACCCGTTGTGCCGGAGGTGAAGAGCACGGCAGCAACGCTAGATGGTCGGATATCACCTGATACAAATTTGTCGTTATCGTCTTCGATCGTAATCTCTTGCGGAGAAACTGATGGTATTCCTGGGAAAAGGCCAGCATGTTGTGGAAATGTCACGACAAGCTTTGGATTTATGGCATTTACAAGAAGCTCAAGTCTGCCTCTCGGTAAAGAAGGGGGGAGCATCGCGAATGTGCCTCCAGATCGTAATACTCCTAACATTGCAACAGGCACCCACATCGATTTTTCGAAAGACAGAGGAACGATCATTTCTGGGCCTATAAGAAATTGGTTATGTTAGCGACCATGATCTTATCAGGTACCAAATGGTGCTTGTCGATTTCACTTACCAACACCAAGCTTACGTAATCGAGATGCCAGCCGTCTCGACATAATATCAAGTTGACTATATGTCAACTCTCCATCCCATGCGCATATCGCGGGAGCTTCTGGTTGCCTCAACGACGTTCTAACAATTGAGTCATGCAGAAATTCTTCGACTGCTTTTGGTACTGCGGCATTCCAGTTCCAAATATCACGCAGATCATGCTCACTGGCCACCTCGACTTCTGCTAACTTCTTCGCGGTGTTACTAGGCGAAGATAATTGGCGCAGCGTGCACTCAAGCTGTTGTGCTATCCGCTTCACTTGAGATTCGTCAATAGCATGAGAGTCGAAACTCATGCGAAGGTAAACTCCTTCGTTTTCTAGTCGACACTCCAACATAACGGCGTATGGGTTGAACACTCCAAGTTCCCAGCTATCATCAGCCTCTTCGAATAGAGTGTTTGATTTGGCCTTCTGCTTAATAGGCTGGATAACGAGTAAAGTCTGGAATTGGCACGCCCGTTCCGCGTCGTCGCTTAATCGTCGTATCCACTGCAATCCCATCTGTTCATAAGGCACGGTTTCTATGGCCTGGTCTTGTATTCTTCTCAGTAATTCCCCAACAGACTCTTGGGGGTTTAGGGTTACTCGGACAGGCACACTGGCGATTGTTGGCCCTGAGATCTGCTCAATCCTAGGTACAGCGGCTTGCCTTCCTGAAACTGTCGCTCCGAAAATGACGTCGCTTGAACCGGTATACTTCCCAGTTACGATCGACCATGCCGCTCGAATCAGTGTAGACGGTGTAATATCGGTTTTTGGCCACTGCAAACCGGCGATCCTATGTGAAATCTCTATATCTGCTTTCGGCTGATAGGCTGCTGATGGAAGTTGTGGAAAAGGCTGTGCTCCTATACCCTCCAATTGCTCTCGCCAGGCAGTGGCTGCTCGTTTTTCATCGATATTGCGGATATGTTGAATGAAGCATTGGAATGGTAACGATGGCTGCACAAATTTACCCTGGTAGATACTTTCTGCCGTCTCAAGTAGAAGTGGCACCGACCAACCATCGCAAAGAGCATGGTGTATCGCGTACACGAAGAAATGCTTCCCGCTGCTTTCTTTGCTGACTAATCCAAATCTTGTCAGGGGCGTTCCAAGCCCCATAGTAAGCTGGGTTTCTTTCCTCATGTACGCATCGATGTCTCCTCCAAAGGACCACTCTATTGGCCTATTTACTATTATCTGCGTTAAGCCATCCTGTCCAAGATCGACAATTCTCGTCCGTAAGATCGGCGATGTCGAGACAACCTCTTGCCATGCAGCCTTAAAACGATCGACATCGACTGTTGGCTGTAGTTCTAGGGCGATCCGTACGACATAATCAATTTGCCGCCTTGCTGTTAACGCAATCAGGCCTTCTTGCATCGGTGTACATGGGAACGCGTCCTCAATCTGCGACAACGGTATTTCGCAAATGTTGGCAGCCAATTTTCTTGTTTCTACTTCTCCTATCTCTAGGAGTGAAAATGGCTCTACAGTCTCGTTGGCCATTTCCGTTAATGGTACCTGGCTCGTTATGGAAGCGAGATCACCTAGCCGCGGACGCCTTAGGACATCAGCAACAGTCAACGTCAGGCCATCCTATTAAGATTTCAAGAATTAGTTACCTATCTATTCGAAACCCAGATTAATCATTTTACTTACTTCACGTGCCGCTGCTACTAATCGCATAGCTTTAATGGAGTCTCCTCCAATTTGCAAAAAGCTATCGGTCACCCCGATGATATTGGCATCAATTCCAAGCACGGATGCCCATAGCTTCTGGAGCTGCTTTTCAACCGCGGTTTGCGGTTTCTGCCAATTGCCCCTTGCTAGATTGACCTTAGCGATATACTCTAAGGTGAACGTGGCTCCAAGTTCCCGGAGCTTTCGACGGTCTGTTTTGCCAGTCTGTCCCGTGGGTATTTCGTCGACCGCAATGTAGGCTGATGGGATCATGTATGTGGGTAACACTGCCGTCAACTTTTCTTCCAGAGGCGCTACTGCTGCCTCGATGCCAGGGGTGTTCTTCATGAACACCACAAGCGTTGCACTGTCGCTTCTTCTTGGCTTAATGACATCCGCTACTATTTGGGTATCGATGGTGTCTGGAAGGGCACGGATTATTTGCTGTTGGATTTCTTCCAATTCAACCCTTTGCCCGCGGATCTTGACTTGTGCGTCCTTTCGCCCCGCAAATGACAGCGAACCGTCATTTGGGTTATAACGTACCAGATCCCCTGTTCGATATAGACGGCCGTGTCGACCAGGCACTCCAGGCCCTCCTTTTAGCAGCCAGGTAGGATTTTCAATGAAGGCTTCTGCTGTTTTCACCTTCTCATTCAGGTAGCCTTGTCCTACAAGTGGACCTTCGATCCATAGCTCTCCAACATCACCGACGGGCACCAATTCTTGGGGATTATCGGCATTCACAACCCAGAGCTGTACACCAAGACCAAATCCGATATTGGAGCAGGAGGCATCTTGTTTAGAAACAGTCGAGAGGATCGAACACTCGGCCGGGCCATATGCGAAGCGTACCGATGTCGTCTCCCTCATCCGAGAGACTTGTCTTGCATCCGCTTGCTCTCCGGCGAGTTCAATCACGTCTAAAATTTGAAGTGAGGCCGTGTCTAGGACTTCGCATAGCTTCGGGGTGAGATTCATGAAGTTCGGTTTGAGTCGACGAATACATCCGGTTAAGTCGTTCCGTCTTTCGTTTTCTGAGGGTATGCAGAGACATCCTCCGGCGTAGAAAGCGTGCAGTGCATTATACCATGCTGCGTCAAAGGCGTAAGATGCCATGTCTAGCACCCTCGAAGTCCTCTTGAAGCCCAATTGTTGCGTTTGGTGGATCAAGGCGCTGCTGAAGTTCCTGTGCGAAATTATTACACCTTTCGGTGTACCTGAGCTGCCGGATGTAAAGACGAGATATAAGGTATTTGAGGGTGTCGCAGATATCGATGGTACTGATGGGGCACTCGGGGCTGTCGAATGTAACTGCTCTAGACTGTCCATATCAACTGCTAGAACAGGAATTTCGTCGAGAAGTCCTCTTGCTAAGCCCATATTTGTTGTTGATGATAGGACAATACGAGGCTGGGTCTGTTGCATGATTGCCTGCAATCTTGCCCTTGGCTGGGTGATGTCTATTGCGCACCCAGCGCCACCGGCCTTCATCACACCCAACATGGCCACCGGCATCCACATCGACTTTTCGAAGCAGAGTGGGACTATGACCTCAGGCCCGACTCCATGTTCAACGAGATGGCATGCTAGCCGTGTCGATAACGTGTCTAGCTCAGCATATGTCAACTCGCCATCCCAAGCACATACAGCAACCACTCCCGGCACCATACGCCCTAAGATAAGATCATGGACGCAAGCCTCAACAGCTTCAGGTACCGTTGCATTCCAACTCCAGATCTTGCGTAGGTCTTCCTCACTTGCTGCTTCAACCGCAGGACTCGACGGGTTTTCCATATCTTCAGGTGACGTTGACATCACGTGAATAGGAGTATTATACAGATCGTACTGCTTGGATATTGGAAGACTCCTTGGTGCACGGTCATCCCATATCGAGTGGTCCGACCTCTAGCAGATATGGATATGACGATGGTTTAATTCGTCTCGGTCATAATGAGACCACACCCTCATCTGATGGCGAATCCGCAGCCGATATGTCCGCGAATCCATAGCGGACCTTCGTTTTAGTCTGAATCGCTGAATGTTCGTTGTTCCTTCTCGACGAATCGTTCGATTCTAGATGGATTCTACGGAGATGTTTTCTATTCACCCGGTCTGAGTTTTCCCGTCGAGTTCTGACTACTAGCATGCCGTCGTCGCTTAATCCTCCATCGCTACCGCTACTCAGGTCTATCAGGTCGTCTATAGTTGATACGAAGTGGCCTCTGTTTCCATTATCAATCGTATGCACGAGATCTCTAGGAGTGGTGCCACATAGGATCGCAGTTTACTGTATGTGATACTTCTATCTATTGGCCTAGTGCACGAATTTCTACGAGCCAGATGATGTCAGAAAATGTTAAACGAGATTATGAAGTACACACACTCTTCTAAATCTATGACACGATAGAATTATTCTTGTATCCGTTCTAGCAATGCCCCTTGTGGTGGGGTGGAACAGCGGAGAAAATTAACCCTAGACGAGGCTCAATTGATTACGACCCCCCGGACGGGATCTTTTGACCCCTGGCCCTGCCTTACGAGGCATTACAACGGAGAGAACCCGGGCCGTTGGTCTCGGGAACGGTCCGAGCCTGGGTGCGAATAAATGCTCCGATACCAAGTCTCGGGCTATCAGTAGACGCGATATTGGGAGACAACATGGATTTATATCGAGCTTGATCAGTCTTGCCGCCCTGAAATTTATGGGAAACGCACACGCGAATCACTGATCAATAAGCACTAAACCAATCAAAATGGGTTCTCTTCCTCCCCCAAGCGGTATCCAAACCATTGACATCTCTGCATTGGTCAATGATACCGACCCAGCTGCTCGCAAGGCCACAGTTGACAAACTTGTGGAAGCTATTCACGTTCAAGGTGCTTGCGGCCTCGTTGGCCATGGCATCTCTATCAAGAGACTGAGAGAGGCTTTTGACTGGTCTCGAAAGTTCTTCGATCTGCCCTACGAAGAGAAGGCCAAGGCAAATCACCCCAAGGGTATTGTCCCACATCGTGGTTATTCTGGGATTGGCCGAGAGAAATGCTTGATTTACACCGAGGACGAGCTTAAGAGCATGTCTGGCGAATTGGCGTCTGACTTTAAGAAGCCCCTTGACTTTAAGGTAACGCAAGATCATCCAATCTCTCAGATCCATGTTAACAGCGTGTACAGGAACACTATGATATTGGAAGTGATGGCGAGTTAGTTCACTACAACCTTTGGATTGATGAACACGCCCTCCCTGGATTCCGTACCTGGGCTCAGGGGTACTACTGGCAAATGGAAGACCTGAGCAAGGTTGTTCTAGAGGCCATGCTTGAAGGTCTTGGGATTGATGAGGAGGCCAAGAAGTACATCTTGAAGGTCCACACTGGACATCAGAATGGTCTGCGGCTGATGCACTACCCCTCCGCCCACGAGTCTACGATCGACCGCTCCTCGCTCACATGGTGCCCCACACACACGGATTTCACGACATACACCCTGCTCATGCAAGACGAAAACCAGGGTCTCGAAATCGAGGATAGGCTCAACCCCGGGACTTTCCTCCAGGCCACCACCGAGATCGAGGATCGTTTGTACCTGACCATCGGCGACTTCGGCGAGATCTGGACCAACGGGTACCTTCCCGCGTCCAAGCACAGAGTTATCATCCCCCGTGCCAAAGACGGGGGCGAAGTCACGCCAAAGAGATACTCTATGCCTTATTTCATCACGCCTCGCCATGACGGAATTGCAGGCCCCCAAGCCACTGGCAAATGCGGGACCATGCCTGCCGGGAAGTACAAGACGGGGACTATCCAGGAGCACATTGAATTTCGAATGAAGTATCAGTATTAGACTTCTGCATGCG
Source organism: Annulohypoxylon stygium (assembly GCA_003314315.1). Taxonomy (NCBI): domain Eukaryota; kingdom Fungi; phylum Ascomycota; class Sordariomycetes; order Xylariales; family Hypoxylaceae; genus Annulohypoxylon; species Annulohypoxylon stygium. The sequence goes on from QLPL01000047.1 coordinate 57,474, forward strand.
GTTAGATTTCAAGGAAAGTGCTTTGTCCGTCTTCGTCTGACGACTAGCGTCAGATTCTTTATAGTATAGGTACTAGGGAGGAATAGGATACATAGCCAATCATTACTTACTTCGTACACAAAAGATTGAATATATTTCTTTCATGTTGAAACTTGTTTCCATAACTAGCGGTGCTTTGTCGTAGCAATAGTAAGCTACCGAGGTAGCTATACGATACTTGCTCATACACAACACTAATGCAAGATTATTCCTAAATGAGGTGTTGAATTTCTCTGGTAATCTTACGTGATACTATTGATAATGGATAGATGTCAACTCCCTACTTCGGTGGTTTGGAATGGAGTCGCTTCAAACATCATCTCCTAATCGAAGGCAACCCTAGTCGTGGCATACAAGCAAAATTCGTAAATTCGCCTGAGAGTGTGCGAGTAATTCCTCTTGTAAGTCCGTATAAAACTTCTTTATTCCGAAGTATGACTTATTCTGTTACTCGCCTACCTGCTTGAAGCTTATGGGGACTCAGAAATAAATTGACAAAGTTAGTGACGACGCTCATCACGTACCTAGGTAGGTATTCATGCCAACTTACATGCGCTATCACCATCTACTACCAACGGAAATTTTGACAGACTAGATTGTGGTCGGTAGATTCACACAACACCATTCCACAAGATATAATCGGCTAGTCTCATGTTCCTTCAGGTGCTGAGCATCAACCCCTTTGGAGCTCTTTGTCTCAACCCTGCCTATGGTCTCGGGCGCACCTATTCTCTCAGTTATCATTGACAGTGTGACAAGATGCAAACAGACCTTGTAGATAATCCTTATTCGTATTCGGCGAATATTACACGTTTTTAGATGCATGCCACGCAAGATGACTCGGATTACCTCATATTTTTACGGAGCTTTGGTCCCGGTAAAGATAAGATGAACAGAGTTACATTCCGCTCGGGGTTCTCGAAGGCCAAGAAATGCAAGGTACGATGGGAATTCTGCCCAAAAAATGGTTCCCCGGAGTTATGAGTTCGTGTGGTTCAACCCGGGGTGTTGGGGACACAACTGCAGCCGGTACAGTCTCGCTATCCCTGGACTTTACGTAAAAGAAACAATAGAATAGTCCCACCTATATACGATTACACGCATGCAGAGAACTTCTGGAACCAAGATCTTGCTCAGAGGAACCCAGGCTCTCCTTAGCGCCGAACCGATTCCTTCCGGCCGCAGGTAACTCCGAGTGCTGGCGTCACTTCTAGAAAGGCAAAACCCACGTGTCTTTACGATATGGAAAGATGGATGAAGATATTGGACGTGTGTAGAGACATGAGTGCGAAGTTGCGGTGGCGATAGGTGAAGGAGTTGGCATATCGAAAATACCAAGGTAGGGGAATATGAGCTCCGCCGAATTAAGAATCCCGTCTGGATATTCCGAATTCCATCTCTAACGTACGACTACAAGGATATTTCGACAGTCTATATTGTTCTTGATCTCTGGTAGAAAGGCTGGTTCTTATAAAAAGCATTGAAGATGACAGTGTAATGACTGATATAGAGTTGGCTTCCATGAATACTTCAAAATTTATTATTATTGCCGTAATTCAGGACTTTGAATCTCAAAGATGTCAACGACAACAACCTCATTAAAATCGTCGGCCACGATGATGGTCTTCATGGACAAGACTAAAGCTGATGACGACAATGTCTCTGAGCAAGTGCGGTTAGAAGACCAGCACGAGACAGTGATCTATGCGATGGGCGGTAAAGCCCTGTATGCTCCGGTCGATTTGACAAAGCCGGGTCTACGTATCCTAGATTCGGCATGTGCCAATGGTGAGTGACTACCTACTATTACTCGATAAAAGTATACATTATATCTAATTTCTAACATTGAAAATATAATGCAGGTCGCTGGATCAAGGACTTAATAGCAGCATCGCCAGTGAAGCATGAATACGTTGGAACGGACGTTGTCGAATCATTGTATCCCAATCCCCCTCCTGATGGGGCACAATTTCTTGACCAATCTATCAAAGAACCTTTCCCAGAGGCTTGGAACGGGACCTTTGACCTCGTCCACCAACGTCTCGTGATGGCTGCAGCAGGGCCCGAGAAGACACCCACATACGTGGTACAGAACCTTGCTGGCTTGCTCAAAGAAGGAGGATGGCTGCAAATGGTTGAGGTTGCCACTGCGCCGCTCCCGCAAAATCCTGTTTCGCAGAACCAGTACATTGACATGCTTGACACGCTATACGCCAATCTATATGCAGGCACCAAGTATAACAAGTCAAACCTATGGTCTACCCTCCCCCAGGAGATGGAGGCTGCTGGGTTGAAGAATGTGCAGAAGAAGGAGGTTATCGTCAGCTACGGCGCTGCCGTGGCTGACCCCCACATTCGAGAGAGGAGTCTTCGGACCGCCGTAGCAGGCGTCCCAAACTTCCTTTCGGTATTGAAAAGTAAGGGATTACCAAATTCTTTAGGATTGAACAGTTTCTATGCCAGGTGCTGACGAAATTGCAGAGATGCCCCAAGATATCTGGAAAAGCGAATGGGATGATCTAGAGACCCGCCTTTACAGTGACCTCAAGGAAAGAGGAGGTTATACCAGATACATTGTAACTTGGGGGCAGAAGTAATTTTCTAATCTGCATTCTGACTAGACTAGGTTCCTTGGAACTGAGAGCCTAGTACTTGGAGACCTACTTCTGTGGATCCATCAAGTAGATTCCTGAGGCGGTAGTCACCTAGTAGATAAACAAAACGTGGAGACCTCATTATGAAGAGATCCTAGATTATGTAGTTATTATTATGGACATATATCTTACCATAGTCGTATTTTTAACGCTACAATTTACAATTTATGTATTCATAACGACGTAACAAAGAGCCTAACACCGCATTGTCTTTCTTAAAATTTCGGCGAAACCGTTTTGACCATTCAAAGCCGGAATAGGTAATTAGGTGGGTGTGCTTCCAGGTAATTCATCATGATAATGTGATACGGGATGTCGCCTCTATCATGTTCCCTTACGGAATCTTTCTCGTGAAGCTCGGAAATTGCCTCTTCCACATGTTTCTTTCTCTTTTTAGTTCCCGCCTACACCGATGCTCCTAGAGCTTCTAGGGGAGCCAGAAATGTGTGGTTCGTATGTTCCTGCGGCACATATGTCCCATTCTTTAGACAGAATGTTTTTGCTCCGCGTTATGGGCTACCTAGCACGGATTACACTCACAGAGAACACTCTTTCAACCCCCACTCCTGCAGCTATGATAAGGAAAAAACATTTCGCCTCGCCAGGATGGATCGTCAATCAATAAAGATCTCATGAATGTGATCGATGCTAGTTGCGCACCCCTTGCAATTGCTAGGTAGGTAAGCAGGCAGTATCATAAGTGTTGAGTCATGATGCGATGATGACATCTTCGTATGAACCAAGTTTATGAGAATTGCTTGTTGCTAGGATGCTTGAAGTTGTAGCCTTGATATACTGGTTTACCTACCTAGTAGGTAATACCTAAGGAATACATAAAAGGAATGGTCCTGTTTACGTATCTGGACATATACAGTTCTCACCAGTTTCCCTATATTTATAATATAATTGCCTTGGGGAGAAATTAGGTCATGCGAGAATAATGCTTAGTTCTTTCAGAGAGTAAGATTCGCTATCCCACCGTATCACCTTGAGTGTTATTTCCACATATTTCATCCGTGAACGTCACTTTGTAGATATTGGAAGCTCCTAGGTAATCAATAAACAGCTATAAATGCTTAGTGGCGTAGAAGATGAATTGTTAAGTCTTATAAAAGGCCTAAACACTAGGTTAAACCATTCCGAGAACAAGTAAGTGAATTCTTTCATCTTAGCGTTCTAGTGGTACCTAGACAAAGATATTTTCCATTTAGGAAGCAAATGGTAACAAATCCAGTCATAGAACAATAAAGGATCATCACTTATAAGTACTGTTCTTGAACTACAACTATTTTCAAAACCGCATTACTCGTGTGCCTCTTATTCCAAGACTCTTGCATGTAGAATAAAAAAAAAAGTCAACTTGATTAAAACGTCTGCAAACATATAGTTTCAATAAGTACCTTACATTACACTTGTACAAATATACCTTAACTGGACCATGTCAAAAACTGCTGGACAAGTATACAGCCATTTTGGTATTACCCTCCCTTGGGGAATTGGTGAGAATGGAACTGTCTCCTGGTTATCAGATAATAGGATTTTCGACCAAGGGTTCCTTTTTGTAGAACGCCTCCAAGATGATGTATCTCTGCTCCAGTCTATAGGTACCGGGCAGCTCTTAGTAAATAAGATAATACCCAAAAAAGAAATTGTGCAGGGATTACCAAACGACCTCCGAATCTCGTCAGCAACAGTCAATAAAGTACCCAGACGCGCCGGGACTCACCTGCCCCCACTGCCCAAATCGACTGGAAAGATTGGGTCCGAAGAAAATTATTACTTTCATGAGATGGTTGGATGGTATAGAGCTAAAAACGGCACATATTCTATGTTCTTCAAGTAAGGTTTACCGACAATTCTCTACAAAAGCAACTGTTCCTAACGTGGCTATTACAGGTACTGCAATGGCGGAAATATAAATAAGCTAATCGATAAATACCGGGAGGCAGGGAAGCCAATTCCGGAGAGTTTTGTTTGGGTAAGCCAACAGTCTCTGATGATTCACTAACACCTCACAAGGATGTGAGATGAAGAAAGGGGAAGGCTCAAAAATGAAGGTTAGCATGTCAAAAGCAATTGCAAAACTAACTTCGTCTCTTTAGCACGTGATCCAGAGGCTCTGTGAGGTCATTCGGTACTTCAATTTAGGCAAGAGACCAAATCAATACGGAGTCAAGATTCCTAGAAATTGGCGGCGTGAGTACCTACCTTTTTATTTTTTGCAATTCCTATAAAATAAAATTTGCCACTGTGTACATATATAATCAGACTAATCTTTGCGTAGGTATCCGTCACCGAGATCTTTCGACATGGAACGTTTTTTTACACTATCCTCTGCGGCCTAAAGGCCGGTTACCACGCGCCGGGGTAGAATCTGATGCTTTTCCCCAAAGTAGGTCAATCCTCAACATAAGTTCCAAATGCCCCTAAATAAGATAGGTACCTTAAGAAAAGATTTTTAATTCCAATTCACAGTTGTTGTTGGCGATTTTGGCAAGTCGGCTTTAAGGGGCGATGATCTAGAAAGAATCGAAGAAAGTATCTTTGGAAAATTTCCACTCCACGCAGCTGAAGACATGGTATGTTTGAGATTACAGTATAAGTCTCTCGGGATTTTCTAGTCTTTGATTAAAAGAAAATTTGCTAACTCGTAGTAGTAGGTAGATTTCTTCTATTAAGTTCCAGCTCTTCCGGCATGTCTTGCTAGTCGCTGTCGGGAGAATTGGTCGCCCTCCTCATCCCCAAGAAATATCACGATCGAGAAGCTGACTTATTATTCAGATTCCTAGTCGGAGACATTTTTAAAAATTTAATCAAAGCCCATATTAGCCAATGGGATAAAGACGATACCTATATACACCAGGTCAATGGTCTTTTGCCAAGCGGCGAAACCCCTTACTCAAACGATCTTCTCGAAGTTTGTAGAGAGTGGGAGCTTCCAGGCGTATATCACGGAGCCAGATATTCTGAAACATATCTGGCCCCGGATGGCCAATACCATCCTGTTCGTCATGCCATGCCATCGGTTTCCCGAGTTGTCAATCATAGTATGTAACTCCGAAATTTCCTTATTATCTGTCCGGTGACTTCAAGAGTGAAATGTTTCTGGTTGATTTAAGTATAAATAAACTATTTGATTTATACTGCAACATACAAATTCTTTCTTAAAAACTCATCGCTAATTCCTGAATCTACAGTTTTGCCATTAGCTCGAAGAAAGGTTCGTAGATATCGAGGCCCTGGAAGAAGACCTGAGGGTTATTTTCACAGCATAGATGTGTCATGGACTAGACCTCATGTCATGCCATATGAGTAAGTTTAATTCAGTTTCTCTCACAGCCCGGCCTAAATATGGAAGGACTAGGATAAGTCCACTATTAATTATCAAGTTTCTTTAAATTTACTTATAGCCTTAATATTAAGTCACTTATAAATAATGCTAATATCTTTTGGACAGATATATCGGCCCCTACAACGATGGATTGTTCGAAGATCCGAGGTAAGCTAATCTCAGAGCATTCGCCATTTCTGCTCCTCTAAATTCCTTGTACAAAGATCTTACATAAGAATGAAGATCACAGTTGCTAACTCTACCAAATTTAACAGAAAGCATCACAGGAGTGTGATAGACAACTCCATTAAGAAATGGGGAAAATTTCGCCCAGAACACCAAATTAGGGAATTACACTACCCAAACCCGGGAATACATATTCCCCCCGAGGCCCCTGACAACCCTTACCCACCACCTCCTGGAGGCGGTGACTCAAAGTCAAATGACCGTATGGATCTTTCAGATGAGGGTACTATAGACACCGAGTCTGATCCAGCATTGGAGGTAGAATATGAGACTAAGCGACGACCCCAGTTCAAATCTAGTGGAACATAAGGTGGCTAGGGGTCTACGCCCTGTGCCTCAGGGTATATAATGTGCTACTACAGACCACTACCTAAAACCTAGCAACGTAAACTTCTAATATACATCAATGATACTCATAACCTGCATCTATTTCAACAAAGACTTGAAGTAAGAGGAGTTATGTTATTCCACGACAGTTGCTATAACGACCAATCGCGTGGGTCGTGTGTTTAGAAGATATTACTGGGAATTTAAGCAAGACTCTGTGATAGAAAGAAACTACTTAGTAGATACTTACCTATTAAGATAATTCCGATTAAATCAAGGATTTATTATTTATTTTTAAAAAGGTTCAATTTTCGAGACATGTTTTGAAAAAGGTATTTATTGTTAATATATTATCAAATATTTCATTATTATGTTATATAAAATAATATCTCAGAGCCCTTCACTAATAGGACCGTGTTGTTGAAAACATAATCGAAGATGTCACTTATAAGCTAGTGCCTTAATAGTACAAATGACAGAGATAGAAACAAATATTGAATAATGTAATATTCTTGCAGCTATGTCATAGGTCTAACTACGAGACTGGTGTGAAGTTTTACCTCGCCTCTTGACTTAGTTCACAAAAGAACTGATCTTCTGGTAATACCTAGCGATGATTTGGGGATACATGACAATGTGAAATAATAGCTAGTTAGTAGAGAGAGTCGGGGAAACATATTAGATTGGTTCAACCATGTCTTGAATGTTGTCTACCGACTTTTCGTCGATGATATTTTCAAGCTGAAGCTCCCGGAGAACCCGAACCACCCAGCTCTGGCAGTTTTCAGTGACCTCACGACGGTTCTCAGCTTTTGGGGGAATGATGCTGTTCGCGTATTGGTTGACCAGTGCCTAGCCATTCTGGTCAAGCTCACAGAGTCGGTAGCTAGTTCGGTATGATGCCGAGAACCAAATATTGATGTTACTGGCATGTTTATATTGCATATGGGTGGTGTCTCCTTTAACTTGGTACACGGTACCTGGACGCGACTCATGGCCAACAAAAAGAGACCAATGCAAAGGCTCCCCATCAGCCTGGTCCTGCTTCACAAGGAAAAGATGAGGGTTGAGAGTTATAACAGCTGGCCCAAGCCCGGGCAAGGGCTCAACCAATATCCATTCAGTATAAGTCCCATCCAGTCGAATTCTGCGTGTCCACCGGATACCTTGGCTATCCTGGCGAAACTGTCTTTAGTAGGTAAGTATAATACAATTTCTCAACCTAGGTCCCCGGAATTAAAACAATACTTTCCTAGATTTTACGATGCCGTTGATATCCCATTCTTTGGGCTTTGTCCGATCCATCCATGCCATCCAATCACGATCTCTAGATGGTTTCATCATGTTGGCATATTCCCAGTAGTCTGGGAACCAGCCTGCAGTTTCCCAATCAATGATACCGGCTATACGAGTCCCTTGGACAATGATGTTTCTAGGCGTCAGATCTCCGTGAGTGAACACCGAAACACTGGAGCGGGGCAACATGTCGGGGAGTGTGCCCTCATATAGTCGACCGTTGAAGTGAAGATACCGCTCATAAATCCGGTCTCGCAGTGCATCGTCGTCTAATATCGGAGCTGGCGGTGAGTGCAGGTCTTGAAGAAGCACATCGGAGCTGGGCGATCCATCTGCGCCGCATTGGTAAATATGCGAAAGTTCTTCGGGGCGCGGGATCTCTCGTAGCTTCGACACATAATCCCATATCTCCCTACAAATTTGACACTTGACGTTGTCATCAAACGTATCCCATGCATGATTCAAAGTTGTTCCCTCAACCATCTCCATCAACATAGCCCCATGCTCTTGTCCATTGTGCAGGAAATCGACGAATGCATATAATTCAGGAACAGGCACGTCGGTATGCTCTTTGACTAGCTTAAAAGCTTTCGCTTCATTCCTCGTCACCCGCCTCCCTCGCTTAGATACTACTCCCGGGCCGATCAATCGAACTTGACATCCACCCTGCTGAGAAAGAGTAATAGGTCCATCAAACGACTCCTCATCTAGTCAATATTAGTAGATAAAGATAAGTGAAACTTGATTGATCCTACCTAATTCCGTCATTTAAATGTGCGAATGTGTGAAGATTTCAAGTCCAGAGCGTAGAATGAACTCAAGTGCGAAAAAACGTAAAACGCTATAAATGGTTGGAGTTGAATTTTTGTTGGCTATCATAAGTCAAATGCAAGTCGAGCCGTAAGGACAAAGCATCCATATATATACTGGAAGGACCAGTAGCACTCCCCTCCCGGCAACTCAATTTAAAGTTAAGTTATACTGTAACAAATACGAGATCTATTTTGAAGGAAAGTGCTACACGCCTTAGAAAGCTTAAAGATCTCTCAACAGCGCTAGATCCACTATGCCTGACTTTAGGATGTCGAGCTATTGTGGCACCCAACGTGAGTCACAGGTGGTCCAGGCGGCCAAGGTAAAGGTTGTTATAAAAATTACCTAGAGGGGGGAAAGGATGTCATATTGAAGATTAGAAGCTATCATTGCAGCTGGAGCGGAGGTACTTTCAGCTCCTATTATCTAATCAACATTATGGCGTACACATATGTGTACGTTAAGTAGGTATCACCAAGGTTAATTTTGGAGACGAACGGTGCTTTAAATTTGAAAGCTACTTTCCCACTTCGCACATACATTGGATGAGGTTGTCCTCGATGAGTCAGGTGACTGGCACGCCTCAAAATGTAACCGTTCTAATGCGATGTGTAGTCATCTGAATGTTGCACTAGGTAATGAACCCAGCCTCTTAAGGTTGTAGTTAGTCACACGAAGCTAAGCCGTGGCACTCGAGCCACAGAGTCACTAAACGAAACGAAACGGATCGGAGACTCAAATTCTCGAAAGCTGGTATTCATATTCAAGATGCTGTTCTATACCACGTGACCTGTACCGGTTTAGGCCAAACTCCACCTTGAATGTGATCGATTAGTCGGTGTATTCGTCGGGTATCATTATAGTTATGAAATGGGGCGCCAGGCGCGGATATGAGTTGGCGGTCAGAAAAGGGGGGGTTAACTGAGCTGCCGAATTACCCTCTTCACGAGCCAAAATATGGTCCTGGAAATCCCCCGGAAATCTTATGATACAACTCTGCTCGCCTCAGCAGATATCCTTGTCCATGAAAGTGTTAAGCACTCGTTATAGATCCATTAAGCGCTAGTGCTGAAATAGTAGTTCTCCCAAAGGTACTCGTAGTCCTCCAATATACCAGAGACAATGCTAGGCATGCGGCGACGTACTCCGCCGATAACGTTCCTCGTAAAGTTTTCGTAGAAGGCGCCTTTCATAGTCCACCAGCCAGCCGCCCAATATCTCTTGCCCCACTCTTCGTTCTCGAGGGCGGTACTGCGCAGACCTCTCTCGCGCAACTGCCGTGCTGCGTATTCCATGCTTATGCCGATGAGCCAGGGCGTCCAGGATCTCTTGTTTTTGCTCCTCGACATGGCAATGGCGTATACCAAGGGAGCAAGTATGTGCAGTATCTCGGCGGTCTGGCCGGGGCGAGATAGCGTGTTGAGAAGCTTCGCTGCGGGTTTGATGTCGTCCGCCGTTAGAACCCTACTCATCAGATATGATCCAATATCGCTAGGGTTTGGTAAGCTAGGGAGACTGGAGCCCGTTCGTGGCATCGTCCATTCATGTTCATAGACAGCCTTGGCAGACTCGTCGGTTTCTGTCGTATCCTCGCCCATCAACTCCTTTAGAGTATCCTCATCGCTCGAATCGACATCCGGCGGGATTGGTTCGCGTTCAGGGAGAGCTGGTGTGACGAGAGGTCTTGAGTTGGTAACTCTCATTAGTAGTAAACGGCAGACAGCCTTGATAATCTCTAAGACAATAACCACGCGCCATCGGATCCTCTCCCCTTTCCGCTTAGCTGCCATCTCCCATAGCAGCTCCGTATATTGCACTATCTGCAACAGCAATGCTATTCTCCGATACAATCTACTCTTGGCTGTCCAGAATCTGGTGTATCGTGTGTGAGGGGTTGGTATCTTTGGGGAAAGCCCAGGTATCTTGGTAACAGCGCCTCGAAGAACGGCATCGTGATAGAGAGACAATAATTGAATACCAGAATGCAGAGTTTCCGAGGCAATCTCAGCATCACGAAATCGACCAGGGATGATATATGTTAAAGACCGCAAAGCACTCTCAATTTGTGACACTTGATGGGCGTTTTTGGTGATAAAGTCGCCATACAAATGTAGCCATTGGGGCGGTAGGGAGAGCATGCTCTGAATGGGGTTCTTTGATTGAGGTTTACTGGGCGGACGCGGTGCGCTACCTCTGGAGTGATCGGCGGGTATTGACATTGTGGATGGACGATTGTTGGCGGACGGTGGATGGTAGATGGTGGATGGTGGATGTTGGACGTCGGATAGTGAGTGGTATTAAGGAATAAATTAAAATCGAATTAAAAGTACAACGACACTAGAAAAAAGAATATGATGGGAGAAGGAAGAAAAAAAGAAGGAATGTGCGATTCGAAGCTGCGCAATTGATTCGATTGATTGCTAGAAAAGTGGAAGTAACGATGATGAGGTGGATGAGGTGTCCACGAAATGGGAAATTATCGGGTCCCATCCAACCCATTTCGCGCGTCCATGCTTCACGCTCCTGCCACTGCCGAGCCGAGGCTCAGCTGGAATAACGCGCTTAGGCCACTTTAGGTAGTAACTGTTATCGTTATCGGGACGTGTGACGATAAGATAAGATGTACTTGTCCACTGACTAAGTACCTATGTACCTTGAAATGACGCTCAGTGAACTTCTAAGCCTTCCAGCTCCCGTTCTGTCTTTTCTTCAACTATTTCACATAAACTTGTTCCAGATACTCTTCCCATCCATCTCCTTCTCCCACATATCCGATATACATGTCAGGCCGTACTACAACGACAAAGTTGTCTTCAGTGGCAACAGCATCTGATGAGAATATGCTTATGCTTGCCTCGCTGTTCGATCCGTTTGCGTATCCCTTAATTTCCGTCCGAGCTCCATCGCTGGGACGGAGAATAAAATGGGTGCAGATATTTCCGAACAACGCCTGAACATTTTGTTCCCCCAGGAAAATCACCAGATATTTTCCGTATGAAACTATTGAATATAATCGAATTGCCTCCTTACTCCCGATGGGAGCCATCCAAATATCTGGGCATCGCTTGCCTGCTTTCCATATACCTTGCTCGGATTCCGCGATCAACTCAGATCTCACCCCATCATAGGAGACACCCATGCCTAATAATGTAAATGTCAGTCTATTATAACGACCGAACTCTCTCAGTATGAAGCCCTTACCCGTTATATATCCGGCATTTTTTTCAATAGTCGAAACATATTGCTTAGCAGTGTGTGCGGTATCTCGAACCAGAGTTGCTGCGACGTCAATGACTTCCTGTGCCACAGCCCGACGTTCCGTATCGTAACTTTGGATCAATTTGGCGGCACCGCCAGGTTTTAGTCCCACATTCCTGACAGCGGCGACGACACGCCAGCTGAGCGCGAATGCATCAGAAATACCGGTGTTTAAGCCTTGCCCTCCATTTACAGAATGGACATGAGCCGCATCACCTGCTAGGATAATGCGACCAGCTCCTTTTTTGGAGACGAATGTAGACGCAATTCGTTCTTTCACTAAACATCAATACGCCCTGTTAGATCTCATTTATGCCGGGTGCTTCTCATGGTAAGATGTATGCTCACCGTCAAATGTACTAAACCACTCTGTCCTAATGAAATCGATTCTATGAGGTGTCATATGCTCTCTAATAGAATCTTCAGCTTTTTTCTGCGTGATCTCCCCTTCAAGTAGCACATAGAACCTCGCCATTCCGCGCTCACGAGGAATCCATGATATCCGCGACTGCCCCCTAAGTTGGAACGTGATAATCTCGGAGCAAACAGGGAAGTCAGTGTCGATGAAGGTGTCAAGAACCGCCCACACCATTTCAGGCTTCGTTCCAGTGAAACTGATGTTCAGGGCCTGCCGAACAGTAGACCGTGCTCCATCGGCTGCTATGGCATATTTACTCGAAATTTTCCGGCAACGGTCTGTATTGAGCATGACACCGCATTCTGTCTCGGAGATACTAACGACCCTTTCTTGGTAGTGAACGGGTACTCCTAGATGGTCTTGGAGTATATGTTCCACCACTGACTGGCCGATCATCAGGAAATTGGGATGAAAACAGTGTTGGAGCGACGTCCACCAATGACTTTGGCGAGACTTGAAATCGCCGTCTGAAAATGTTGAGCTAGCTGAGTTCGGTGAGTCAACGCTCCCCTTCAAGTTAAAAATCTACTTACTGTTACACTTTATTCCCAATGGAAGTAATTCATCGAGAATCCCAACGACTTCAAGATATTGCTGTGTGCGCGCGTTCAAAGCATCTGCTCGACCTACTTCCAGGGGCCCAGGCTTCGCATCTAGAACCCCATCAGAATTTTGATGTCTTCACGGAGGTGTAATGACAAGCAACTACATACCTATGATCCTTACAGAAAGTCCTAGTCGGCTCGCGAGGAGCCCAGACAGTAACCCTGTGGGACCGCCTTATCAGCCAAACGTTAGCATATTGTATGGCGCCTCATAATGGGTTTGGTAGCAAACCTCCGATAATCGCTAGATCAACCTGCTCATCGGCTTCGAAGACCTGAGCATTTTGGGCCATAGCTAAGGCGAGATCAAGATGCCGATACCTTCACAAAGGCTGCTCTGGCTGTAATGGTTTCTTCGGACTAAATTGGAGCAATGATTTGGAGCTTCTTTGTTAAATCTTGATTATAAATCTACTTGGGGTCTTTCATAGAATGTTGTCTTTGCCAAGCTTCCAGCTTTTGTTATGGTGTCAGCATCCGGTCAACACACTAGGTAAGTAACAAGCATCGTCGGTATGAGGGTCTTATCGAAATTTTCTAATGTTACGGTGTCATAGATGCATTATTAAGCGTCCGAAGCATAGCGCGTTATTGCTTGAAAGATACCGTGAATTAAGGCAGTCCGGGCCTCACCGACGGGGCTATTCGCATTAACGTCCTCGGATTCCAAGGCCAGAGTTGCTTCTCGTGACCGGGGTACTCGGCATGACCGCCCCTTTTGTAGTAGGTTCATAAGGAGTTATAGAAGCAGTACGAGACGGAGTTGTGGAGCTATCCCGCACCCCCAGTCCTAGCCTTTCGAAACTTCCCTTTTAGGAAAGAGGAAGATGGACATCGGCCATACAGAAAATTTCACGAAGCATAAACCGGGCTTATAAGACATTAATACATTAAATTTTACGAGAAATCATGGGAATCTATGAATAACGCAAAAGAACCACGTCGGTCACGCTATACTATACCAAAATATCTGGAGCTCTCGAGGGTTTTAGCCGTGCTGCCGGTGAACACCCACTATGCATTTGCAGCGACCATTGGCCTGTTATAAAGCTTGGTTAGTCAATTTGCAACGCTGAGGCCTTGCCAAGTCGGCTTTTTCTCTAACAAGTGCATTAGATGAATAAAGACCACGGGGTATCGCCACTGATGCTGACTGGTCTCTCATAAATCGAGGCTCTATGTATCCTATGTATCATGCAAAGGGTCCGCACCGTCCAGCAAAGTCGTACTCTGGTTTATAGATTCAACCATACCCAAAGATTACCACCATATTGCTGGATCCTACACTCATTATGCCGTCCGCTTTGAAGCTCGATTCTACCGACGACTTGGCACTCCTAGCAGCCCCAGCCCCAGCCCCGGCCGAGGAACTGGGGAAGCTGGATTCCGCCCACCTCGAAACTGCGTCACGCATCTTAAATATCATCTCACGATATAAGCTTGCAAAAAATCAGTTGCTATCAAAAACAAATGACGGGTCCAACTTTCTATCCCAAATTTGTTCCAAGGTCTCGGCCAATGAGATTATTCTCATGTGCCTTCCTGCCTTCCCGTTCAAATCGCCGAATACAAGCACAAAAGTCCTTGGTCGTTACCCTGACAAGGCAGAGGAGTTTGCGCTCGCGCATCTGAACGGATTATGCGCCGCCATAGGCGATGTGTACACAGCGGGTGCCAGGTTAATGATTGTTTCAGATGGACTCGTTTACAACGGTATTTAAAACCTTGGCCTATCAAGTACCTCACTATTAACTCGAAGAAGACCTCCTAGGAGTCCCGGATAAGGACGTTTGGGCATATGGCGAAGCTCTTCGAGCGCTAACGACGAAGAAGGGCTTTCGTCATATCGAATTTTGTCGACTCAAGGACATAGTTCACATCGATGTACCCAATGAGCTAGATGAGATTAGATGTAAGCAAGCCCTGGAGTAATCTCACACATTTTTGACACTGGAAGATTTTTTTTTTATCGTTCAACATCGGTTGATCTAAATTTCCACGCAAAGGCCTACTGACCTGAAAAATCACAGACGTTGCCAACGCCACTAACTTCAGACATGCTCTATTGAAACAATTTAGCAAACCCGGGTTTAATGTTTCACTCAGGATCTCTGAGGATGAAGACACATGTTTAACATATCGTGGCTACATCAAATTCCTGGAAACTGATCTTCAGAACGTGTATCCGATAGGCAAAGGGCGAACGAAATCAAAATACAAAAGAGGGGTCGAGTATATTGCTAAGCAGATGCTCATGAGAGGTGATGTGAGTTATATCTCAACCTTTGCCTCTCGCTTCATCAAAAACATCAAAAAGCACTATAGCTAATCGAGGGCACACAGGCGTTCGCTCGAGCAGTCCGCGAAAGGTTTCCGGATAGACTGAGATTATCAATTCATGCTTCGACAGGCGAAAACAAACTCTCCGTCAATTTACTGCCAACCGACACCCTATTTACGACCCCTTGGCACTGCAGTATTGCGTTTCGACTCGACGGCACCACAACCACTGGTCATCGCGCCGACTTCGAAGCCGACGACACTTTAGAGCTCGTCTACGAGGACAACAGGCCAAGTTACTTCCGCGAGAGAAGCGATCTTCTATCATGGGCAATTGAAAAGGGGGGCATAACTTGCGAGCCCCTTTACCCCGCCGGCTTCTTGATCCGCCCGGCAACAGGCTTAAACGGTCTATCGATACACGATATTGACGCTACCAAAGTTCGCGCACTATCACAGATAAACTCTCCCATCGTATTAAGGGGCTTCTCACAGACGAGGAATCGGGATTTCTTCGTTGATAAAGCCAGTGAATTTGGAACACCACTACCTTGGAGTTTCGGTCTCGTTCTGGAAGTCAAGGATCGCGGTTTGGATACGCGTGGATTAAACAACGTTCTTTCGGCCGAGTGGATGCCATTCCATTACGACGGACTGTTCAAGACAGAGAAGAGGGTGAAGGATAATGGAAGCGAAGAGTTGGTTTCTAGACCACCGCTGTAAGTTTCTCTCCACCCTTATTACTCTGCCTTGATACTAAACCCATTCGTCAGGTTCCAGCTTTTCACTGCTGTCACGGAGTCCCCGAAGAATACTGGCTTCACCCTGTTCTCGTCATCAACCCTATTGTTCAAATATCTCCCCTCACACCTCCCGCTATCCTCTCTCCGCCCCTTGACATGGTCCGTGTCCACGTCTTCATTCAATTCGACAGTTCTCCGCGGCTTACCCTTAGTCGTCGACCACCCCGCCACAGACCGCCCTTGTCTGCGCTTCCACGAGCCATGGCCGCAGTCCAAGACGCGGTTCGACGCCACTCACATATACATTGAGAATGCTAGCGCCCACGGCGTGGATACCTCGACTGTATGCGATACATTAACAAACTTACTGCACGATCGTCGCGTCGCATACTATCATTCCTGGGAAAAGGGCGACCTACTCGTCAACGACAATGTCTTAGCTATGCATACGCGCAGTGATTTCACTGCAGGGTGTGATAGGGAGCTTTGGAGGATACATTTTGATTAAGCTCTGACGCGTGTACATATATGACAACATTGAGGATCCATATTTTGTTTCTGTATTCCGGTAGGATCATAATTAGTCCTCAACATTGGGGGAATCTAATCATCTCCTTGGAGTTATTATGATTATAATTACATACGTAATCTATGCTAGCCACGTTCTCCTTGTTCGGGCTCAAGAAAACATCTAATCAACGCTTTCGTCATCTTGAACAACGGGTTACATTACCCTAAACAGGCTGATGTCCTACCCAGAAGGTAGTTTCAATTATATCCTCCCATAGTTCTCTTCAAACTCTCGTCCGGTTACCCATATTATTCATCATGTGTTTTTTCCCCGGTCCACTTATCCTCAACTCCCGCATCGTATGACCAGTCCCCGAAAATGGATTCCGCATCAGGTCCCTCATAATGACGATCGAACGTGAGAGCACATCTATTCCGCGATCTCACAACTCGCACCTGCTTCAGCTGAGGAAGAAAGTTGGGATTGTGGGGTTCATCATAGAAGAAGTGATTTCCAGTCGTAGCTGCGAAGCGGAGGCCGTCGAAGAACGACATGTCCCGGTACCTATAGAGATTGAGAGAGGGGTGTTTCGTGTCCTCGCTTGTGCAGTTGTCGTAGTGGTTGACCGCGATTTCCAACTCCTCCAAGTTCGGTAGGATGGTGCTAAGACAGTGGAAGATGACTCTCCACGGCCGAAACCCCCATTCTAACACCCCGCTGCCAATTACCGGCCTGCTTAAGATGGAGATGTCCACGTGACGAATACGTTGGACGAACTCGTCTCTTTCGCGTCTGACGTCGGCGTAGGTTTCGCAATAAGCCTTGCTTGTCCATAAACCCCAGTTTAAACAATGACAGGTTTTGGTTATTTCATATGGCTCCCGATAGGGCCATCTCCAGTGTGTACACATCTCCTTGTTCCCAGCCAGCAATTTGGCGTCTTCCGAATCGATCGACTGCTGTATTACCAGCTTGTCCATGTTGGAGTTAAAAGGAAGCGCGTGCTTGTGGGGATTCCCATACATTTTGATGGCTAATTCTCGAATTGCCTTGCATATGTGGAAAATCCTGATCGACTTCCAAGTCCTCGGCCTCTTTAATATCAATAGAGTAGGAAAGGAAGGAAAGGTAGGCAGGTAGGCTTGCAGATCATAGCTGCCGACTACCCGCTCGAGAATTTCGATAATCAATTCGTTCGGAAGTTTCATGAGTGGAAATTCTGAACAGCCTTGTGTGTTCTCATAGCCCGGAGTAGTCAATGGGGAGGGTGTAGATAATAGAACATGGTGCTTGGTGGTTGTTTCTGGTGAAGTCTCGCCGAAACATTCAGTGTGACATCTTATGAAGGGTTTGATCTCGTTGATTATCTGTGGCCATAGAGTTGGATTGTGTCGGTTGATGATTATGGTTCTCTTCGTAGGCTCCTTGAGAACAACGATATCATCATCGCGATGGTCAGCCATTGTAAATAGAGCACTCTTCAAGCTGTCTCGATAGAAATGAGTGTAGTTGAATGGATACCTCGAAGAGGTAATGTCAGCTGTAGACTCTTGCTAAAAAAGAGGTTTTGAAGGTGTCAACTCTAGGAGAATCGATATGTCGTGAAGGCCTACTGTTGATTAAAGAATTACTATTCTGGAGATGGTTTTGTTTACAAGAAAACCTCTGAAGATTTTATGCATTTTATCACTCGAACTCCGAAGTGACTTTTTGGTGTGAAGTTTGTGCGAGGCCTAGTCTTGAAGATGTAGAATTGTTTTCTCGTGGCTTGTAGCCACGAAGTTAAAAGACCATAGGAGATGTGCGGTCTCTGAAAGTTATGTCGCCTAGTTGCGAAGACAAAATTCAAAACTTCGAAATCTAGTGACCACATAGTAAATTTTCTATGTTGCTCTAGAGACATCCATTATAATAACATTATCGCAAGTAGGCCAACGTCACTATCAGCAAATCCCCAGGGAACAATTCGAATCCCATACAGGCGCGAAACCTAGCTGTCTAGTGAAAGCTTATGTATCCGACGCCCTGTGAACTAATCCTCTAGAAAGGCGTGAGGTGTGAATATGAAAAGAGAACCTTAATCGTTCCATCTTATTGGGCTATTGTAGAGTGAAGCCACGTAGTACATTGACGATATCAACTACTAGATACCTAGGTGCCGTTACCTATCATTTGATATTTTCCCATTCTGGTCCTTTTTTAGGTATGTGCTATTAGAAACCGTATTATGAGGTTCATTTGGTTTTCACGATATTGACGTTGGTGTTGAGCCTGTAGGTTTTCAGGAAAGGGGTAAGGGGGAAAAGAGAGGGGGTCACGTGATCCAAAAGCCATTCCCCCTAAATTGGTAATCTCTGTTCCTTTTTTTTCATTTAATATTAAGCCACCGATCAGGACATTAGATTACACATGAATCCCACCATTTGCGCTATTAACAGCTTTTGTCAAACGACGGGAAACAAACCTTTCCAAGAATAGATCCATTAGAGTGATTCAAGATCAAACGAATTGTTACCAATAATAGTTTATAGTTTATATTGCCATAAATTTCAAGCATGCACTACACGTGGCGGGATATTGCCGAAGACGTGTTGAGCCGTACCGAATCCGATTGACGAAGTCGCCAAGTGATTCCGCGTAATAAACAAATAGGTTTGACTAAGAACGACTAGGGGTGTTAGGTGTCGTCCTACACCATGGGATATGGAATTATGGAATCCCCGAATCTACAAATCGATGCGCACGTCTTCGCTCTATCTTCCAACAAAAATCCCCTCGAACAATTCCAAAAGATGGGATTTCCGGAAAAACATCAATCAGGAAAACCGATCTGATGATCTCTAAAGCAGATGCTTCTTAACAAAAACGCATCGTGACAGATTCGGGTCACAGCGGGGAACGGACTAAACTATTGACCAATCATAAATGCATACATGTAACCCGGTAATCTTGAAACAGATTTTCTGCATGGTCCTTCGCCAAGGGTAAAAGCCCTAGGCTGATCATGGATCGTCAATGGGTCCACGGTTGATCCGGCTTGATCCAGTCCTGGTCTTTTCGTTTGTCGTCGCTCTCAATTCTGCCTCCGATTGGCGGCTTCATCCCACCTTCGCGCGTGTTTCGAAACAATGAGGAGGCGGGCTGGCATCGACTCGTTTCAGGTTGAGCCGACATCGAATGGCCTCCAGTCACTTTCTCTAGTGCTACATACGCTCTGCCAGATGGCCTAGGGAGTTAGCAAGGCTCATTCGACTAGCGAACGATGCTTGTAGGCCTCTTCCCCAATGAGCAATCAGCATGGGGTGATGCTGGGGACCGTGGTCCTAAGTATGACGGAGCATACGGGGTTACTTGCGTTTGGGGGGTAATATATCACAGAAAAGGTAGCCGAATGCACGCGGGTGCGACCTTCAGGCTGCCCAACGTAAATCTCCAGTCCTGTTGTCCTTCGACACTATCCTTTTCCTTTCGATTCAGCTTTTGATCGCTTATTCCTTTTCAATACCACCCCTATCGTAGCCTTCCAACACTCATTCTAGACGCGAAATTTTGCCAATTGATATTAAAAACTATTCAATGGATCATCCATCGAGGGTATTAGCGCAGGCGCGAGAGCATCTCGAGGCTCTTAAGCAATCTGGTCTCAGCCGTGATGCTTTACTCGCGTTATTAGAGGAGCAACCACAACAACAGCAACAACAACAACCGCCGCAACAGCCGCAAAATGCAATGGTAACCGATGGTACGAAATTATTACCGATGTCTCGTGAGGTTTTAGCTAATTGACTCAATTATAGCCTCATTGCCAAATTTTAACTATAGGGACGTCAATTCATTCAGCCAACCCCATAGGCAACGATCATCCATCTCGTCATCTAGATCTAGCTGTTCGAGCCGCGATAGCGTTTTCTCCTCGGCATCCGCACGAAGCTCGATATCATCGACAACAACTCCGTCGACGGACGCGAAGTTTTGGTGCACGTCCTGCGACAAGACATTCAAGAGGAAGTTCGATTGGAAGCGACACGAAGAGGAGTTCCACGAGCGGTCGCGCAAATACCCCTGCCCGAATTGCAATCAGAGTTTTTGGGGTCCTAACACATTCAATCAGCACCACAAATCTGCACACGGCTGCAAGACATGTCCCCATGCAGACACCGTCGTCAAACATTTGAAAAAGAGAAGAGCATGGGGATGCGGATTTTGCGCTGCGATGCATGGCAAATTCGAGAAACACATTGATCATGTTGCTGCACATTTCGAGACCGGGAGCACGAAAGCAGATTGGCTGCATTCGAACGTCATCTACGGTCTTTTGCACCAGCATCTTATCCACGAAGCGTGGAAAGCACTGATCCAGAGGAAACAGAGCACTTTCAACGGCCACCAACCCATGTTCAGCTGGAGTCCCGATTCAACGGGACGAGCCCAGGGTTTCGTGGAAAATGAGAATCCCCCACAGCTGCAAGATCTCTTGGAATTTTTCGATGGGACCAAGGAGTCCGCAGAGAACATTGTCGAGATGGCGTATACCTGTGTCCATGTTGTATTCCGACCGAGGTCAGGATCCGTTACCCAGGGCTCACCCCAATCACCACTGGGTCTGACGTCTCCTACCAATGCATCTAAACACATATCTGTCATACCCAGGAATCCTTCTGCTCCACGGCGCTCAGCTTCCACGTCCGCGTTACCCGGAGTTAGTCGGCATAGCCGAAGAACACCGTCGAATGACTATCCGCATAATCCTGTTTCGGCTCAGGTGTCAAATTTGAGTCTGGCTATGCCATCAGTACCAAGCCAGCAATCCTTGATGAATGCATACCAGACCTTCCCTATGCAACCAACTCCGCAGCAGAGGTACGTGCCACCGCCTGTCACGACAGACAAGGCACTCCCGCCAGCGCCACTAGCACCGTCGCCGACTTCGCCGATGCAAATGGACTTCCCGATCTTCAACACAGACGAAGGATTGCTGCCACCGCTTGATCTATCCTCAGAAGACTGGCAGAGCTTCACGAGTACCCTAGTCGAGGTACAGGAGGAGCCGGCTCACCCTCTATCTTCCGGCCAGTTTCCCATGAATTGGGAAGACTTGGGCCAATTCAACACGAACTCATGATTACGGTGGTGGCGACGGTGGTGGATGTAATGCAAATGGCGGCGATTGATTATCTAGGCGTTCAAAAAGCTCTGGAGCTTATAGTGTAATATATTGGGTCGGCTCGAATGGTTATGCCCGGGCCCAGGGGCTCGGCTGGACAGCATAATGTAATGATAGTGGACGACAAGTCAGCTAGGCTTTGAGAGATGAAATGTTTGATACGCGCAAATACAATGAAATGATTGTATTCAAGTCCGATTGTTCATGGCATGATTGTCCTCGAGAATATTGATGTTGATGTGGTTCAAGTAATACTTCAAGAAGGGATGAAGACGATACTCCTGATCTCGGGTCTTGGGCATCAGTGTGGCCAATGATCACGTACGTAAGGTCCAACCCAACTACCCATACTTACGCACAACTGCCACACCCTACAATAATATCGACATACAGTATGTCGATATTATTGGAGTTTTCCCGAGTCCTACGTGAGTCACATGCATTGGAATTTAGCTGCGGCTCAACTCAAAGTTCGCCTAATGAAAGTATAGGACCAAGTTTCCGTCCCAATAAGAAGGATAGCCAATCGGACACCTTACCCCAAGACATAAGGTTAAAGCTAGATGCCCTTGATCTTTTTCCCAATCGGGCAATCCCGATAACTTAATTCTACGTGTGAATATCGGAGACATCGACGGTGTTGAAGGTTACACGAGCATTCTTCACATGCTACCCCATGACATGTGACTGCATTCCCATCCAACAACAATCTCGATGCGATGGGGAGAAAACCGAGAAATCGGATTATTATTTACGTACATAGTAGTCAAATAATTACGAGAAAAGAAAATGGTCGCGTGCGGGAATTAAAAAGTAGTCAACTCCACATAGTGGAGATTTATACACGATCGGACGAAAAGAACGCGAAATTTTCACAATAAAAAGGAAGGTAAAAAATTTCATTAGCTTCACTCCGTTTCGATCAGAGGTCCTCCGGGTTATGAGCCCGGCGCGCTTCCACTGCGCCATGAAGCTTTGAACTCATGCTATCATCCAGCGAATGACATTTCTCTTGTTGTCCTTACCTATAAGCTTTTCGCCGACTTAGGACCTGTGAGTCACCGTCCTCACAGTGCCCACACTGGAGCCTTATCGGACAGACTTGACATTTATTCTTGTAATACTCTTATAATCGATATTCTTCATTGAATTACTTTATACTTGTACCCTGCTGGTACAGTTATGTTGTCATGTTATGAACATGTACATCCGTGGACTTTTCATAAAGTCTGATACAAATCTATGTCTATAAACCATGATACTAGGTACTAAGATAAGAGTGGATAGATACTGCTAGACATTGGTAACGCATACAGTCGATTGTTTCCAGGACATGTGTGTGGCTTATTATCGCCTTTGATATGTATGCTGTCTGAAAATACGTGTGCTGCCGATTGCAATTGATGCATTGCGCTGGCTTTAAGGGTTTCTATACTGAAGACACGAAATCTTGTATGCGCGGCCTTATTTGTATAATTCTTCCTCCTCAGATAAGGAAACGATCAAAGAGGAAACGTGGTCGTATGATAAAACAGAGAAAGTGAAGTGACAACTAGCAAGGTAACTACATTCTACCATAGCGACGAAAGGGATTGTTACCTCCTCACTACCACGGAACCAGTAACTATCACCTTGAAATATACTAGGTATATATCTATGTAAGACGCCTTAATGTTCTAGTAATGCTTGATCAAGGAAGTAGGAAGCCCGGGGAGATGGGTTTTGACTACCTCCTCTATACCTAGCGGCAGATAGATAATAACCCCCCTATTCTCGATCACCTATTCCCGAAAATTTATTTATTCTTCTAGAGGTCTGTATTACGGTAATAACACAAATAAATTTCCTGTAACGCCAACTTGGCATATAGCCACGTATCTAGGTACCTACCTACCTTATTATTCGATACCTTTCTATAACCTAACAGCTCGCCTTCCAAGATCTAGAGCCAGGCAGCCGCTTACCAGCAATAGCAGAAGCTGATAAGAGAACCCTCTCAATATAGGAGTTATTTCTGAATAATTGTGATTGTCAAGTCCTGCGTGAGATCCCATAAAATAGTCACAGAGCTGGGAAGACCTACGAGGGGGTTCCCTAGCAAGACTTCCTTAGATAGGTAGACAAACGGGGATTCTCGTGTGTATACCGCGTGTCAAGCCTTCTACGAAGATTCCCATGAGTTAGGATCGACTCGTAGAGGAGTTCCCTAGCAACATCACTCACTGCTCAGGTAGTTCTTAGAAGGTAGACAAACCTTGGAGATCCTTCCGTATATAGTAGGTCTCCTGGCACGAGGTAGCTTAGGGCTCCTCGTGCAACAATAGAGTCTTTTCCATGCTTCTTGGTTTGCATCGTGACACCGCGTCTCCTAACACAAGGTGGTTCAAAGCCTCTTGAGCAACAAGAGAGTCATTTCCTATACTCCTAGGAACAATACTCAATACACATATTGAAAGTCCACGGGCGGGTTCAGCTCAACAATTCAATGAAATACTCAAAAGGTTAATTATTATACTACAGTGAATTTTGATTTACCCCTTACATGGAAAATGGGCACTAAATTTGGGAGCATTGATTAGGCAAGTCTCCTATATGATGCTGCAGCATGCGGGCTGTGCCTTATTATCCCAAGAATTAATTCTTCGGTCATACCACACCATAATCATTCTGTACAAGGAACTTAAATTTTATGGTCTGAAATAGATGTAGCGATTAAACTTGATTTTACAATGTGTGTGACTTTCACAGGCGTCGATGAGATCCTATAATTTCCTATACACTGTCAAACTCGATCCCAATTAGCTAAGGAGCGCGGCCCCAGTCCTCAGCTCCCCAAGCCCCAACGCCTGTGGTCATTATCTCGAAACGCCGTGCCGCAATGAAAATAATTAAGAATAATCCTCTATACCTTATAGGGCAACTGCAAGCTAAAGCTCTAAATCCTGTTGTAGATTAGCCCCGTGAGCAGACACAATCCTACCTAAGTACCTAATAATAAGTTCAAAGGGTTAGAATAAAGAACTACGCGCGAAAATGCTGGCACTAGAGGTATTCTTATTCCCTATTTTCGCTCATTCTTGTTTCCTTTGAAAAGGGTGAGCACTTATCCCGTGCTTGCGCCATCGCGATGAATTGTGTGTTGCGCGAAGTTCGGAGTCCTGGCCGGATCTGCAGCTACCGCGCTGATCAACCCCAGGATCGAGGTAAGCCAGGCATCAAAATAGGTATTTTTAGAACCCTAATCTAGATCTAGACACTTCGGAGGACAAGATCGTAGCAACTTCCTAGGATTTTACGTTGTTCGCACATTGGCCAATCCGTTCCAAGCTAGAATCATGGTACTACCAACAGCTTGGCGCTGATGGAGCAGAAGACAACCCCAACGTACCTGGGTATATGTTCCAAAGTGGCATGTAAGTCCTATTCCTGCTCGTAAGCATTTAATTGCAGCGTGTTATTCAGATCCTAGGGGTGATGTTATAAGTCGTGAATAGGCCCTTTTGTAAACCATCCTGGGTTGCATGTCGAGATCTCGTTCGTAGAAACGCCCTGTCTGCTGGTCAACTAGTCACTCTTTATCACCATGGTTCTCCTTCAAAGTATCAAACGCATAGCATGCGTTGCAGCCTGCGTCTTGCTTGCAAGCCCGACTAACGCAGCGCCAATAGAAACCCCCGAAGTATTGGCTGAGCGCGGTTCCGCGGGCGGAAAGCGCATCATTCTCTGGGAGACAAGTCTATCAGCTCAGCTGAAAAGCATCCCCGCGCTCTTGACTTCGGCTGCAGCAATAACTTCATCAACTGTCATTCATTCAATAACCAATTGGGAGACGTATCGGCCGTCGGAGTTGACCAAAAACCTTCCTTTCCGTCCGATGGTGCGCACACCGCAACACCTCAGCGGTGATAACTGGAAAAATCTTATTTCGGTCGTGTCGTCGCAGAAGAACACCGTCGTGCATTTCTACAATGAGCCGGAGTTGGCCGGTATCAGCGCCGCTGACGCGGTGGCAAAATGGCGGGCGAATATGCTCCCGCTCCGGCAGAAATATGGTGCGAAACTTGTCGCACCGGGCATCTCCAGTGCACCCGCCGGATCGACATGGCTGCAGACCTTCATGGGCATGCTGGCTGCCAACGAAAAGCCGGATTACCTCAACCTGCATTTTTACACCCTCCAAACCAGCTCTAGCGACGCCGAAATCCAAAACGCGAAGACGTACTTCACCGACAAGCACAACCAATACAAGCTGCCGATTATTGTGGGAGAGATTGCGAGTACGAACCGAGACGGGAACCAAGTTTTGAAATTCACCAAACAGGTGTCGAGCTGGTTGGACGGCCAGAGTTGGATCGCCGAATATGGCTTCTTCGGCGTCTCGACCAAGGTCGTCGATAATTTCGTGAGTCCCGCGGCGCAGATGCTCAACGCAAACGGCGCTTGGACTGCTCTTGGGAAATGGTGGATTGGCAAGTAAGGGATAAAACGGGGACAGGTTATGCAGGGACTCGGAGTTTTTTTGTGCTTTGTTTTTCTCTTCTCGAATACCCTGTTCGGATTCTAGCGTGACGTGTACAACATCATCTGCATTGATCACATTCCTTTATGACATTCTTGTACATACGATTTACCTACACAATTTAAGATTGTCGTCGGAGAGCTACTTCCGCTTGAAACCTTGGAAGGCTCCCGCGTCTCAATGTCAAGTTGACCCAATCGGCCTCCCCGAGATATGCGCATTTTTCAAAAGCAACTCACTAAACACGTTGTGATATCTTCCAAAGACATGTGCATATGCGGATAGCTTCAGGTTGACGGTGAGGAACAGGTCATCCGCGTATTTCAAGACATGAATTTATTAAGGGAAAAGAAAATGAAAACTCGCAATGTGGGTTAGTGGTTAATGACCTGTCATATTCTAAATGATATTCCCAGTTTGTTGGCGAATAAATTACCGGAAAGAGAGAGAAGCCAGCGCTGTTGGGATTATCCGAGACATACATAGATTTCAAGGTTCTCGGAGACTCTGATAACTCCTCCGGAGATTGGAATCGATGGAACGAAAAGAAAAAAAAAGCTCAGATCGTTTTTGAGATATCTTGGGTCCCGCTAATAACGCGATGAACTATAATAAAACCCGGGTGTCGGAACCGGAGGTGGGCGATCTGAGGTCAAATAGACGTAATTTCACATAATCTCGATGTCTGGTTAGGTATGGATCTCGGATCATGAGGAAACCAAAATGGAACGCTAAGGGACCAAGACCCCGTACAGTATGCCTAGGACCTTGTTATCAAAGCCATCATAGAACTGCCAGAACAAGATGGCGGCGGAAGCTAGGGAGTAGCTCGGCCGAACGAGCCGAAATGGCTTTTAGTACGCATGGGTGTAATGGTTTTGACCATTTAAGGATTGCAGCCTTATACTAATTATTAATTTAATTGTTCTCGTGTTTGGACTCCTTACAGGTGTCAAATCTTGTATCTCATCAACTCTGATGTTCTGTTCAAAATTTCAAAATAGGTAGAACCAACAGACCTGGAGAAATATCCATACAAATCCCAATATCTTGGTGACAATCTCCACTAGTTTGGCGGTCTGTCTTAGATTTTACCCCAATTACCGGGACCCTGGAATTACGTCGTAATGCGTGTCAGCAGCACGCGAACTCGGTATGTCGGGGAATTTCGCCCACGCCCAGCATTCAGTTCTACTTCTAGAAAAACCTAATCATCGTTCGATGAAGAGATCTGGCCAGATCTTCCCAACTACGCATGAAAATGTTGTCACATCATGCCATTTCGCCTCACGAGGATAATACTGCTCGTGTGATCCCAACCGGTCGAAAACGACGGGCGTATATTCTAAAGTCTTGTATAGGGTCGGTTATACCCGGCAACATATCGTCATGCTATTCCCTGCGCTAAAACATTTTTTTTCTTCTTTATCATTTCAGCCTGAGCCTGATAGACTTGGTAGACCTGGCAAATGACTCCGCAAAGCGGAACAAGATCCAATGCTGCATCACTGGTCCGAGGCGGTAAGTAAAATATTAAAATCTTTGGCCATACTGTGCTCGCCCCCATGATGTTTCGAAACCTGAAAAGTTTTATGATATTGATCAAAACCTATACCCTGTAGCATTGGGTCAATAACTAAGCTATCTCTCGTCCCTTTTGACCATCTTATCCTGCATGTCATTTTCTCAATACGACGTTATCACACACTACGGATTGTCTAACATAGGATATTTTCTGTTTTCTGTCGTATATTCCCCATTTCACTAGTCATATATGCCCGTCTTTCAGGACGATCACCAGCCGCCATGCTCAATGCCCAAGAGACAAAGCTGGTCAAGGATACGATCCCAGCTCTCCGCCAACATGGAGAGCATATCTCAACCGTCTTTTACAAGACGATGCTACGCGATCACCCCGACCTTCACAACTACTTTAACAATGTGAATATGCACACAGGAAAGCAACCGCGAGCGTTGACGTCACTCATACTAGCATTCGCCTCCAACATCGTCAACATCAGCGAGTTAACCCCCAAGTTGGAACGAGTAGCACAAAAACATGCTTCCTTGAACATTCAACCTGAACAATATGATATTGTTGGAAAATACCTACTTCGCGCATTCTCTGCCGTCCTCGGCCCCTCGATGACACCCGATGTCAAGCTGGCTTGGACAAAAGCATATTCGGTTATGGCTAAAATGTTAACTGGCAGAGAATCACATATCTACCGGGAATTTGAGCAATGGAAGGCTTGGCGGAAGTTTATGATCTACGACAAGAAGAACGAGACGATAGGAGGAAGCATCGTCTCTTTTACGTTGAAGCCGGTCGATGGCAAGCCCTTGCCGACCTTCTTGCCGGGACAGTACGTCACTTTGAGGCTCACGGTGCCGGGTATGAAATATGCACAACTAAGACAGTATTCGTTGAGCGATGCGCCCAGCCCTGATCATTACCGAATAACCGTTAAGCGAGACCAGGGGACGAACTGGGACTACCTTTCACCTCGAGACGACATGACCGTATCTTCAGCAGCGAGCAGCGCGTCGGACAGCAGTATCGGTAGCGTGCAACCGTGCAGGCCTGGCATCGTATCGAATTCCCTCATTGACGAATTTCACGAAGGTGATACTCTGGAATTAACACATCCTTCGGGTTCTTTCCACCTAGACACTAACGTGGATACCTCCATGCCACTCGTACTGATATCTGCCGGGGTCTGCGTCGCCCCACTTATGTCAATCCTGAACACGGTGGTAGAGAAGCGGATCACTAGGCCTGTCTCGTGGATCCAAGCTTCGCGGCACGACGCCCCGTTCCAATCACACGTCGAGAAAATCGCGAAGAAACACCCGAACATGAGGACCAAGTTCTTCAAGTCGAGGCTGTCGGATAGCGATGTGCTTTCGTACACATCGACCTTCGATAATGACTTCCTCTCTCTGACTGCCGAGGACTTGTATCTTAGCAATAGGATGTCGGAATATTATGTGTGTGGCCCTGAGAAATTCATGATACAGGCGTCAAACCACCTACAGAGATACGGCGTGCAGCCTGAGAGAGTCCAATTTGAAATCTTCTCGGTGGGAAGTTTCGAGATGGCACACGATTAAATGATGACGGGACGATTCCTTTTCATACATGCGGCATATGGGATCTAAATACGTTGAAGTCATCTAGTATGGTGGCTCGCGTTTAATACCTTGGCTGGCATGACTCTTTTTCATACACGGGCCCCATGATGGCCAGGTCATAGAACACGGTTGATGTCGGATTGATAAGGGCGGGTAAATACCAGGCATGAAGGATATTGGAAATAGAGGAGGATGGAGTTTGACATTATGTGGTACATGTTTCATTCTAAGGAGCTCTGGCAAGCTTATAGTTTGCAGGCTGTAACGATACGAACTTTCTAGGGGTACTCATAAAATGGAAGATTTTGATATGCTCGCGCAAAAAGGGGGACTTGCCCAACCACTTCAACAAGCTGGGGCTTCACGAGAATGATTTTAATCTCGAGCTATCAAGAGGGATTGAAAACACTGTATCTTTCTTCTCACAGAAAGCTCGCATTAGATGTACTAACAAACAACTTGTTGAGTTAGAGGCTTTCAATTACAATGAATATGAAAGACCTCACGTCCAGCCTACCCTTCTTCAGATTTCTTATCGGTAACCGCCATCTTTTCTCTCTCCTTCAACTCATGTCGCAATTGCTCCATTCCAGCCAGATAATCCTGCTCTTCACCCGCATACCGCATCCACAGGTCCTCGCTGAGGTCGACATACCGTCTCGCCGCGCCGAGTTCGCCCACGCGCATGTACGCCCGAGCTACAACGCCATAGTACACCAGCAATTGAGCTTCGAGTCCCTCCTCGCTCACTAGCGACTCCATCTCTTCTGCGAGATCGTTGATAGCGGCTCCAGTAATATTGGACCGTCCGCTCGCACCTTCGTTAAGGGAGTAGTAGATATGCTGCAGCTGTTGCCGGTGTTTGTCTGAGATGACGCGTTCTCGCGCTGTGGCCGCACAGAGGGAGCATGTGCAAGTAAAGCCCCAGTTCTTGAGATCATCTGTGCGATCCTGGTAGGAAAGACCAAGGGGGACGTCTGTGGTTGATAGTTAGGGGGTCCGTGCTCTGTCGTTGGAAAAGGGGGAGGGGTTAACGGCAAACCAAGCGATAACTTACAACTTTGAGTTATCTCCTCTCCTGGCTCAATGTCTCGCAAAGCGATTACTTCAACAGCAAGAGTTCGCACCGAATATCGCCAGAAGACACTAGATGCCTGTAAGTCCTTCTACTGTCCACACAAGTTCGCTCCGAAGTAAGTAGCTGCTTACTTAGGCCGACAATCATGATTGATTCTCTGTTTTTGTCAGCTTAATCACTCAATTGAAGCCTACACGAAGTAAAACTTACTGATGCAATGGGAAATAGCCCGAGATGCGGGATTTCGAAACCTAACTCAACCCCGAAGATGTTTGTTCGTAGAATATCTTCAATCGGCTCACCACCCATACTGCGTTCTAGCAGCATGATTTCTTCTCGCTGTTCCTCTGATAACTGTTTCAAAGCCTGCTCCAGAATATCCTGTCGAACTTCAGATCCTACCACATCGAAAATATCCATGTGTGCAAGCAAGGCTGGGTGATCTACCAGCACAAGGTCCCATTTTTTGATTGGATATTGGGCGACGAGCCCCTTTCCTTTCCCCGGCACATCTTCTATAGCAAATGCCGAATTTCCCTTTTCCACATCAGCAAGAGAATTCGAAGACTGAGCACGGAGCCTTGGGGGCACCACTGAGTCATCCAGTGCATCAACTACGGTGGCCGCAAGCACGGGTGTGGTGACTACACTTATAGCCCGGTCTCCGCGGAAGGGTTCGAACGTGTAGAGACAGAACTCAGGTCCAACTACGTCGTCATCTTGCATGAAAGGTTCCACACAATACGGGCGGCGTTTCCACGGCGCCCACGTACCTGTCTCAGCTGCAGACTCTTCGTCTACAGGAAGAGGGCATTCGTGGCGTGCTCCTAGAAGAGACTTGTAACTTCTTGAAGAACAAGTATTAGGATCTAGTAATTGCGCAAGCGAAAAGAACTCATTGAACATAGCCAGAAACGCCACCTGGGAAATAAAGGAAGGGACTTGTCGAAAAGGATACATGTTTTTGGTGAATGCAGAGTCTCAAGATCTATAGGAAATGCTGTCGCAGCTTGAACAAAGGGGTAGTTGAGGGGTGTAACATGCACCGAATGATAGATGCCGTGCATCTGCTAGAATAGACAATTCAGCAGCTTTGAATATATCATTAAGCATATCTTGTAAATGTGTCCAATTGACGTTGACACATCTCCTGTACTGAGCATCTTCCTATTCGGCGGGTCCTTCTAAGCTATTCTGGCTAAATTGTACCGAGGGTCACAAATGACCTAGTAATAGAGGTGCACCTTGCAGAGGTTTCAAAAAACCAGGAAATCTAAAATAAATGAATCTACTGAGTCAGCCGTATAATGAGATTAAAATATACTCTGAAACAGAGGAATCTACCTACAGACCAGGACATATGGTAGGGTACCTATGCTTGCTTAGTCATCATAGACCCAGGAATTACTGATGCCCCTGTAACAGCTCCCATCGTGAACCGTATTGTCGCTCACAAATTAACTGAATATTTTCCAGAAGGCTCCCCCAAAGAAATTTCTTACAGCTTCATAATATCTCGCTCAGCGACTGGGTAGCTTTGACACCCTATTTAAAAATACTTTTCAATAATTGCTAAATGCATTCTGAAAAGCTCCCAGTGTATCAGGAATACTAGCAAAATAGGTAATTACTTAAATACCTATGTAAGTGACTGAGGATGTTTGAGCTCTAAACTGAAACTAGCCCTTAATTTGGCTCAAGTCGACCTTGATATTGAAAGAGGTATCTGGTGCCTACTAGGTAACCACTTTCTTAGCAATTTCCTAACCCCCTTTTCTATACAATGCCAATCTATGATTATTGGTAGTTAATCTTCTATGATGAAGGGCCTCCCTTCGAATACATACCCACCTTCAAATTTGTCATTATCGAATCGGCGTTCTATCTTAAGGTTAGTTAACATAGTTCTTTGTCTACCTAGGTACCTACCTAAGAAACACCATTTTATAGCTTTTCTCAGGAGGGCTTTTTTTACACAATGAGATTGTTTGATTCTATGTACCTACGATAAAATTAGGCCTTTCTCTTCAAATCAAAGTTTCCGAAAGACTATGGCATTGTGTAGTTTTGTATGTGGAATATTGATAGATGGTAGCCGCCTTTGTTGCTGCATCCGTCATCTCGTTATATCTTTTACAAAGAATTCAGAGGTTACAGAGTAAATGGTCAATGAAATGCTTCCATTTGTTCTTATTATACGCGAAATTTCAATCATGATCATGAAACATCGTCAATAACTTGAGGCGGCTGTATCCCTCATACAACTCTTTCAACCTCACACAACCATTGAATGTAATCAAAGCTTCCTGCTTCACTCCGACACGAACAAGAGATAACAGAACAATACATTGAAATTATCTAAGGAATTGTTTTCAACGGTATCAAGAATAAATAGGGCCAGGTAGACTGAGAGGGAAGGGTATTGTAGGAAGACACACACATCACTCACAACTTCAGGTCGATCTGGAATCGTCTCAACACAGTCTCATATTATCTACCATCACTTATTGTCACTTATTGTCACTTATTGTCACTTATTGTCACTTATTGTCACTTATTACAACTTATAACTTATTTATCACTTAGAGTTCTGGAAATCTCAAATTTACAAAATGCCTTCCGCACAACCGATTTGCGCCGCGAGAATCATTCGCAGCAAGCACATGAAATGTGGATGGGGGGCGGTTCTGTCGAAGGAGACGAATGATGCCGTAGCGACCGTCAAAGACGAAGCCAACGGGATGTACCTGATGCAAATCTCGAGAGATAGAGCGGTCGCCGCTACTAGTCTTCGGACAGCGCTTTTCTGGGAACGTCGAAATGCGCCGTGGGACGCGCTAGTTAGCGTTGCCCTGCCGGCACTCAGTTTTGAACTTGAGGTCGATCTTTTTTGCGAGGGTGGATCATATGAAAAAGGCATTGATACGATTGAAAGAACCTATAACAGCCCCATGCCAGACAGCACTATTACGCGTGTAAATATGCACCCTGTGTTTGGCCCAATTCGAGACCGCCCGTATACTTTCTGGCCTATCGAAATTAACGGGATCTGGGTCACGGTCATCCTAAAGATCGAGGGCCACAGAGTAGAGCACCGGGATGCCACTTCACATCGCGACCGAAGGGTTTCCAAATATACTATCATTGACCCCTTCCAAGTTGATAGGATGGCTCGAAGAACACTTCTTCAAGAAAGGCTCCCGCGTATTCTTGAGGAGGGATGTATCGAGTTCGAGTCAACCAATCCTAACGTTGTGACTGATAGTTTCCTTAGATCAGATGTCGAGGAATCTTGGGCGACAGGCCTGGTTTCCTACGCGGTGTGTCGGGAACTCTTCCGTCGGTTAAGGGTTATTGATTTCCGACGTCAGCAAAAGAATGATCTATCGCATGATCTCTTGTGGAGAGAGTTCGAAGAGGACTTCAATCTTGATGTGTACCGCCAGTCACTTATGGCTGCTTGCGCCCATAAAACCATAGAGAAGTCTGGGTTCATCGTTCGCATGGCTCTCGAGGTGCCTAGCGAGAAAGCAGAGCACAACCCGAATGCTTTACTGCCTCCTACGGCTTGCCAGCCTGACGAGGTATACAGAAAGAAGCACAATTCGGTTCGCAGCGTTTCCAGCGATCTTCCCGGAAACGATTCTGAAAATAATAACACTTCATCAAGTGAAGAGTCTTCTGCTGACTATGACTCCGAGGAAGATGAAGAAGATATTACCAATAGCAGGTTCCCGACAGGTCCACCGGGAGTCTGCGGCGGCACAAGAGAAGTCGAAGTAAGAGAGATTATTAGTTGTGGTCCCCGAGTAGGTCCTCCGGTGGACCTACGTGGAGTCCACGACGACACAAGTGAAGTCGAAGCAAGAGAGATTATTAGTTGTGGTACCCGATATGGAGTTTGCGGCGACACAAGAGAAGTCGATGAAAGAGATACTACCGAAGTCCCGGAGGACATGGATAGAAGAGTACCTGTGGGTTCTAGCCACTTAGTCCGAGAGAACGCGCAGGGGGACATAGTAGCTATAGCTCCCATCTGCACCCTCCGAAGGTCCCCTCCACCTGTCATTGAAGAGCCTCAATGGACAAATGAATCCTCCTCGCCTGTACCCGAAATCACAGATGCTGAAATTATGCCATCGAAGAAGCGATCACTAGACGATGGAGAAGAGTCGCCTTCAAAGCGTCAGTGTGGTGAAACGGGATGCGATATTGAAGAATGAGTAGATAAAACTTCTTCGCAAATCATCCCCAAGGTGGAGATTTGATTGACTAAAAAGATATGCTTCTGTTATAGTTATGTTTAATGTTTATAAGTTAGAGCACACATACCTGGGTACCTAGTATCTAAGTACCCAGATATATGAATAAATAACAATATGATGTACCTATGTAAAAATTTGGAATCCCTAGTTCGTAAAACGTGAATCGTGCATGTCTGTTTTTTGATATCTACTGTCATTACTTAGATAGCGTAGGCATAAATATCATATAGGAGGTCCTCTTGATACTCAGGTAACATACCTCGACTTCACATCTATCTATCCCACTCATGCAGCCTCCGGATATACATGCTAGGCTCCGGCGGCTAGCTGCCACTATGAAGTTGGAGTTTATGAAGTGAAGTTTCATAAAGCTCACCCACCACCCTCCCGCCGTCATCAACCACAAGATGCAATGGAACCTCCGGGCGCGGAGTATGTCGTAGGATCGAAACCGTTGTATACATTTGGTATGTATATGTTTTTATCCTGAGCATCGTATGATCCAGGTAAGGATATTGTCGGTGAGCAATTCCCCCCGCTTCCAGCAATTTTCAACTGAATGCAACCGATATAAAATTGGGCGCCGCCAACCTCTTGAGCGCCGTGAAGTGCTAGCATTTCAGATCGTAGCTGAGAAGGTTAGCCATATTCATTCTAAGAAATGTACTTAGGGAATGCAGAGATCTAACCAAATAGTCACCACTCTTTAGTTTATCAGGTAGTGTAAATGTGTAGTTTCCACCGTTATCTTGGACAATTTCGTTTGCCCAGTGCCCGTCTACGTAGTCACGTTCATCGATCTTGAACCAACCAGCTCCAACTCCAGATGCCTTAGAAGCATCATCGACAGGGCCGTACATAAAGTGAGTGATAGGACCAGGGTGACCGGAAGGATCCCAGCCAACAGTAATCTTGTCGCCCTCATGAGCAGAGACAGTTTGTACCCCTGAAGGCACCTTATCTCCTCCAACATTACACACAATATCATTACTCTTGACACCAGTCTATATCGCGTTGAGTCAAATGTTCTCCTCAAAGCTCAAATGTTATCGTGAAAGGTGGCACGTACCACAGGGTTGTTGCTAGGAGGACGACGTATCCCAATCTCATAACCTGGAGAAACGCCGTTAATCCAAAATTGGTGAAGGTTTTGATGAGCCGAAACGCCCATAACAAGCAACGCAGCGAGAATTGGTTTTCGCATCTTAATACAGCTCGCTACGGAGCTAATTAGAGAGTATCTTGGAGTCGAAGTATCTAACAAAGGCAATGGAGGATTAAGCAGAAATTATGTTCTTACAACTAATTCCATGGAACCCATGGTGCGAAGCTGCCATTATATAGAAATAGAGTTATTGAATGGACTTCGAGGACGTTGATGCAAATGTATGATATTTGTTTCTGATGGATAGGTACTAAGGTAGGTAGGCATTTAGGCTCAATCTACAAGCATAGGGAGAAGAATTGCATCGGTAGAATAACCTTGTCCAAGTGGCAGTGTAACTGAATTCGGCCTAAAATATACTGTCTGAGATACATTGGTGATAAATAGTGCCTAGGTAGGTGCGACGTCCATACCAAGTTTGATCACTCGGCGCCCATGAGGCCGTGATCCTGCTATTATTTTATCGAGAGAAAATTTGCGACTTGACAGGTACCTACCTCTATTGTAGGAGATGTATTAGGTAATAGGTAGATACCTAGGTAAACGGTAAATCTTCGAACACGTGAGATGCCTTGACGCATAGAAGTGATTTTGGCCAAGTTTCTAGCTTATGGCGGCGTAGCAGCATGAACCAAAGCTCTCCTTTATTCGTTTATGGAAGGGGAGTCATATAATTCTAGCCATATCAGCCTATGCTGAGCTTGCAAGTTGATGTAATGCAATGGGGATGCTGTCGCAGTCTAGATGCCACTGGGATACCACTGTCAGCTTGGGCAACAACAATCCTTAAAACATCGTACGGGATGCTAGAGCACCTCGCGTAGTCATGCTGAATTTGAAAACATAACAGTCAAGGCACCCTTTCGAGGATCTTGCTGAGACTAAGCCTGATGAGCTAGAGTTTTACCCTATCTCTACTGCGCGTTTGGGTGTTCGTAAAGGGAACTCTCTTGGAATGATACCCAAAGTGATATCTCCATGTTTCATATGGAGGGTATTCGGAATGAGATGTCGCTATGATATGCACACCACACGCGTCTTCCCGCAGTTCACGATCCTAACATGGACCGTCACTGCAACCCTAAGCCTAACCCCAACATTCAAATCTTCCCTTTAGGGTTAGAGGACACCAAGACACCGCGAGTCTTGGACAGTGATATTTCATTTCAAATAGTGACCGACTTCAATGATATTTAGTACCTAATGAAATCACCTCCCTGTCTCAACAGGGGGGCTTGGGCTCCCTGCGTATGGGATAGATTCGATGATCGGTCCAGAATACACCTTCCTAGCCCACACGGCATAGTACAGCATACTAAATAGGATGACAGCCCCAAACACCAACACAGCCCAGTTCATTGTCTGTGGTGTTACCTTTAATGCTGGTGGCCAGAAGCTGAAAAAGAAAATAAACACGAGAAAAATGCAGGTGAAGGCGTTGTTCGCAATCCCAAATATTCCACGTAGACGCCAGGGACCCCAAGTCAGGCTCGTGCCGACGGTATTAGTCAGTACGTCGTTGTCGTTGGGATTGCCAATACCCCCAGTGATCCGTCTGTATAGTAATAGTGACGCGGCAACTAGGTAAGACCCAAATAGACCAGCCGTGGAGATTGAAATAACGCCGTTGAATGCGGTAGCATCCCCGATATTAACCAGGGAAAGAATTATCGCAATGATGGTAGTCGTAATAACGGAGTAAATCGGAATGCTTGTCCGAGGGCTGACTTTTTTTAGTGTCCTCCAGCCTGGAAGCCCACGATCGCGAGCGAAAGCGAAGTATACTCGCGAAGTGGACGCGAGACACCCGGTCGTAGCACTGAACGCCATCACGACGACGATCGAAGACATCACTGCCGCTCCGGCGGTTGAGCCTGTAGCGTTTTTGAATATGGACATGAAGGGATAATGAGGGTTCTGAGTTAGCGCTTCATCAATATCCCCCATGCAGTACAAAGTCGCAATTAGCATGCCGAATCCTAAAGTTCCATTTACTAGCAGACTTGTCAACAGAGATCGAGGCACTACAACAGCAGCGTTACGAATCTCTTCCGACATCTACAAAAGCATTAGTCGCATATCGCGGGCGTGGGGGAAAATATGAGTCTTACGTGAATCGCAGCATCTCCGCCAAGGAACG
Organism: Annulohypoxylon stygium; assembly: GCA_003314315.1. Taxonomy (NCBI): domain Eukaryota; kingdom Fungi; phylum Ascomycota; class Sordariomycetes; order Xylariales; family Hypoxylaceae; genus Annulohypoxylon; species Annulohypoxylon stygium. Next base: position 95,461 of record QLPL01000047.1, read on the forward strand.
CGAATACATTTCCAAGAAGCCCGATACAGAAAGCTAGCCCTTGCGTCTGCCAACCTCCAGGATTTAAGAACGTGTTAAATACAGATGCCGAGTCCGAATGTTCGCTAAGAAATGCTAAAGGGAATATTACGGCGAAAAAGCCGAGGAGATGGATCACGAGAAAGAGACTTTCGAATTTCGCGAGCAAGGACCCGACCGCAGTATTGATGGCGTAACTGAGCAAGACGACGCCCCAGAAAAGTAGAGTACCGTGCCAGTTTTGCATATTGTCCGCGTATTCTGGATGCGTCAAGAGGATGATGCCCTGGATCATAGTACCGGTCACGTATCCACCGGATGCTACAAGCGATTGCCATCCGGTTATCTCCAACCAACCCGTGATGTATCCGAAGAACTTTCGAGACGACGGAGGGGCTAAAATGGAGACCCAATGGTATTGGCCTCCGGAGGTGGGCGCCATCGAGACCAGTTCGGAAAGCGTCGAGAACACGGAGAGCATGCCGACCCAGACGACGAGAAAACTGTAAATAATACCAGATGGACCTCCACTATTACATTTAGTAACTCTATCCATGAATCGGATGCGGAACACGGGATATTTACTTTTGCAGTCCTGATATGAACCCGCTGTCTTCCTGTTAGCTAGATTCCTATTAGATGCTCATCACAAAACAGAAAACGCACATCAACGATCCTTCCCAAGTAATAAGCACGGTACAGCTGAACCCAAGAATTGCCATAAACCCAAAGTTTCTCTTGAGGACGGGCCTCTTTCCCAGCCGCGCCAACTGGAAATCATCGCGAGAAGATGGTCCGTTACTTGATTGAACTAAGGCATTCGGTGGTTCGCCCTCTTTCGGTATCAAATTGAGGTCCATGGTCGCCATAGAATCCTAGGAAAGCCCAGCTAGGCTTACGCGATAAATGGTGTCGGATAAGGGACCCGCGGGTCTACGCGTCGCCCAAGTTTATTAGGTGTCCATATGCGCCGGATAGCTACTCGTTCGACACGTCAAGCTCAGTAGCAACATCGAAGCAATCGAGCTGCAAAATTAGGTAGGGAATGAAAGTACGATTCAAAGTATGAAAGTTGTCATCCCCCATTTCCTCCTAGGTACCTTCTTTCTAATGAGGCGCCTCGGCGCCTATCTAAGCCAAGGGTTCCAAGGTTCAAAGCCTGCGACCAAAGCACAGTACATCAGCACGTTGTAGGGATGTTGCCCGGATAGGTGGCGGGGATGTTCTTATACATGCATGCATAGGCGTAAGGGAACCGTCGCAACGCAAAAATCCCACGCGGGCGAATGCGACGCATGTAACATGTAATATTATTTTAGCGACGAAATGGCTGGTTACTGGTCGTAATCCGGGTGCCCCGCCTCCCCGAATTGCTGATGGAGGGTTGCAATCGAATTTCTTCTAGGAAATGATGGCATCGTCTAACTTCTTTTGGGGTCTGGGTGCAACTGTTCGTACAGCGCTGTCCCCGTCGCATTGTTGCTCGCGTCTCAACCTCGCTAGAAAAATTCTGGGATCCATGTGGTTGTGTATTATCGAAGCACAATGCTACGACGTTCTACGACATGTCATTGTATTTCAGCACCGACTTGGCGGAACGTACGGGGTTGATCTTCAACGTAGTAGATAATAAAGTGACACGCGTAATTGGGGCTGGGTTAGAATTTACGTAGGCGACGGAATTTGGAAAGGAAGATGATAACGGATAGAATTAGCGTATGTATGCTAACGGTTAGGTCCGCTACCAAGATCTACGTCCTAGCCGAAGGGAGCGGGTGAGCGGGTAGGTCGCTAGAACTGCCGGCGGCGCAACCCTTTAGTTAGTTTTAGTTAGCATAAGTGTGCTACATGGCAAATACCGAGAGAGTGGTATACTAACTCCGCTACGGATTATTATATTAGCTCCGGTCCCAGACGGATATGTCTCGTTAAGTTAAGTCGATTGAGCGCTAGGATGTACGTTTTCTGAGAGTGAAGTCTAGATGCAAACGGTTTGTGAGTGCCCCTCTTTAGCCTAGGCGATATCTATCGTAGGCGTAGATCTCCTCCCATATAATGTAATAGACAAGTCACAGAAAGCATAGGTAGTAGATATCAGACGTATTCGTTTATTATGTGACCGACCTATCAGTAGATCTATTCGAAGGACGAGAACCACCTGCCGAATTGCTGAAGTCACTCAGGCAGTATGCACTCGACCCGGTCCTATTATGAGATAATTCTTCCTGGGAATCCGGGGTCACATTTTCCACCCGAACAATGCCTGACTGTAAACTTTGCATGAATGGTTTCAGAAACGGCAAACAAGCCGTCAATATACTCACGCAAATGGCAACTTGATTTAACACAACGGGGAGCCAGATGCTCTGTGTTACATTAGGGTCGGAATAGGCGTCGCTAAATACAACGAGCTGCGCTATCACGGCAGCAACCACACTGGAGCAAATTGTCAATATCTGCCGACCACGCGCTTGAGCTGTATAGGACTTACAGGATTCTAGTTAGAAAAATGGATAGCACAATAGCTTTCCTTGAGCGGGATGTTCGGAGATGCCATATGATAAGGAGGTAGAGAACAATGATTCCCACTTCAGTTACGGCGTTGAGCGTTCCAATATATGTCCACCAAGCTCGCTTCTCTTGTCAGCGAAGTGTTTTCCACGCGATAGGGCTACTAGAAGAGATCATACTCGGTCTATACAGCGAGCGCCGTCAAGATAGTCCCACGGAGTTGGCAAGGAGCATTGAAAGAGGGAGCTGAATATTCCAGAGACCAGCCACAAGGCGACCACCACTCGCAGGCCCAGGTCTATGTGTTGATGAAGATCATATGGACTCAGGTTCTTGATGAATACCGCGATCGATAATTTGACTAGCCCAGCAGCCAGAATTTGAAATGGGATGCTAGCATATTGAGCCTTGAGAAATCCACTTATCGCGTCGTCGGCTAAGGTGTTCATATCTTTTCCGATACCCTGGGCTGAAGCTAGTGATATCGCGATGCATTGGGCAAGAGACATGGCCTAAAGAAATTTAGTGGTGTTGAGCTTAGACGCCACAGATCGCAGATACAAACCAAAGCCATGAGCATCAACCAGTCGTCCCCCGCAAATTTCCGCAGCAACGCATATTTGGTCCCTAAGCCAGCGCCGACACTGAAAACCTCTACCACGAAAAGAAACCAAATCGCTATCTGGGCAACCTGGCTCACGTCCACGGTTCCTTGGACCATCGTTTCCTCACTCCCGCAGAGCGGAAAGGAAGAATTAGGAATAACGTCACGGAACCATGAGTAAGATGATAAAGGACGTGCGAAAAAATAAAACGAAATTCAGCTAGTTAATCATTTCCACTGCCAGGGTACCTGCTAGTTAGGTACCTACTGGGTAGGTATAACTTGGAATCCCGTCTAATACGGGCTTATCGCATCGGACTTCTTTCTGCGTCTGATCGCTCCTTGGTCTACCACGCTCGCTATGATCCCTGCAAGCTGAAATCGCCTGGGGTAAATATTGGTGAAGATACTCTCGGCATAAGCCGTAATTACCGCAAAGGAAAGGAAAAGCAATGAACATCAGCAGGTATCTACTCATTCGTTACATGTTGCATAGGGCTACAGGAAAAAGCAAGCTATTGGCCTTGTCTTCAAGAAGAAATGGCTGGCACACCTTACTTAAGTCTGAGGTAGACTTCATATACCCTGCAAGAGGGTACCAGGTTTGCAACACGATTGTTGTCAGCATCGGAAATTTCCAAGGTCTATCATTGGAAGAATACCTAGGTGATCATATCTTTATAAAATAGTATAGAGCAGATCCGATAAGAATATGGCTTTGGTAATTGTAGCTATTCACAAACTAAGGGCTAAGGTGATTGGTCTCCGGACTAACTTTGTCAGCGAAAGTAGCATCGTTCCACCGCATCTTCTACGATGCCGTCGCGCCTATAATGACAGGGCAATATTCGCTACGAAATACGATTAGGATTCGCTTAGTGGCCTTTCCTAAAATCGAGACCGATTCTACCTGGTAGGTAGGTGAATACAAATGTCAGCCGCTGCGTAAAGAGGTAAAATCTCACAAAATCATATCATGGGCGTAAAGGACCTATCCATCCATACCCATGCAAAAGCCGGGGTCAGCTACGGATTTGGCCGACTGGCCGATGGTTGGATTACGAATTTACACTGTGTGCTAAGAAGGATTCCAGTCCTTTGGCGTCTACAAATTCGAGTCGCTGATATGGTGCCTCTCGTTTCCACTATCCGTCTCAAGAAATAAATGACCTGATGCTAAAGAATTGTATGTGACCACCTCTGAGATATGCATCCTGAAGAAATATCCACCCAATTGACAAGCTGAAAATATCGTCTCCACCCTCGTGTCATTCCCGCTTCTCGATCGCTGGACTAAATCCTCGCTAACATCTCTGTTTTATGTCCTTTAAACAAGGGACTAGAAGCTTAATCTGACTTCTGAGCATTAAATTTAGCCGTGTGTCGGACTAAATGTTTACTGCATTCCCCACGGGGTAATGAAGCGGTAATAGTAATGTTTAAATGTAGATATCTTGTCGTAGAATACGGGGACGAATCCGATTTGTCGCATACCCAATTTGACCGTTGTGTAATGTTTGCCACCCAAAAAAAAGACTACAGCTTCGTTACCTTATTCCATAATCGAATTTATTAGAAAAAAGCAAGGAATAAATCGGAGTTGAAGCTATAATAATTTTGCTTTTAAAAGTATTTGAAATATTTAAAGATATGTGGTTAGATAATAATATAGGAGTGTCTGTTGTTTTGTTTTATTCGTGACATAGGACCTAGATTGAGATTTGGAACCAAAATGTCACCTTAGCTTGGCCCTTTAGGGTACTCCGGACGCCTGACTTACGGGGTATGTCACTGTGTGGCGTTAAATCTGTCATCGTGTTGTAGATCACCTATACCATTTGCAAAACACCAAACCACATTGTGGCCGAGAACGTGATCTTAGCTTGCAGAGATAAAGGTTCGCGCACCCCTCCGCTTACCTACTCCTACCCTGTTCTTCATCCTGCTGGCACATTGCTCCGACGGCCAAAATGCCTCTAGAACTTCAAGAAATCGACCCGGAGACCGATTTCCCAGCTCTTGCCAGGTGTTTGTTCGAGTCGTATGAAGACCCACCCCAGAAGTTTTTCCATGTATTCTTCCCAACCCACGAAGCCGGAGATAAGACTCGTGAAGATGCCATCGAGGAAGCCGCCACTCGGCTCAAGCTCTGGCATACCCACGATCCATCAAGCTACTGGCAGAAACTAGTTGATACCGATACTGGTAAGATTGCAGGTGGTGCTCTTTGGAATATCCACAGGGAGAACCCATTTGCGAATCCTCCGGCGGTGCCGGTAACTTGGTTCCCGGATGACAGCTCGCGCCGATTTGTCGAGAAAGCTCTTCAAAACCACTCAGCTCCTAGGAGTCGGGTGGCACAAAGACCACATGTCTGTAAGTAAATCTGTGTCTCATTTTGTTCTCAGAAGACTAAGAGGAGAGATCTATTCATTATCTTCACACACCCGGATTATCGACGCAAAGGCGCTGGGCAGAAGTTCATGGATTGGGGCATGAAGAAAGCGGACGAATTGGGATATGACTTCTTTCTGGACTCGACTCCATATGGCAGGCCCCTATATGAAGCCAATGGCTTTGTTTACATTGAGGAGAATGTGAATATACCGAAAACCGACAACCCGGATGATAAGTGGAAAGAAGTAGAGGAAAAAGTAGGACCGTTTACGTTCTGGCTTATGTGGAGACCCGTTGGTGGGAAGTATGAAGAGGGTAAGACTGTTAAGCCTTGGGAGAAATAGTTGCATTCGACAAGCTCTTAAGAGAAGTCGGACTGAGCAAAGCACAGTGCCTAGGTACCTACCCAATGAAACACATTCTACATTCACCTTCATAGAATCCCATACATGACCGATTTACTGGGGATACCCCATAGTGCCTTCCTATTATCCTCTCAAACCACCTACTTGCCTATGAAGACATCCAGATCATCTTTGGACATCTAGGATTAGGTAATGTCTTAGATTTACTTACTAGTAATCAGAATCTTCTAAGGATGAGGTCATCGCTCTGGCACCGATCTTCGGAAACAGTCGCACGTCATACGAGTTCGGACTCCGGAATAAGCCCTCTCAATATCCACCTCGAAAGGGCATCGCGAAAACGAAAACAAGACTTACTCGCACGGTAGTTAGACAAGTTACTAAAATGGGATAAAATTACAGTCAACGCGGGTTATAGGTTCCGAAGAACTAACAATACCCCGACAGACCGAACCCGGAAGAACTAGGACAGGCTAAACAGTAGGCTAGGCACAGGTCGGGCGACGATGAGACAATTGCGGAGTAGCCGGGCAGGGACGGCAAATTAACGCGGAGTAGCTTCGCGGAGAAGGCGAAAACTCTGAACGGAATATAGTCCATTTAAGTAAACCCCAACCGACCCCAACCGGTAGTCAGCTAGTGTTGATGGGGCTCTTCTTATAACTAACCCCATTACCGGCAGACAACGTGGAGATCGAAAAACCTTGCGGGGTAATAAACCAGGGTTAAAATGACGATGGCGACCCATTCTGTCTGGAGTCACGAGATTTCTTGTTCGTGAGAGAGTGAGTTGACCTGGACGTATGCGGCTTGGCCTAATGTTAGTGTTCAGAAAAGGGCCGACATGATCATTATATAGTCATGTTGACGGAAGATGAAGGGAGCGAAATTCTCCTTGTTGAGACTGTAGCGAACATTGAGGAGTGCCTTCTAATTGACTCGTGAAACATGGCGCTTTTGAAATTCGTTTTCCTTGTGGTAGTGGCTCAACTGAGCCTCTATGTAGGATGGGCCAATTCAAGCACCAACAGCTCAGCGGATGGTGTGGACCTGACGAAGCTCCAGTCGTTTAGCTACAAGCCGCGGATATTCATAATGTCCGATATTCTCAACGAGCCAGATGACTCGATGTCCCTTGTAAGGTACCTCTTATACTCAAATGAGTTCGACACTAGGGGAATCTGCGCGACTACATCTTGGTGGTTGAAGAACGCGACTCACCCAGATGAGATGCGAAGGATCATCAATGCTTATGGAGAAGTCGTCGATAATCTGAATAAACACGTCAATCCGAATGCATCGTATCAAAGCGTCGAGGAGCTGCTCGCGCTTGTTACGTCGGGACCTGCTGTAAGTTGATTATACTTCCACCCACAAGGCTGACGAAAATAAGCGTATGCTAACGCAAGTATAGGTCTACGGACATGCAGCACTAGACCAGCCCGTGAGCGAGGGTGCCAAGCGCATTATAAGCGCGCTGCAAGAATCGGAGGAGCCACTATTCATCACAGGATGGGGCGGAACCAATACACTAGCCCAGGCTCTTCTTCACATGGATAAAACGCTGTCGTCTGCGGAAGCCGCGGAGTTAAGATCGCGGATCAGATTGTACACGATATCTGACCAAGATGATACGGGAGCCTGGATTCGGGCGCGGTATCCGGACCTGTTTTATATCGTGTCCATCCATTCTTTCAACGAATACCAGGTATCAACCTGGATTGGAATGAATTTGATCACTTCTCCTGGAGCAAACTCAACCATTGTCCAAAACCCGTGGTTGGATGCTAATATCCGTCTCGGACCTCTGGGGGCTATGTACCCACAGATTATCTATGGAATGGAAGGAGATACCCCCAGTTTCCTATGGCTAGTCCAGAACGGACTTGTGTACAGAGATCGCATCGACTGGGGTACTTGGGGAGGAAGATACTCTCGGCCAGAGCCCCTGGTCGATTGGACTGATGTCTACACCAACCATTTCGTCGACGCGCGAGACAGTAACGTGATCGGAATCGACGGCAATAGCTACCAGACGAACCAGGCAACTATCTGGCGTTGGCGTAGAGCTTATCAAGACGACTTCGCGGCTCGGATGCGATGGACCCTTACAGCGGACTTCTCGGAGGTCGGACATCCGCCCGTGCTAAACATCAACGGCCACCAGGGTCCAGACCCGGTCATTGTCAAGGCGAAGAGCAACGAAACATACACGTTCGACGCGGGGCTCACATACGACCCCGATCATCCTTCGGATAATAGTCGCTTGGAGTTCCAGTGGTTCTTATACTCCGAGCCCACTTTCTTCGTGTCCAATGTCACGATCGAGGCTCTCTCGCCCCCAGAAGGAACAAGTGGTACGCTAGATGCCAACGATGCCGGTTTCGCCAACGTGACTCTTGGGACCAAGGTTCAGATTACCGTGCCGCAGTCATCGATAAATCCTAACACGGGAGTTGTGAACAATTTCCACGTGATTCTGCAAGTTACAAACAGTGCAGGGCTGTATCCGATCAGGAGGTACCAGAGGCTTGTTTTCGAATATGAAAATTAGGAGAGTACCTTAGGTAGTTAGGTAGTTAGGCAGTTACTAGGTCGTTGGCGGAGACTAGGAAATTGACTACAAATGTTCAATAACCGATAGCCTATGCATATGTATAATTCAAAACTGTTCAATAATCAATGAGAGAGGTTGTATAGTGATTCCTGTAAGATTTTCCGAAGGTGAAAGGTTGATTCTAGTGTAAGTTACAAGATCAAAAAGAGGATCGGTGGGGTCCGCGAGAAATTGGGGTTTAGCATTGAATATAGTGTCACGTGACTAAAAAAGCACGGACTACTCTCGGAGTTATCGGTGGAGGCATTAGAGGGTCAGAAAAGCAAGGATATATAGTGACTTTAGGAAACTTTTTTCATCTTGTGCCAATTAGAGATTGGTCATCGAAGGAACAGTAGCTCAGAGGTAGAGCAGCGGACTGCAGTTCCGAAGGTCGCTGGTTCAATTCCGGCCTGTTCCTTCCTCATGTGTTTATTTTTTAGGTTGTTCTTTCGCTAGATATTTAGCTCGTTGCGCTCTTTCCACCGGATTTCTTTTTGTCTTTCCCGCTAATTACCTAGGTAGTTGCTAAATGTTTGGTTTAGATAAGGAAGTTGTCACCACTCGTTATAGGTACTTGTTGCACTTAATGCACTTCATCATGTTGCAGTAGAGGTCTCAATCTGGGATTCGGTTCAGAATGACCCTACTCGGCATCTCAATTCAATATCGCGGACGGCTTGTCGAAGCCCGTAGTCTAACGCTCTATCTAACACTATGGATCGCAGCTGATGTTTGGGTGGACAACAACACGGTCGCATAGGCATGCCGTCCTTCGTCTACTCTGCATCGGGTCAGTTACAAAAAGTCTCCCGCGGAAGCCGAACCCCGGTTTGACTAGACGTTGAGTTGTCAGTCCTCTAACGGATGAAGCACAAGGCTGGATACCTTTTTGTAGTTGTAATAATAGAAGTCGGGATGGAGCTGCTGCTTTAGAAGACGCCGATTCCCTTTGTCGTTCAGAATATTTTATCCGTAGACAGGAGCGCAGTGCATTGGCCGTTATGGGGACCCGTAGGACAACTGTAAGCGCCAGATTTAGTGCGTAGGTTGACAGCTGGTGGGCAAATTACACCGCCGCAATCCAGCTTCGGCGTGCTGAATACAGTAAGAATAGGGGATTAAGCCCCACTACGGTGGCCGAGGTGAGTCAACTACCGAGATATTCTATGTTTGTCCACCAAAATGTACCTATTGTTGCCTTGCTCCTTCCAAGTCTATTCTCGTAATTACCTATTGATACTGGCTTATTCGTAAGAGGACATTTCTAGACTTCGAGGGGTGAAATCTATTTAATCCAATGCATCCCACCTCTTTCTTCACTTCCACTTTCCCAGGCATCCCAGGTCAACTCACCTTGCCACAACCAACTTGACTATCAACCCATATAATTGGGATATCAAGAGGCAATATCCTCTGCATTTATACTTCGTTAACCTAACGCCTTAAGTGAGCTAATACTGCCACCGATACCAGTATGTCTGCCGGAGATTCTTCAACGGTTGCAGCGTCGAGTCGCGATGCCGCTGCCCCCCTTCAACAACGTCGACTTCTCATGGACATCAAGGAACTAGTCGAGAAGCCGTACCCGAACATTACCCTGCATACCTATGACTTCGACCTCTCAAACGCATGCCTAGTGCTCACTCCTGAGAACTATAAGCCCCTCCACTTAACTATTCATTTCCCATCCACCTACCCCGTGGACCCGCCGCGAATCAAAATGGATTCATCTGTTTTCCACCCCAACGTCTTGGGAAGCTACATTTGCGCAACAATCCTACGACGCACTTCCGAGCATACACCAGCTTATACGCTCAAAGGTATAGCCATACAACTCCTCAGCTTCTTCTCCAGTGACTCCGTTGAGCAGGAATATGGTGGAAAGCAGAGTCTTGATAGATATAGGTGAGTTCGCTCTGCTGCTTTTCTACTTGCAAAATTAGCTGACTTTATCGACAAGAGCAACGGATGATAAGCTCATTGATGATTTCAATTGTCGCTATTGTCACTTCGGCAGAAATTACCGACAACCCTCGCCTCTAGTAAGGGCACCAAGAGGTTGGTATGATGCGCGCGTCAACACTAGCCCGGGAGAATGGCCGTCACTCTCGCCCAAGCAGCAAACATCATCTCTGTCATCTCCGAAGGTCCAAGTTCAACCACAGCCGATTCAGCAGAAAGTCGTGACGACATGCGCGATCGACCGCCTACCAAACGAGTTACTTGTAGTAATTCTTGACAAACTAGACTATGACGAACTGACGGAGTTTGCTGCTGCTTGGCCCCGGATCAGCAATATCATTCGAGACTTCGAGATCATGAGGCAACGTGAACTCCAATGCTTCTGTCTGAAGCAGGACTACCGGTCTGTCAATCTCGGTGTAGGCGTATCGGTCAACCGGGGTCAGATCGCATCGGAATTTGACCTCCTGTCGCAAGATGCTTTTCAGCACTGGGAGCATCGTAATGCGATTAATAATATTCCCTTTGAGCACTGGCTTCCCCTACCGATCGCCCACCACCATTGGAGAAGGGTGAAGGGAGATGTCAAGGATGCCCTAAAGGCGATTAAAGATCAGATCAAGAACGTCGGCCCTTTTGGCGAGGCTCAAGTACTCTTCACGTTCATGAACGACGTGGTGGTTCGACTCAACCAGACAGCTGAGCCTAAGAGAGACGATCCAAGCCAACAGAAAAAGAGCAATCTCCGCCACGCCTCGGAGAAAGCAATCGATTCGTATTTTCACCTCTTTCATCTCTTGGTCTGTCTTGCCACCGAAGATCCCTCATTGGTCAACCACGCCAATTCTCTTCTTCGGAACTTCATGAGTGGAAAGCAGTCCAAGACGGACTGCCCGAACCTAGGACATCTTCTTATCGCGTTGCTGATTTCCGACATCGAAGTCACCGACGAGCTAAGGAAGGCTATCATTACCGAAGCTATCACAAGAAACGTTGTTTGGCTTCTCGACAGAAAGGGCGCGAACATGCCCGAACTCTCGTTTATTGAACCCGGTCCGGTGTCGGCCTACCGTCTGGATAAAACTTTTCAGGCATCTCGAACTTCTTATCGGCTTTTGATGTTCTCGGAGCTATTCCGACGCACCGCACGACCCTCGCACACCAAACCCCTCACCGAGGTTCGCGACGAGCTATTTAAGCGCCGTGGCGCTCCTCCCCACAACGCGGCGCAGGAATTGTCAGAGACAGTTCGACGCCTGCACACTATCGACAACTTCCCGGCTTTCCTTCAGGAAATGGGCCTTGAGAAGATACCGGATGCGAAAACCTTCACTATCATTGTACGAAAGACAGTGTTCTCGAGTATGAAAAAGGGCTACTCTAAGTGGGGTATGCATCCTAAGTATGCCCTATTACTACGAGTTAAGAAGGACAAGACACTGTGGGCGAATCGCCGCCTCTGGTTGAGTGGAGATGATGCGCGTTGGTTGGAGGAGCATTGGGGAGACAACATGTCTTCTCATATCAAAAGCTTCTTCCCAGGTAACCAAACACGAAGAGGACGTAACTAATCCTGTGACCGTGGATGGTAAATCGAGCTGGAAAATTGGCGAACACGCGAAGTGCGAAAGCAGTACCAATGGTTAGTCATGCTTGATACCGAGACGCCTTGCATTATGGAATATTAGTGAAGGCGCGGGATAACTCTGGCTCTATCGATGAGTTTAATCATCACGAAGAAATTAAATAAAGAAATTACTAAAAATGAAGCTGAAAACCTGTTGTGAGAAAAAGTCCAAAATGTCCGAATTGCTGTCTTTTGATTCCAAATTCCCCACCCCATTTCCGACCCCTCCCCCTTTTTTTCCGTTTCAATTGGTACATAATAATTGCTATATCCTAAGCTTTTGTCAGATTAATACCTTCTAGTAGAATATCAAGGTGGATTTAAGCATAAATAATGATATTATGTCAGCGACTAACCCCTTTAAGTCGATCATCCGTTTTCTGGGGTGGAATACCCTGGAGACAATTATCCCCGGTCCCCATCCCGCATGGGCTTAGCTCATCCATTTTCTTTCATCCGCCACTCACATCACGATATTCCTTGCTGCATCATGATCGAATGACGACCTGAAGCACGATTACATGTACGAATTTAATCAGCAAAGACATAAACTTACATTATGCTTAACTTAGCTACCTATCAAGCCACTTTATACCAGGATATGTCATCGGCACGTCCCGTGGAAGATAGGGCAATGCTATGGGGCTGAGGTCAGCTAGGGGTATGGAGCAGCATCAGTTGCTCGCAGGGCTTAGTGATTGGATCTAGCCCCATTTAGAACACAGGGGATGGGGTGGTTCGGATGACGACACTAAAGTTTTACCTCCCAATTGTAATCTCTATTATTACTATAAGATTCATCTCGTTGATATTCGCATACTTAAGTTCCACAGATTTATCAATATGTTGAGACTTCAGTTAAGACGAATGTCGTTGTAATACGTTGTACGCCATAAACAAACACTTAGCAAGTTCACTATTCGCCCTATCGCCAAGACTCGCTCCACATGGTGGCCTGGAGTACCCGTTGTGCATCTTGTCGGCAGAGGAAGATAAAAGTAGGTCTCCCACCATCAACTTAGCTTTGCTTGTTCTAAGTCTCAGTAGTGTGATCGGCAGTGGCCTAGTTGTGGACAATGTCAAAAAGCTAAGCTGCAATGCTCCGGACCGCCGGATAAGGTCAAATTTGTCTCGGAGAACGTCGCGGATAGTTCCTCACAGGCGGCCCTTGTCCACCGCTTCGGGTCGCGCCTGAACTTCCAAACCCCTCCAAGAAGACAACCGGCAATACCTGCTTCGGTGCCGTCGAGCCAGCCAACTCTAGTCGGAGGCGAGCTCGCTTCCTTATTGACGTCCCAAGCAAAGACATTCGGCTTCTCCAGCTTCGCACATGTCTTGCAACAAGTTCCGGCTATGCTCAATGGCTCTCAAGCCTTGACTAGCGCCGTATCTTGTCTGTCGGATGCACGAAAACGACAATCGATGACCCCGAAACCCGATAGAAAACTCGATCTCAAGTTGTATTGCGCCGCATTACGTAATCTAAGGTTTTCCCTTCAAGATGCCAACGAACTAAACAGATTAGAAACTTTGTTAGCAACTCTGGTTATGTGGAGAGTCGAGGTGAGTACCATCTTGAGCTTTATACGTTCCAACTATTCTTGCTAACCTCGGTGTAGGCTACTATTGCTACTACGGTAGAATTACCATACCTGCTTGTGACTTGGTCAGTTCACTTGGCCGGTGCTGCGTACCTCCTGGAGCGGCTTGGACCTAAAGCAGCTAAGAATGAGCTCGTATTCTCTGTAATTTTAGAAAGTCTTTCCGAACTTGTCAGTCCCCCAATATTCCAGATTCTATCAGAAACTGACATTGCTAGTCATCTCACTATTATGCTCGTAACCAATGGTTTTTTATGGGCTCTCCGGAATGGCAACGAATCTTCAACGAGAGCCGAAATGTTTCTACCGCTGATAGGTTGCTGTTCAAGGTATACAGCCAGATGTCGGTTTTCCCGGATGTGATGAGAGACCTGCGAAGATATCACCTAGGACAAGTCAGTTACGATTATATTCGTTCGAGAATTCTCTTGATGCATACCGTGTTCGACACTATCGAAGACCCTTTGCAAACTATTCTAGAGAATCAGTCTGTGGTTAGCAGGAGACCTGCTTCTTCCCCAGTATCTCCTGTCGAGGAAATATACTGCACCGAAGACAGTGATGTTCCTCGGGCTTGCTGTCTATACTCGTTGGCTAAGATTGTAGCGAACAATATGTTAGCGTCGCTAGATGGGCCATCGAAAAAGTTCGATGAAGAAAATTACTTACAAAGTAGAAGAATATGGATGTTCCATGAGCAGGCTACCAAAGTAGGCTCATTTGGGATGCATTACTACCCCACCGCCCTCCTCCTGACATATGGCAGTGCCAAGTCCCAGGAGACTGAGGAGTTTATCGTGGATCTATTAAACCTGCTTCAGGAAAGAAACCCAGCTACAGATATCATGTGGACTAGGGAGGAGGTTTTTCAGAGATGTTACGCCACAAGTGGAAATATTTGGCCATCCTTGCCACCTGAACAATTTTTACTTATGACAGGATCATCTGAGTAAACGAAGTGCTGCGCACTTGTGGTGGACATATTCGGCTGAGATTATATGAGAGTTAAGGGGTAGAATATGATAATGAAATGAAACCGAAATAAAGTTCCAGCAGTCTGCATGTAACTGGAACTAGTGAGATGAGTTATTCACATCAAAATTCTGATCTTTCTAATAATATTATTGGGTATAGTTAAAAGTCAGCCGCAAGTCCCACTATGATGCTGAATCGATTTCCTAAACCGGCAACTATGATGCGACTTACCATGCCAAGGTGGCATAACACAGCCCTATTATCAGCTCAGCCTAGACCCCTGAGTGACTATACAATCAAATAAGGGATCGCTTAGCTGAATCGCAGGATTGACCCCAGTTCTGGACTATATACCAGTCCTGCATCATGGCAAGACAGATATATAAGGCTAGTTTTCCCACGGCATCGGTCACATCACAATCTTCCCAGCATCAGCATCAGTCAAGAGCTTACAGTCCAAGATATCCAATCCAAAAGAATTTCATTCTATTTACCGCCTATCTCAAGTCTCACAGAACTCACCCCACCGGCAAATTCCAAATCTACCTCACAATGCCTTCCATAACCAAAACCACCCTCCTCACCCTCCTAGCCAGCACCAGCGTGCTAGCAGACTCCTACCAACAACACGACATGAACAACTGTCCCGGAGTGCGATTCGACATCGACGACAGCGGCTGCTGCGTCGGCGGCACCGTCGACGCGCCCTACCTCTCCGTGTGCAAGGGGTGGCCTATATGCCAAGGCCCCACAACCACGACCTGGACCGCGACTCCGATTAGCTGCGCCACGATCGTGACAGACGGCCCAAACTACGATGCTGAGATCTCGAAGGCTAGGGATAGCCTTAAGGCTAGCGGCACGCACCTCGTCACGCCGCTTTCTGGTGGTGTAGGCGTTACGGGGTTGGGAACGAGCGGAGGGATGGCTACTGCGTCTCCTGGGCAGAGTGCTGCGGCAACGGAGACGGGGGCCGCGGCGGGGGTTAGTCCGACTGGGACTGGTTCTGGAGATGCTGCCGCGACGTCTCAGGGTGCGGCTCCTGGGTTGGCTAAGGGGTTAGGGGTTACCGGGGGTGCTTTTATGGCTTTTGTTGCTGCTTTGCTTTAGGTTTCATCGGGAGGATTGAATTCGGCTGATTCTTTTCGTAATTTAGATCTTGGTCTTGGTGATTTACGATTTCAGGGGTGGTGGTTGGAAGACACCTAAAGATATTGTTCAAATAGGGGTTGTAATTGGATGTAATTTTGTGTAGCTATAGAAAACTTATATTCTTGAATTGTACCTACTATGGACTTTTCCTCTGCGATCATGAACATAATAACAGGTGTATTTGACATAGAGTTGATCATCCTAAGCTACTTAGGTACTCTCAAAATCTCGACATACTCTGTTAATTAGCATAAATGTCTATTCAAGAGCGTGAAAGGTAGGTAGCGTGTCTAGGTAACTAGGTAACATTCTCTACCATACTTGTAAAATCTACTTAAAAAGAAATTGTATTCATTCGATATCGTTATTAAATCTTGTTCTTTTCTTTCCATTGGTTGTGTCTGGCCAATAACATGCGAAGCTATAATCAAGTTATATTTTCAGGGGCAATCATGCGAACTCATGCACCCAGGCACATTCCTAGAATATTACCCTACAAGAGCAGCTATTCCATTGGAAGAAGTCCAATTTTAATTAGAACAACTCACACTATATTGCGGAAATCCAATGAGGACAAATTTGGCAAGATTTTCCTCTCGGTGACATCGGGTCTCTTCATAACACCAGATTAGGCAATGGGGCTAACATTTCCTATATGCACCCACCTATGCGTGCCAATTCATCACCCCAGAATACTCAACCACACAGCCTTACCAGTCCTTCAGCTCAGCTCTTGGCTGCCTTTCTCGGATATCAGCCTTGTATGCCTGACCATCCTAAGCTTCTGGCGTAGATCACTTCGTGATATGACTAGAATTTCTACCGAAGTTAGTGATATAAGTACATACTGAATCTTCCACATTATGGAACGCTTGTTCTCCCCAACCCACTCGTGAGTCAGTGCCCTCTTTCTAGGCCTAGCCTCTCATTTTAGCTCCCCACGCTGTGTCATTCGTTTCAAGCACTATGAGGTTCCTCGAATTTTCAAGTGTTTCTATAGCACTGCTGTCAGGGGTGGCAAGGTGTGCTCAAACGGTCTCGAAGCAAGTTGAACTTGGCGGAAACTCTTACTTCCTACCTCCCACTAAAGCCTGGTCTTTCCAATCCTGGAAGCCAACGAACCAGTCTTCAGATGAATTTCTTCCTTTAACGGTGGTACGGCTTAACAACAGCGCTGTCAATGTACAGGAAATAAGGGCCATCTTTGAGACCTACAACGCTACTGACGATGTATGGACTCCTGGATTTACCCAAGGTAAGTGTCCTCAGTCCACATCAGCAGTTAGTAGATGCTCATTCCATTATGCAGCAATATTCTTTGAGCATCCAGGCAAACATTTTCATTGGAGCCCCAGAAGTTCCCTTGCGCCTGATTATACTGTCGGTAGCATTCTCGATAGCGCTTCCAACAAGCCAGATATTTCCAATGTCCCTCGGGGTCCCTACTTCCTCGAAACACGAACGGGTGACGTATACCGAGCTTACAAACTCGTAAATGATTTCAACCAGGCATTCATTCAGGTATTCCCCCCCCTAATTTGTGAATAGACAGACTAGGAACCTAATCAGTACGGCAGTCCTCCTACCAAGA
The DNA here is from genome assembly GCA_003314315.1 of Annulohypoxylon stygium. Classification (NCBI taxonomy): domain Eukaryota; kingdom Fungi; phylum Ascomycota; class Sordariomycetes; order Xylariales; family Hypoxylaceae; genus Annulohypoxylon; species Annulohypoxylon stygium. The sequence continues at coordinate 112,863 of QLPL01000047.1, forward strand.
CGAAAACTACATCCACCACCCCTTCGCTGCAGCATCCATGTCGGCCGGTGCCCTCACCATCGGCATCCCATCACGTCTCTACTACACCAAGACCCCCGACCAGCCACTAGCCGGGCTCCGCCTCGCCGTAAAGGATCTCTACGACTTGAGAGGACTGAAAACATCCGGTGGCAACCGTGCACTATACGAGATGAGCCAGCCCAAAAACGGCACCGCGCTCGCGGTCCAGAAGCTGATCGCCGCGGGCGCCGTCGTCGTCGGCAAGAACCATCTCAGCGAGTTCGCCTACGCCGGCACCGCTGTTCCGGAACACGTGGATTACGTTCTTCCGTTTAACCCCAGGGGAGACGGATATAGCTCTCCGAGCGACAGTTCGGGAGGGTCGGGTGCGGCGGTTGCTTCGTATGACTGGTTGGATGTGAGTATGGGTTCCGATACGGGAGGCAGCATCAGAGGACCAGCGATGTGGAACGGTGTCATGGGTAATCGTCCCTCGACCGGAGCTGTCGACCTTAGTTACGGGGTACTTCCACTTTCGTCCGCGATGGACACTAGTGGTGTTCTAGTGCGAGATCCCAAGATCTGGTCTGATGTAAACAAGGTGCTTTACTCGGGCTTTGCGAAAGAGTATCCATCATTCCCCAAGAAGATATATCTCTACGGCGAAATGGTCGATGACTATTCTGAAGCAACAGGAGACGATGCCGTATGGTGGGACAAGGTACAAGACTTCGTGAAAGCACTTGCGAAGCTGATGGACGCTAAAGTCACCCCCCTTTCTATTGATGCCCTGTGGAATAGCACAAGCAGTTCTATTCCAAAGATTGGTGGCAAGGTCCTTGGCACAGTCATCAATCCTACATACAGCAACCTTACTACATACGACCAATGGAACAACTTTGGGCGTGAATACGTACGAGACTGGATGGCTACGCACGACGGCGAGTTCCCGCCTATGGTCCCCGGTATCCGCGAAGGCTGGCTTCGAGCCAACGCGTCAATCACTCCCGAGATGCATCAGGAAAACCTGGATACCGTCCAAGCGATAAGAAGTTGGACAGCGAAAGAGTTCCTCCGACCCGACAATGCGAGTTGCTCCGATGCAATATTTCTGGTCTTCTCTCCCCCCACTATATCCTATAAGCCGGACATCTCCAACGACAGGTCCAATGTTTACTTAGCTAAGCTCCTAGCTCAAGGCGAACAACTTGTCCTTACTAACGCTCAGCTAAATGCGACTGTGCTTTGCAATGAGAACAAGGCAACTAATGCTAGCGATAGCGCGTGTGAGGAAGCTAAAGCTACATTGAAAGCATTGACGAGTTCTAGTCCCAGTCCAGTCGTGCCGTCGAGATTTGCTTCGGTGGCTGGAATTCCAGACTTCGCCATTACTTTAGGCGAAATGGCGACTGAGAACACGGCTTCAGATGCTACGTTGAAGCCCGAGGCGATGCCATGGTCTGTGTCGATCTCTACGGCGCGAAAGTGCGATTTTATGCTGCAAGATCTCGTGTCAGCGATGGCACGGGAAGGGATCATCAAGCCTATCAAAACGGGAAAGCATGTTCACTAAAGTGGGATGAAATTATGAATAGGTCACGGGTAGACAATGCCGTGGAGTTATAATGTTTCCTGAGATTATGCTTCTCAACTTTGTTTCATTAGATCATAACATTTCGTAAACGTACAACTATAACATACAAATTATTCTCAATACTCATCGTAAGCCGACTTGAACGAATCTATCATAGTATCCAGGAGTAGTTTCGAATTCCATCGTTTCATCAGCCAAAAATTCTGCCGCTGTTGACTTGCCCATGTGCATGAATTTCTCACACATCTCTTCATCGCCTGCTAACTGGCAAACAGACGCCAAAGCGAAAGCAGTGCGGCAGACTGAGCCAGGATGGCATTCGCAACGAGTCAGAATTTCGAGCGCTTGCTCGTAGAACGGACTACGTGGATAAATGTTAGCGATGTTGCATTATGTAAAATGCCAACTCACATTGATGCGCTATAGTTGTTTTCCATGGCCACAGTGTCTCCAATCTTATGGAGCGTGAAAGCCGTGACTTGATGTAGCGGCATAGACGCCTTCCGCCGGTTAAGGCATTCTTGTAATGCATCCAGAGCCGCGGAGGTGTTTCCTCTTTGAATGTAGATGTTGGCAAGATCAAAGTAGCAACTGAGCCAAGTAAGAGTCAATCTTTTAATGTCGATGGAGTGGAAACTTACATAGCTACTTGCTCACTAGTGTCTCCTCTTTTGGTTCTCGCTTCCTGTAACGCCTCGTTATTAGCGGAGAGGGCCTCATCGATTCTCCCTAGTATGAGTAGGCAAAGACATGTGTTTCGCAAATAGACATCCAAATTGGATTGCATGTCATCTCTCAGTCTTAACCTGGAGATGATTTCATATGCTTCTCCGGCACGCCCAGAAGCCATCAAAGATACAGCAAGGTTCCCCTCTGCAGCGGCAATCCATCTGTCGTCTTCGGGGTTCGCTATGCGTTTGTTATTGATTCGGATGTCCAACACCTTCTGAGATAAAGTCATGCCAAAATCGGGTCCTGGTCTTTCTCTTTCTACCGTTGCCAAGACGTTGTAATGATGGCTAATCATATCCTGAACAAACCATGTCGAATATCCAGGATGGGACTTTTGCTTTAGGGCCAAGTCACAAATATCGATGGCTTGTTCTGCCATATGTCTAGCTGCCTGATATTGGCCCAATTCTAGAAAATACCTTGTATGTAGTCAGTAAGTTTAATATAGTTAGGTATGTAAAAGGAAGATGGGGTGATAGCTGGTTTCTTTACCAGGCACAGCGAACAGCAATTTCGCAAAGGAGGATTGGGCGGCCGATCTCGACTTTAAAGAGCGAGCAAGAATATAAAACGGCCGAAACTTGGCTTGCTAAAGTTTCACAAGACTTCCATTTACTATGGAGAGGGTTTCCGTCCTCTTGCGTTGGGAAGGATGCATTGAGCAAGAAAACAACTCGGCTTAATGTCTCGAGTTTGGTATCATCATTCATGGATTTTACAACAGCATGCCGAATCAGATGATGGCAACTGATCTGGCTCGTGTCATCGTTGAATTTCAGTAGGGCCCTCTCGCGGAGGTTCACTATTGCGCCGTCCATTCTAGACCGAAGGTTAGGTACCGTCCGTGATTTATTCTAATTCTCAGCATTTTTCAGAGAAATCGTGAAAGCTTACACGAGGACTTGGTTGAAAGGATTTTGAATAAGGTCTTCAAGGTTCTCGATTTCATGAGGAAGATCGGGTCCCTCAAATAGCCTAATTGTGTATAATATCAGTGAAGCTGGATGCTATGAATAAGACTAGTAGTTATTATCTCACATTGCTTCACGCGTTGCATTTTGGAACAAACTAAGGGGGACACCGTCCCTATCAAGGAATGCAACCATATTGATCAGCCAATATGATTTGGCGTCAAGATGCCCGCTAGTATCTTGAAAGTTAGGATAAATATGGAGAGCCCATATTCTGCCGATCGACTCTTCAAAGTGTGCGGGAGTCCATGTTGTAAGGTCGGGATTGAACAGAAAGTCGGTTTCGAAATGGGGATGTTCTCGCCAAAAAGATGAGAGAGACTTGCCCAGACCTTTGACGTAATTACCTACTAAGTCCAGTGCTAACGGTAGATGCCCTAATGCATCTGTTATTAGTTTTGCTGCCGCCTTTTCCCTCAAATTTGATTCGTGAGTATCTGTGATTTTCAAAAGCAACTGTGTACCTGTTTCTATAGATAATGGTTCCATCAGTATCGTTCTATCTGCATGGACGTAACGGCGCGCAACTGCTTCGCTAGTTGTTGTTATTATAATAGAACCACTAGATTCTAGAGGCCAATAGGGGCCAAGTAGTGACAAATCTTCAACGTTATCGAAGATTATAAGCCACTTCGAACAGTCGTTATTCTCATCTAAATTTCAATTAGTTTTATTGACTTATAGTGCCTTAGTACGTGGTAGGTACATACCGCTTTTGCCTGCATCGAAGAGCCATTTCTTCAGTATTTCCCGGAGTTGATCGGGATGTTGTACAGATTCGTCAGCAATGCCCAAACTATGGGCAATTGTACTAAACGACTGTTGAAGCTTTAGGGAGCTCTCCGCAGAAACCCACAGTATTGCCAGATACGCGTTGACGTGATTATAAGCAAACTCCCGTGCTAAGTGTGATTTCCCAACGCCTCGCATTCCACAGAGACATGCAGTTTGAAGAACCTCTCGTCCTTCATTGACACGAAGACAAGCCTCCAAACGCCCGAGTTCAGCGTCTCGACCATAGCAGACTTGTCCGTGTTTTGGCGGAAGGTTTTGGAAGAGACCAGCGGTTAACATTATGGATGATGAATGAAAATTGCGAGGGTTTAATCGTTCGAGGATTCCTTGCACGCCTTTGTTGAGTGCGTCATATTTTCTATCCCAACGCTCACTTGAGGCTACAACAGCTTCCTGGTCGACCCACGCTGTCAGCTCACGTAAGCGTTTAATCCGAGGTTCAATCTTATCTGCAAAGGGGTTAAATGTACAATAAAGTAGGTTCTCTGTATTGGTGAGCTGACCTATCACAGTTAAGGATTCACTTTGAGGCGGATTTACTCACTTGTTGGCCTGGTCTTGAAGAAAGTGATGCTGTCGTGGCAAAATCCTATGAGTTCAGTGTGGTAATTGATAAGTGCTACCTTGAGTTGTTCATATGAGCTGCCAGCCAGTCGGATCGTGTAATGATGAAATCTCGGGCCGTGTCGACAGATCTCTTCAAGAGCAACGACTACTTGATCCAATGCACGATAATTCCTGGTGGCGATCTGGTAGCACGGGGCTTGTTAGCATCTCCGACTATGAGGTACCTATTTAGTACTTAGGCGAATGTAAAGGGGTAGGTATTGGCAGAGAAATGCCCAACAAAATAATGAAAATGAAAGGTGAGAACGGAAGATAAATGAAAGATTGAAAAATCAACTCGTGGCTGCAGGTGGAACGATGAACACCAAAACATTGTCCTACTTCAATTACCAATGACAGAGATCCCCAAAGTAGTACAAGCGCCCGCGGTGCTCCTTCTATGTAAATTTTCATGCACTCGCTATAGCTTTTAATCCAGCGCATGAAGGGTAGGAGCCGGTCAAGTACCCGGATCAATCGGGAGTTGCGATATTCCACCCGAAGCTCCTGCACGTGATGCAGCATATTATCCACACCACTCACGGAGTTCACTTTTCGCCGGTCATCCTCATCCAATGAGCTAAGGAATGCATCCAATGCCGAAACCCAGATAATATCAGGCTGTACAGGCTGTACCTCGGCGTCTGTACTGGTTGATGACATTTCAACCAGCTGAGGCTGTAAGTTTAGACGAATTTCCTCAACAAACAATCACAAGCTCACGTCCGAGGCGGCTGCAGGCACCAATAGCCCTATTTAAGTATCTTTGGCTAATATCGTAAATGCGGCTATAGGACTTTTCTCAGGGGCTGTGTCTGGATCCTGCAGCCGCACCGGAGAGAAATGATAAATGATAAATGATACTTAGAAAGTGTACATGGTACACCGTGCATCAAAAATTTCATCAGATCTACACATTCTCCTAATTGAGTCTTATTGTATAAAGTATCGTCCTATTTAGGCATAGTTTTGGGGTGGTTTTGGGTACTTCGTTACGACATTGAAAAACGCCTCGTGCAAGTGCGGCGTGGGATCGAGCCAATGAACAGCTTGAGAAGCTGAAGAAGCTTAAAGGTGAAGTTTTATTCCGATACCTATTTATCTGACACCCGCGGGAACCAATTCACTATTTCGCCAGCTATCCGTGTTAGGACTCAGGAGATATTTTGCTTTTTAAAATATGACACTTGCTATTCATTCAAAGAATCTTGTCTTTGGTAGTCCATATTGAGCATCCTCATGTCGTATGACATTTACATACCGTATCATAGGACAACGACATATTTGTGCGGCAACACAATTGATCAAAGTGAGCCCTTCCAGTGTGGTTGTAGGAGATGAAGTCTCAGTAATACCTAATCAATTATTGATTATTTACGGTGGCCCGTGTTCGTGGAATTGTCTCAAAAGTAGTATTCCCGTCCTTAAGTTACTGATACATCGATACAAGTACCTGACACCCATGACACGGTAAATATTTTTGTACCGCGTCTCGTCTCACTCAGAAATAGAAATAAACGGACGATCACAATCTTTTACTTTTAGAACCTAGTGTTATTATGAAGCCTCAATCGATCAATTCTACTATGGATTCTACTATCGTAAGAATTACAATCCCGTCAATTGTCCTCGTGGTGGTACTAACAAGTTATGTCCACGTTTCAGGATCGTCTCGAAGACAGATTGAAGACAATTGGGGAGGTCCGAGAACGATGTGGCGTTGGTTCCATAAGTTTTGGCATTCTACACCATGGAGAGGTCATATTCACCGGCAGCACCGGTCATCGCGATGTTCTCGAGAAGAAGGAACCTGATACGAGTACTCTCTACACACTCTGCTCTATATCAAAATCTTTCATTGCGGCAGCTCTTGGAATCTTGGTCCATCAGGGAAAATGCAAATGGACTGATGCCGTTGGTCGTTATATCCCAGAGTTCAAGCCAAAAGGCGATGTTCGTGTTGCAACTAAAGCGACCTTCAATGACTTCCTACGCCATTCCGGAGGGCTAGCAAACCCCGTTGTTACACTCCTAGGCCCCGAAGGTAAAGTCTTGGTTTCCCAAGAGCATTTCATCAATGTCCTCAACGACACACCGAATGGGAATGAACGTTTCGGGACATATTATAGTCGGACTTGGGAGTACAGCAACGTATCTCATGGTCTACTTGCACTCGTCATTGAACGTATTAGCGAGAAGCGCTATGCCGACTTCATTTCGGAAGAAATCTTAAAGCCGCTGGGGATGAATGACACCGTGGTTTATAAATCTCGCTTATCATCGGATGCCAATATCGCTCACTCTTATGTTCGACTGTCCGACGGCTCATGGTGTAAGCAACCTGACCATGAATGGACGAACGAATGCAACACTCCCGTCCTTGCCATGGTGGGCATACGCAGTTCGATCAAGGATTTGCTCATATGGTCTGCTGCTACAATGGACGCCCAGTGGGGAGAAGAATCAAAACCCCTTGCAGCGCTGTCAAACATAGAAATGAATCCACTGAGGGAGGTCAATTCTATCCTGAATAAGGCTTATTGGACCCGCCCCCACAAGGATGATTTGCAGACCTTGTCTAATTTTCATTTGTCGTGGTACAAGTGTGTGATGCCATCGTCAATGGTTCATTGGGGGTCGTGGAATATGAGTCTGGCTGATAACGGCAATAAGGACCAAAATTACATCAACGAAAATATACTTGGTAGAGATTCGCCGCAGCAACCTCTATATAAGATTACTGGAATAGGATTCTGCGGTACGGCATCAGTCAACTTATTTCCCAAAACCATGAGCGCCGTTATAGTCCTCGGCAGTGGCCTGAATATAGGAGACCCAAGCGACTTCACAGCAGCTATAATGATACAAGCCTTATTCGACCTTAAGAAACAGATTGATATCATTCCCATGGTTTCATACGAACGTGAAATGCGTTTAAGAGACTGGAAGTCTCTTAAGAACGACTGGAATAAGCATCGCGATATTTATTCGGTTGAACATCCCGCGAAAGAATATGTCGGAGAATATACGGGGCTCGGGATCACTCTAACTGTACGAGCAAATGCGGTTAGTGAAGGTTTGCAGCTTATATTCAATGGGAGAGAGGAAATAATGCAAAACTTGGAGTACTACAACGAAGACATGTACAGCTACCAGCCCACAGATCGGGATAATTGGTTAAGAGGAGGGTGGTTGGACTGGGATCACTTTATGGTGGGAATCTTGCACTTCAAAAGAAAGAATGGCTTAGTATCAGGTGTCACCTGGGTATGGGAAAGAGGGTGTGATGCTGCTCTGTTTAATAAAGGAAATACTTAGGTAGGTAGGCAGTGCCTTAATTAAATGACCCTCACTGGATGTGTAGTATGACATGATTCGTCTCTTGTACCCCAGTCATACTACCACCTATAGGATATCAGTTCATACGTAGCTGCAATATTCGGGTTAGCATTAAGTCGATACCTAGCCATGAGTCTCTATTTATACAGCCTTGCCTCCTGGGCTCCCTTCTCTTGGGTTTGAAATCGTAACTCTCCATAATAAAAAAACACAAAAAAGCTCACAGCATCTGTGTCTCTGAAGTTGAGGCACGCTTGCTTCCCTCGGACAGTCGGCTGCCGACGAGACCAAAGATAGACCTCTGATTGAGTCAAACATTGATTGAGAAACGATGGTGAGTATGATCAAATGATCGATTAAATTTAGCCTAGAGCCTGCCTTAGAAAAGGAGGATGGAATAAGACCGAATATGACCTCTGACGAATACTCCAGGATCCAAAACAACCAAAAGGAAGCGAGCACAAGGCAGAGACAGATCCCTCGGAAAAGTCATCGACGGGCGGTGGAGGAAATGGCGGGAGCGGTGGAAGTGGGGGCGGCACATCAGGCGGTGACGGCTCTTCGGACCAAGTGCCCAACCACAGCGGGAAAAGGTAGATCGGTTGATGTTGGGAGAAATGGAAAGCTGCGGTACGAGCGACTAAGGCGGAGGAGTAAAGAAGGCGAAGGGCGCGAAGAGGGTGAAGAAGTTAGAGGATTACTGCATTTCCCAGACTACCTATCCGACTACCTATCTGGGTAGGTCGATAAATGTTGTCATATCAGCACCTTACGACCACAGGAGGTGTTGAAATAGATTGGGCATATTGGGTACATGGGACCTGGGTTGTGTTGTGTTTTCCATATAGTGAGGGGAAATGGTATCTCCGTATCTGGCATTCCGAATTTCACGCAACAAAGGCTCCTTACATCATCTCACATATATCACATACCCTATATACATATATACAACATCAAATCAGTCTTGCATCTTCTGGAACTGCACATACCTGCACATACCTGCATGTATTTTTGCACTTTGCAAAGTCCATCACTTGTCATATGTCATGCTTAGATCCACTGAGGCTCAACTTAGTGCAGGATTAGGCCCACTTTGTTGCTTGATGCAGTCCCAGAAATGCAGTTTACGGAGATCGACGAAACCCACAGGAACCTCACGACAATGTACCAGCCACAAACAGCCACATAGATTACCTAATGGTGAACATAACAGCACCACATAAATGTGGCTAGGGAATAACTGGGTCTACAGCTGGAGGTAGTACAATTACGTAATGAAAATAGGTACCTATCAAATGATGTGTCCAATTCATCAAAATTCAAATTCAATAACTTACAACTCATCTACAACCTCGAACAAATTAGGCACCAAGATTGAATTCCCGCCTATGCAGGAGGCTTTTAATCCCTAATATCTATCTTCTTTTCGGAGCTGGCTCAATTCATCGGCTCATGTTCACTTCGTTCACCTTTTTAGCGTCTTCGGACGACTGCGATCTCCTCATTCCAACGCTACGCTCCTTAATCCAACAACGACATGTGACAATCCTTACAGATAACTTTCTTCGGATTTGACGTTGAAAGGATTGTATTATCTCACTTAATTCTCAAGTATGAACTCCGAAGAGTCAACCTTCAGCCAGGAGAGCCAACCCGGTTCAAACGCCAGGTCGGATCATGGAGACACTCAAAGTATCTCGTCCAGTGGACGGACCAAATCTATATCCGAATCTCGCGATTCGTCAAGTAAGGATGTCGTTGACGATCATCGTAACATGATGATTGCTAGCTTGCTAGAGGACTATATTCGCACTCGTGCTGCCGAGGTCCTCAATGCTGCTAATCCGGGTAAGAATTACAATAGACAATCTCCGGAGATCCAACCGTTAGCACGGCAACTCTTCGTGGAGGCAAGTCGCCAACTTTCAGCAAATGGAATCATGGCAGAGTTCGCTGCTGCCGAAAGTGGCACAGCAAATCGACGCCAATATTTATCAGCCGTAGACAGTCTGATGGCGAATTCTCAAACACTCGCTTCAAGCATCTCCAATCCGATGCGCGGCTTAGTCTCTCAAACGTCCCAGTTAACTCTCGCCCCACGTCCAGCTCAGTTGAAACTTCAATCGGAGCCGCATCAGAGTCACTACCAGTCGTCGTTTCGTGAACTTGCCCTTCTCGGAAAAGGCGGCTTCGGGAAGGTTTATCGATGCTACAATCCCCTAGACCAGAGGACATACGCAGTGAAGAAGATCCAATTATCCCCAAAGCTGGGAAAGAGGTTTCGTGATGGGAGACTTGAAGAACTTCAGCATATTCTACGCGAAGTTCAAGCTTTAGCCACCTTAGATCATCCCAATATCGTTCGTTATCATGCTACCTGGCTTGAGGATCCCCGCCAACTTCCCTCTCCTTTACTCATGAACTCACGCGGTAAGTTTCTCTCCTTTAAATCTCCTTTTCTTATTTTCTAGGTCTATTACCTAGTTGTACATCGGTGGCGACGTGTTTACGGTAGCCCGCTATTGCCTCAATACTCTCATAACCAAATCTATGCAGCACACAAAAGACAATGGTGATTATTCTCGCTAGCGCGTCAAATCATGACGTATCTGATTAGTACTTTGGGAAGGCTAAGTGCTGACTTGAATCATCAGATTCTGGTACAAGGCCCCGTTCGAGTCCGCGCCAACAGCTGTTGCTGAGTAATCATCCCTTTTCTCAGGATACCGAAGACGAACCTTCACCCTCCCTTAGTGGTGGAATAGTCTTTGAAGAAGATACTGTCCCCTTACCCGATGATGGATCAGCTCATCAACCCCAGTGGTTCGAGAAGTCCGCTTCTAATCACAGTACCGTCGAAAGCCCGTCCTTATCAAACACCAGCGATATCTTCACAGACGGGAAGGGTCAGCTAGAAAGCAGCAGCCAAAAACATCAAGCGTTTGATGCGACTGGCCACACATTATATATACAGATGTCACTCTATCCCATGACATTGTCTCAGTATATCTCCTTCTCGTCGAACGATCCCGATACCCCTAAACACTGCTTTCATCTCATCCCTAGTCTTCGGCTATTGCACTCTATACACTCAGGATTGCGATACATCCATTCCAAGGGCTTCCTACACAGAGATATCAAGCCGGGCAACATATTCCTATCATTGACTGAGGAAGAGTCACAAGGTGGATACTGTAATCTTTCATGCAACTCCTGTCGGGACAAGAGTGGCAATGTATCGCCACGATGGATCAACGCTCGGATCGGTGATTTTGGGCTCGTCGCTCAATTGGCACGAGGCGAATTGCCCTTATCGAATTATCAAGACGACGATGACCAGTCGGCTTCGAGAAAGAGTCCTGTCGGCACCATAAACTATCGACCGCCGCCATTCAAAGGCGCCGACGATGAAAAGGTCGATATTTTTGCTTTGGGTGTTGTGTTCGTCGAGATGCTATGCCCTTGCAGTACCGCAATGGAACGTGCCGAGATGTTTAAGGGGTTACAGGCCGGCTCTATACCATCGAGCCTCGAAAAGGGCTTAGGAAGTCAAGGCTATCACGTCAAAGTTGTGAATGAAGTAGTTTCGCTCGCGAAAGCGATGGTAGACCCCGATCCACGCAAGAGATGGTCCAGTCCTCAGGTGGACAAAGCTATCGAGAAAATCCTGAGCAGATGCACTACTCCGTAGTTAGGTATCTATGTTAGCCAGAAAGCTTCTTGTATTCAGTTAGAAAAAAAATTAATTACTATTCAATACTCTAAGCTTCGTATGACTGAAGTCCTTAAATCACCGTAGTCTTCTCAAAGTTTTCTTTTCGACAGTTACTCCCGCCCTCAGTAACCTATTTTCGGTTAATTCTATGCAGCATTGCCCGGTTGGTAAGGATATCAGAATGAGTAAATCCTAGGTGCTTTGCGATGGCATCCACCATGATAATGGACGAATATGGACCATTGCTACAAACCCCTTTCCAAGCTTCCGTAGCTTCGTGAACTAGTTTTACGTATGCCACCATGTTAGAGAGGTATTGACGAATGTTAAATAACAATCATCGACAAATATTCCATGCAAATGGATAAAAGTAGTACATGACATCAATTAGTATTACCAACTAGCCTTTAAGGAGTTCTTTATAAACCTGTAGGTATCTAGAACTAGGTAGAAATTTGGCCTCAGGGGCACCTTGTCCAGAGGTGTTCCTCCTGATTTGAGGTCTTTTATAACGATGAGCTAGTCAAACAATTGATTTAGATGCGTTTAAGGCTAAGACTTGCTACAGTAGTCCTTGGGAATTCTTTCAATCTCTCTTCTAGGCTCATCTCGGCAACTTCCTCACAAACCTCGCATTGTAGACGGTTGAATTCTCCTGATGAAATATTTTTATACTCTTTTGGCTTCGGTTTGATATCACCTTCAGAGGCTTCAGAGCCAAGGTCATGCCTGACCGTTTCTTATGACTTTGTAGGTTCAGGCGAAGATGCCTGTGTTTTAGCGAGTTAGGTAGTAGAAAGCATTATAAGGGCTGAAGAAGCCGAAGAAGCTGTAGAAAAAGAATTGGCTGTTAGGTATTTTTTTTAGAACTTGAGCCTTGAGGTTTGACGTTTGTAACTATAAAATTTAATTAATACTGGGCAAGTTATCAGCAGGAAGTCCACGGGTCTCTAGGTACCTAATCTTTGCCCCTAAGCACCACCAAATCCACTATATATATAAGGGGTTTAGCGTTCTTCAGCGCACCCTTTCCAACAACGGTTCCGCAACAGCTTGACGACGTCTCAACAACGGTCGAAACGAAGCTTCGTATTTATGCCTACAAAGTAATTTATATGATAAATTATATTGAATTGTGCCGCTTCGAGGATTTGATAGGGATACGTAATTGGTAGGATACCCTAAAGCTGTCATTTAATTAGCTGTTGCCAAGCCGTTGCTGCGCTGTGTCTAGGGGTGGCCCAAATCACTATAATGATGCGCTAAGACCCCTAAGGCTTTAACGCCTAAAGACCCCTAGGGCCACTATAATTACAGGTGACGTAACACTGAAATCAATGGATGGATATCCATGATGTTGGAGGGGTTCTAAGAGTTACCATGAGTGTCTTTTATAAAATATTTCGTTTTATTTGTATGGCTTCACATCTACCTTATGCTATTGGCCTCTTTCCCTAAATGCTTGGCCTGCCTGGTAGGAACCTAGGTAACTAGGTACCTAGATATTTATGTAGCCGTCGAACCTATAGCTTGATAGAAGGAGAGGGTAGAAGCAAATATTCGATAATCACACGCTGCTTCCTATCCACGCGGACGAAAATCTTGATGTGACGGTCCTTCTTATTTACCTTGAGCTCCTTCATACCTTTCTCCTCTAAATCGCACATAGGTATCGATTCGCGAAGTCATGAAGTCCTCCATTTCCTACTTAGTAATCTTTCTTTCAGATAGTGCGTTGACCACTCCGTAGTAAATCTGCTTTGATATTTTTGCCATTAAAAAACAACTCGTTAGTGTCTATCGTTGGCTACATAATTGTCGATATTCATAGAACGCTACCTATTCACCCAAGGAGCTTCGCTACTGGCCTGGGTAACCCACGCCACAATGTTATAGTATATGCCATACTTTCAAGTAGTTTTGAGGCCGGTGGTCAGATGCATCAAAAGCGTACTGAGGACCGAGACTAGTTGACAAATCGCTAGCTACTGAGTCTTGTTCATGTGATCTGGGAGATGGATCCGAAGCAAGAATCTTTTTTATCCATCATACCTTCAGGTATAGGATGGTTGATAGGGCGATTGGTTCGGCACCTGTTGAAATAGACGCAGGTTATGAGTATCATTGATGTATATTAGAAGGTTAAGTTACTAGGCTTATGGTAGTGGGCTGTAGAAGTACATTATATACCCTGAGGTACAGGGCGTAGACTCCCGGCCACCTTATATTCCAGCAGCACCGAAGACGATGCCAAAATGCGTCACGGCATGCCATGCGACTGAGAGGGGCTCGACAAGTGCGCCAGCATCCAGCCCGACATGTGACCGAAGGATACAGCAGATAAAGGTATAGATGTCTCGTCACTGAGAGTCTTCGACCATGTCTCGCTTGTACGAACGCTTGTTATAAGAGTATAGGGGTTATTGGCGTTCGGTCGACGCATACGTCCGTCTTGTACCGCCTTTCCGACGAGATTGACTATCTTGTAAACATTACCGTATAGTTCGAAAATGCGGCAATGAAACCCCTTTTCCGCTTAACATTTAGCTTCGAATTGTAGTACCTGGTGGGTGACCAGGTATCACACTATCGCTCTTTCTTAGAGCTTAATATTTTGAAAACCACTATCAAATACTTCGAGTGGAATTACTCAATGAAGTGTGTATCATTCAAATGGCATCCCCACCTTCAGGTTTTGCCCGTGACTGGGCACGTAATAAGTGGTAGTTGCCTCTTGGTGATCATTTGTTGAGAATTCTCATGTCGCTTCTAGTAATCTAAGACTTAACTGTCCGTCTAAGCTACAAGGCCATTCTCCAGTCTCATTATAGCGTCCACTTTCTCTGCGCTCTTGCTTGTAGGGTCAAAAACATAGCCCAGCCAATCCTTAACCAACTTTTTAGCCAGTTCGATTCCGATGACTCGCTGGCCCAGGCACAGAATCTGCGCGTCGTTACTCAGTATAGACCGCTCTACGCTGAAGCTATCGTGGACCGTCGCTGCTCTGATCCCGGGAATCTTGTTGGCAGCAATCGCCATACCGAGTCCCGTGCCACATATGAGTATTGCTCGATCGCATTTCTTGTCCACTACTAGGTGAGCTGCTTCCGCCACGCGGTGGGGATATGCTGTCTTGTCGCTAGTCTCGTGGCTACCCACGTCAACGATGCTTTCTACGCGTGGGTCATTCTCAAGTGCTGCCTTCAAGGCGTCCTTGTAGGCAATTCCAGCATCCTATTGTCATAATTCATTAGGTGAGTCGATGAAGCAGAGCCTGTGGCAAGGCTAGGAACTTACATCGCATCCGATAGCGATTCTCCATCGAGTTATACTCGTTTGACCCATCGTTGCCATTTCTTTCTTATATTATATCGAACAAACTTGGGCTTGTGGTTGAGGTTGGAGTGCGGCTTAGTAGTTCCTCGAGGGGGGTTCATGTCTTAGTGTTTCTGGATCTTGCGAAGTCATAAGTTCGAAGCCATCGTCGGTTAAGGAGTCTAGGTGGTTCCGAGTAGAATACTCACCCGCTTTTCCACATCACGGCAACACAGTTAATCTGCGTCAGCTATTTATTTGAGGACGTCACACCTCAATGCCGACATAGATCCTGACTGTTGGGAGTCTTCCATAGGTAACTTCTCTAAATCACAACCGATTCATAGGAGAACCGGGCTCCTATGCACCCCACGTCATTCAGACCATAGTAATACTCTGCGACGACTTCTGGGTCCTGAATTCGAGGTCGTTTTTTCAGCACGATGTTAACGTTGCAGTGCGATGTGTGCAACTGTGCTATTTCTCGAGTACTATATTAGTTACCTATAGTCAAGATAGATACTGTAACATCAGCTTTCCCGGCAATATCATTGACTTTGAATCGCTATCCCCTCAATAGACATTTAACTACTTATATTGGTAGCTGTGGTTCGTTTTGTTATCCACTAAAAAGTTGTGCCAACTCTGTAATCATAAGATGGGACCAACCACAGAACTTATCGCTTTCGCCGGACTGAGTGCCGTGGGCTTCGGGATTGCCACAAATCTGGTCCGGAGTGGATATTCGGTTACCGGCTTCGATAAATACCTACGGACCAACCATGGACAAATTCAGGCAAGAAGGGGAAAGATAGAACCTATGGCATAAATCCATTTCGGTCATAAAAGACACCAGAGTCCAGAATCATCACCGCGCAAGCAAAAGGAGCAATATTTCTAGCCTCAATGACCTCAATTGCGAACCTAGTCTACTTTGCCGCACTTTTGCAAGGGGCAGGGTTCAGAAGATGACAGTCGCCTCATCCATCGATACGAAAGGACTTGCGATGTAGATGGGGAAGGAGAAAAAAACAGCCTTACTAGCACTGGCTTGTGACGCCTCCTCGTGCCTACGGCACTGCGCTTTAATTAGGAAAACGGGCAGCGATTGCTACATCTCCGAAGGTTAACCGATATACCAAATTTTGGTGTAATCTTTATCATCTTGAACATCGTTACCGTTTTGAGAATTTGGTGTATTTGTTAAGGGGATACTTCTTATTACATGAGATGCCACACACAAAATAAGGTATTGTAGCAATCGCTGCCCGATTCCCTAATTAAAGCGCAGTGCCGTAGGCACGAGGAGGCGTCACAAGCCAGTGCTAGTAGTGGTCAATATGCTAAGGGGTATCCATTTATGTGCTGTGGCTGAAGCTTTAACCTATGCCCATTATGTAGGTCTTGATCTAGATCAAGTACTCGTTGATGCTGCCGGAGGGAGTCGCATGTTGGCTTTCACGGGCGAGGCTATGATTAAGGGTTTACGCGAAGAAGATCTCGCGGTTGCTATAAACCAAGGTGTTGAAGAACTCCATGCAATTGAGCAAGGACTTCGCAGTGTTGTGGATGAGGCGCAAAAGCTGAAGATACCTGTGTTTCTTGGAAGTCAGGCTCTGAATCTAATTCGCCTTGCTGATCGATCTGGTATAGCGGTGGCGGCGTCTATTGTGAAGATCTGGAGGGGTTGGTCATTTTGGTTCTTCACTAGAAGTGAGGTTTCCAAAGATAGGTTCAGCCTTTGACATCATAATGCCTCTATAGATATACTGGGTGTTAGGTGGTAACTGTCCGGATAGGTACCTAGGAAGATGCATATATTCGCTATAGATAGGCACATAGGCTCCGAGGATCTCACGTGGGCTAGTAGCAAAACTGCACTAAAATTAGCGACCGCGCTGGGCTTTGATCAAGAAAAATCTTTAGTGTTATTTAATCGAAAACGTGACTCAGGCTATGAATTTGTTTAGGAAGACTTGAGAATCATGCGAAAGGATGCCATTTTCAGACCTCAAGACTTCTACTTGAAGGGTTTGCTAGAAATCCAATGCCTGGAGGTAAGGAATATGGAGCTTTCTCAAGCAACCCTGCTGCGCGGAGTTGCCATCGTGGCTTCGGTATAGTGCTCAATTTGAGAGGTCCTACTCTGGCGACTGTCTATGCTATGCTGTGATATAGCAACCGGGAAGCCATTAGAGGAATATAGGGGAATACAGCGAAACCTTATACGCCTTTCCCACATTGTGTTTCATCGCGACTCCGAATGTGGTCACGCAGCTGCCACGGTGGGCACCATTAGTGAGATAGCTATGATAGCCTATAAGTCGGGCACGCTAAAACGTTATATTGCAAGAGGAGAGGTGCTGATTTTTTATGAAGTGAATAAAAGCTGCGCTGCATCATGTCTCGAAGTCCGATGCCATCATGCTGCTAAGTCTATTGAGCACCGGCAAATGCGGGCATATCTAATCCTGCTCTTTCAATCGAGCTGAAGCTCAATTATTAGAAACAATCATAGATATTGATGCATATCTGAGGCGTGATTAGATTTCAGGGGTGTTGTTTTGTTGTTTCGTGAAGAAACAACTTAATTCTAGAGGCGGATTTTAGCGTTATTAGCTGGCTATGGGGCTGTGGCTGTGCGTGATTGCTCCGTAACACTCCATTAACTTCCCGGCAGCTGCTCAGTCGTACCCCGTAAAACTGGGGCGGTCCGTAGTTCACAAATGTACAATACGAGTACCCAAATGAAGGATTAGCACCGTTATATAGCGTTAGATCAGGTGCTAAAAAGTGCTCTACCCACCACGGGCAGCTGCACGGCATTACGTATTGTTGGTGGGTTGATAAAGTTAGGTACATACCTACCTACATCTATACATCTACACAAGACAAACATTATAGCAGATCGTCATGTACTGCACGAGTCAAGCAAGAAGGACCAGCCGGTAAATTATCCTAGACCCAGCTAAAATTATTCTCAATTCTAAATTCTAAAATCGTCATCCGACCGACGATTTTTCGGTTTTCGACTTTCTCAACTTCGTTCATACCGTACGGCATCCATACGGATATCTACTAATTTCTTTTTCTTTTCTTCAACAACACTTCAACGTCGCCGAATCGTCATGCCGTCTTGCCACAAATAATTCTCCGAGTCCCTTATTTCCTTCCTTTGTACATAACTCATAACTCACATAATTCAAGCAATTTGCAACATCGAATTTCCAGCATCGAGCATTAGGTACACACACTCACACACACGCACACCACACACACAGGTACCCTGGCAACGATACCTATACCAGGTCCCCTCTTATACCTTTTTTCCCACCCTGCCTCTATTTTACTTAGTAGGCCGGCATTCAATCCAATCTATGATCGCGATTCGCCTTGCCCGCATTGATCCTTTAAGCGCCCGTTGATTTTTGCGATCGTCTTTTTTATATCCAATTACTTCTGCCGGCCTCGAAATTTACCGACTTTCGCGTCCGACGAATTTGACACCAATCCCTATCGTCTTCCAACAAAGCGATCCTCCCATTTCTCCCTCAATCCGAGGTTCCGGAACAATTCGATATACATGTCGCAATAGAAAACCAGACATATCTTCACATCCGCTACCATGAACGAAGGATCCTATAATAATGTCGTGCGGAGCAATAGCCCCTTCTCTCCCATGTGAGTCTTTCTCCCTTGCTATCGAGTATTCTCTCCTACACCCCGTTATCAAGTATGTGACTATTAGGATTTGCCACTGACATCTCATTTCTCCATGAAGGACGCCATCTACCGCGAACAGCTACAAGGCGAATGTTAATCGAACGAAGACGAGGAAATGGGTCGAGGCCAAGGTCCAGAACTATGATGGCGATGATTGGGGCAACGAGTACGAGGAAGATTACGACGATCCCGAACCAGAACCCGCACCTCCCGCACATCCAACATCCAGGATTGCTGCTCTACGGCAACAAGCAGCAAATGCTCCTCAACAACGAGCCTTTTCTCAACCCGCTGCCGCTACCGATTCTAGCAAGATCAGCTCGCTAGAGACGAGGAGTCCCAGTGGCCCACCGGCATTACACATACAGACCAGAGTCGATCCGAAGGCTCGCTCAGCAGGAGCTACGTCGTCTGCGCAGAGCCAGACTCGCTTTCCGCCGCGTGATAGTAGCATGGGCCGACAGGAAGCACCAGGCTCGAGAGATATTGGCACGTCCGGGTCAGGTACGGATTCGGGTAGACCTAGCGTCGAGAGTGGTTATAGCAGAACTGACGTGAATTCCTCGTCAGTGAACGCCATCCGCTCCTCGATAGAACAGCGCCAAAGAGCGAGCTTTGAAAGCCATAATAGTTCCGATAATTCTCGTGGCCTCAGACAAACATTAGCCCCCGTTGAAGAACGAAAGAATGGCCCTCAACCCCTTGCCAACGAGGCCGATTTAGGCCAGAGCCTCGCAAGCCAGCGACGCCTGTCCACCAGTCCTAAGTTGCCTGATCTAGCACGTATGTCGGGGTTTGGTGATGATTTCTTCTCGTCCTCCGGAGGTTCTAGTCCGCTAGGGCGGCCTTCTCTTCCCTCAGTCTCGGATAACCAGCAGACCAGTGTCGCGGGTGCCAAGCCCAACCCGTTATCTAGATCGGATAATAATCAGCGTGACACTGCAGGACTATACGAAGGGAAACACGCCCCCAGTGCTTTAGAAGGACCAAAACTTGAACCGAACCCTAAAATCAATATGCCACCGTTAGATGGTGATCTAGAACCGAAAAAGGAATACCCCGTAGGAATATCTCAGCAATCCGCTCCGTCTAGACCTCAGCTTCCTGGAACTTGGGTGTCAGAGACTGTGAATACCGGTTCCGAACATACTGTGCCCGCAGAAAAGGCCGAGGGACCCGGGTCTACATCTTTGGGCAGCATTGCAAATCCTTCTGTGTCTCCAATAAGCAGCAGACACGCGGAGCCCGCCGATCTTGAGCCAACCACCGCCGTTAAAACCTTGCCGTCAACACAGGCCGATTCAGAAGCAAATAATAAAAGCGCGCGAGAGTCCGGAGACGATAGCTTTAATGGGCCCACCGGAAAACACGACGGCGCTGTAGCATCTAAGGTCATTGCTTCTGGACCGGGCTTCCATCCGACCCCCCAATTCCTTCCGCCTCTGAAGACAGAAAACCCCCTTGCTCCCTCTGGTGCTTCACAGAAGGATACGCCAGACGCTTCTGTGAACGAGATGGCACCAAGATCTTCGGGCTACAATGATTCGCCCTCTCGGTCATCTTTCAATCAGCAGAGTGCAGCCATCGCCGCATCGGGTTTTGCCCCCACTGCACCATTAAACCCACGCAAGTCTTTCGTTGCCCCAACGGAGCTCATAACGCCCGCAATACAGGAGCGGAAGTCTACGATGAGCACTGTCGATACTGCATCTCCGGAGAAGGAGAGTGACAAGCTGAGGGAGGAAATTTTCAAATCTCTCAGTGCAAGCCCGGCCACCACTACGCCTGATGCTAGTGCCATTTTGGGCTCGGCTGCTGGCGGTTATGACCCGGCGCCTGGCGGGCTGACTCGAGAGAGCACCTACCTGTCCGGTGTATATGATGAATATTTGTCACAGCCGGAAGAAAAGTCACTTCAAGAAACAGGTCAGCTCCTCAAAGGACCTAAGTTAGCCCACGAGACGGCATCTGGATCGAACGCTCAGAAAGAAACCTTTCCGGAGATTGCCCCCTTAAGCCCACGTAGAAGCCCAGTTCAGGAGACTAGCCGTCGGCCAAGACGGTTTTCGTGGGAGAATAGTACAGACAAAAACATACAGGACCCCGTTGGTGCAGATCCGAATGCACCAATATCTACTCAAAGCTTGAATCCAACTACTCAAGGTGAAGATAAACCGGCTTCAGGATTAGAATCAGGTGCAGCTATCATCCCAGCCGCCTTACAAGCACAGACCGGAGGTCCTAGCCCAGTATCGCATCAAGTTTCTCAAGTCAGCAGCCAGAGCCCTGGAGATTTGACCTCGATTCTACCTGAACCATTGTCCCCTATCTCGTTGCCTCCAGAAGCGAACCCTCGCCTGTCGTTCGCAGATGAAAAGGAAAAAGTACTTATCGAAACCTCACATCACGTACCACCTTCTGAACAGCATCCCGCGCTATCTAACCCAACAGAGTTGGCGTCTACTCCATCACCAACTATTCCATCAGCTCCAACTACCCAAGCAGCATCAAATGCAAAAGTCATGGCTTTTAGAGATATCCTCAATCTTGCATCGATCGAACAAAGAATAGAAAAGTTCGATGAGACGCGAAATCAATTTTATTCGATGGAATCTGGTCTCTCAAATTGGCTCTTGTATATGCAAAGCCAGCCAGAGCTTGGGACGAGAGTAGCGGTGCTAGGAGTGCGACCTGCGGCCGAAGGTCAAACGTCTCCTTCCGGCGTCCAGCCATCAATTCAACAACCCTATTATCAGCAATACCTCAATGCTAGTAATCCGGGCGCCCCGTCGGCGCAGGCTGGTAGAGTACCGAGCGGCGGCTTGCAGCATATGTTCACGGGGCAACCCATAAGCAGTTTCGGACCTTCTGGCAAGGAGGTCGGAGCGAAGAGTAAGGAGCTGCTACAAGCGGCTGGAGCATTTGGCAACAAAGGTGTAAAATCCGGTATGAAGCTATTCAATAAAGGAAAGAACAAGCTTCGCGGAACAGGCGACAAGGTGTTCTTCTAATGTTACCATTCTCTTCACTTTCCATTGAACTCGGCTAGGGTGGCGGCATATGGCGGCGGTAATGCATTGCTTTTGGGACACATATTTTCTCGAGTGGATTTCTTTTAATAGGAAACGGACGAGGTTGATGGGCAGAATACGGTATTCTGCCACCTCGCAGGCAGATTCGTTTTTATTTTTCCGCCCTGCGTCTCATAAGTCTCACAAGTTGCGCCTGGATGTACTTTTCATATTTATTGTACCGATTCATCTGGTGGGTATACATGTTTGCAAATGGGCTTCAGCAAAAGGCAGCAGGTCGCGGGATGAGATGTACGATTTATTGAGAAGGTGTATTTGATCAGTCATGGATGGAAATAAAACTCAATCTATCTAAACAAAGCAGTTGTGAAATTTTCGCCGAGTTTTATTATTATTATTCGCCTCATGTATGTACACTTAGTCTGCTTAGGTAGGTGAGCATCCCGCATCGAATCCTCTTCGGTATGGGTTTAGACCAATCAACGTAGCCAGTGGTCTCATTTAAACTTGCAGACTCCCAAAATCACGACGATCTGCTATTATATGCATTCGTTTCCCGAAACAGATCGAGAATTAGCAAGGATCGGACGTTCTATCGTGGCGTGTTTGTGTAACTTGTCTGCATGTCTTACTGAGTACGGAGTATGTATAGTACATAGTATACAATTATTGTCTACGGGATTCGTTGGTGACCGAGGTCTGGAGATCAAGCTGAATGGCAATTTCAATGCACTAAAAACATGTCGTATATAGTCCCATCATGGAAGTCATAATCTTTTCTAGTCTAAACAATTTATCTACCTACCTAGGGAGGCATCGAGGCATCTTGATGGTCGAACACACGATGATTCCTGTCTTACTTACATATGCTTCTACCCTATCATCATCCCGCTAGTCAATCCGTGTTCATTCCGCTTACTTAGCAATGCTACCATAATACCAGCCATACTTACCACAGTACCATCGCGGATGCTTAACGAGTCGCCGCTAGTATGGGCAATATGGGGAACCAGGATAATAGTGAATGCCTAGTTAGAGTATATTAATAGAACTTATCCCTTCTTGGAGATCTTACCGATATCATCTGCATTAGACTTATAGACTTATTATCTTACATACCTATTGATATCGACGAGCGCAAGTCTTCTCGCGACATTCGACAAATACCGGTACTTGTGAAAGTCGAGCACGAAATAGATTAAAGTCCGCCGTTCGTGGGATTCGATAGTCAACGTCAAACGCTTGCCGCGTTCGCACGTGCAGACAGGGGATACCGTCCTTCTCATAACTACATATAATAGTAGTTAATACCTACTATATATGTACCTGCCTAGGTACCTAGATGCTCATTCATCATATACACCTCTAGCTGCCTCTTCATTGGCTGAAGGAGGAGGGGAAATAAGAAGAGATATTCCGCCAACACAGCCACCCTATCCGCAGGGCGACACCAGCGGAAGCAGAGGTCTTCTCCACATTCATAGGTCTTATTATTGTTATTACGCCCCCAATTTGCAACACTGTGGCTCTAGGCATCCCGAAAAAAACGAAGAGTTCCTGTGTGTATTTGAGCCCCTAAAAGGGTACCGGCATCTTTTTCACCACGGGTAGGACTCGTATCATTGGCTCGTACTTCTCGCTCTCATCAGAATTGTTGTCTGTTACACCCGGGATAGCTTTTATTACAGCCCTACTGGAGTGCTTCCATGGGTACCCAGTCGGCTTAGTCCTGCCAATCAAGCGAGCGCAGAGACAGGAAACGGTCCGGGATTATCATCATAAGAGAGCCCTGAAGAAGCCAAGAAAGCCTGACCAACCAGCCAACCAGGTTGATCCAGCTTCAGCTCCAGCGGTCCAGCAAGTTCCAGGTACCAAGCAGTAATGAAAAATTGGATCCTACCAACAGCCCATCACAACCCCCCGTCATATCCGCTGCCGTCCACTGTCCAGCCATCCACCGTCCATCGTCTAGCTCATCCCAGCCTTTTCAGGCATCCCAGCAATTTCAATTACAGATTCCGCCTCTTCGTCGGGAACGCGAACACGTCGTCTCTCACCGTCGCTTGTGTTCCAATTCTACCTTCTTTACCTTTATCTCTGTCTATATCGCCATCTAAAGATCACCTTCCTCCTCGTCGGCGAGTCCTAGATCGTCTGCTGAAGTCGTTCCTCTTTGGTGTTAGCTGCATATTGGTTAATGAGGTACTTTCTGACTCTTCCTTCGCGTCTCTTCAGCCCGGTCTAGTTTCGCCTACTTCCGAGACAGGCCTTTTTCTTCCTTACATAAATTCCAAATCTCAATCTCATCTTAAGGCATTTGCGACAAAAGGAGCCTCTGGTTTTACCTTTTATCAAATTGTACATATAAGCACATATCATCATATCACCATATCATCAGCAAAAGCGCCGGCAAAGGGATCAGCCTACCTAGTCGGGAATCAATCTCCAGCGCTCCGCTCTTAGTGGAAGGAGATTTCAAACGTAAGCCGGCCAGGACAGACCGGCAGTATTGCGCATTGCAGCGGGCACTACATCAGCACCTGGGCACTCGAATCAAGTGCTAGAAAACATAATGTCGCACATTTAAATTGCCAATAGTGGATTTGAACGAATGCGCCAAAGTGACATCGTCGGGGATTACCAACTCTCTAAACCCTAACAGTCCAATTGACCGCCCGCGCCCACATCAGACCATGACAGTTCCCATGGCTGCTGACAGGACAAATTCGTCTGCCTTTGGTGGTCCTCAACCGCATCAAAGCAAACCCAGCTCCGGTTTCACACCTCTGCCGCCCATTCGAAGAACTTCAACCATCGATTTATTATCAAGGACGAAGCTTGGGGCTGACGAAGACGACAGGAATCCGTCGCCAGTTGGAGACTCGGATAATGATGTGCCTCCAGATCCTCCTGCGAAAGAGGACATGAACTATTCAAACGGTAACGGGCACATACCCGGTCAAGCGCAAGTGAGCCAGGCAATTGCGCATCCAAACCAGCCTCAAAACTTTTCTCAAGCGCCTCAGCAGCATCCTAATCATGTAAATGGTCAGCCTCAAAATCCCAACGGATATGCAGTTGGTAGAGGCTCACCTCAGCCAAATGGATTCCCGCAGCAAATGTTCATGGGGCGTGGAGGACCAGCTGGCCCGCATCACCAATTTCAAGGTCAATTCCAAGGCCAACCAGGCGCACCGCCTATGCAAAACCCCAGCCAACCCTTTAACCCACAAATGGTCGGCAACCCAATACAGAAATTTCCTCCCAACAGTCAATGGAAGCTAGAAGAGTCTCATCTCTCAGAACCTTTAATTCAGCACAAACCCCGCCCGGGCGCAAATAGCCCATCGCAGCAACAACCTAGCTATTATGCAGCGTACGACAAGGAAACTGAGGATCCGTTGCCGTCAGGGAGGGGGCAAGGTACGTCGGGACCGCGTCCGAGAAATAATAGCAATAGTATACCTCCGGTTTCAGCGGAGCGATTTCGTAAGCATAACATTTTTGTTCCTCATGGCCATGACCAAGGTCAAGCTGGACCTCCACACCAAGCCGGCCATCCTCTTTTCCGGGGCGGACCCAATAACGCAGCCAACCAAGCTGGAAGGGGGTCGCATGATGCCGGACCTAGTAAGGAGATGGACGGTAAGTTGACCTGATTCGAGGCCGACCACGTATCTAATGTATTTTCAATTAGTTCATGTTGATGAGGTATCGGTCTCAAGTACTGCTAGCGAGGAAAGGCCTAAAGATGGCAGACGAGGTTCGGGACTCTTTAGTCTAACTAATCGTCGCAACACAGGAGATCAAGGGTCCGAGCAAAGTGCATCTGGGAAGGAAAAGAGCTCGTTCTTCGGTGGGGCATCTAACCATAACAAATTCCAGCCGAAGCAGAAGTCCAACCTTGGTTCTTCGTTTGACCACGATGACACCTCAGAGCATGTGTCGATGAAGAAGCGGCTATCTGAGCTCACGGGGATGATTAAGGGAGTTGGGAATGCGAAAGAGGGAGCGAAGGATGATCAACCCGCTAAATCAAGCACAGCGTATCCTTCGAGACCTTCAATGCAAGGTCCGGTGCGAACACAGACAGGACAGATGCAGCCAAGTCCGTTAGGAGGCCCGCCACTGGGGATAGTGCGAAGCAGTACCGGCGGAATGCGACCTCCGGAAACTCAGCAGCTCCAAAATGTCGAGGAGGAACGTGAGAAGAAACCTATGGGTGGATTTTTAGGTGGACTTTTCAATAAGCAAGGATCCAAACCTCCTGAGTCGAAGCAGCAGAATCAACAAGCACCACCGCAGCCTCAACGACCGCCGCAGCAATTTGTCATGCAACCAAGTCAGTTTAGGCCGGGTCAGATGCCACCTCCCGGGCAGCAGTTTGGTCCGCATCCGATATTTGCCGGTCAACAACCTCCTGTCCAGGAAGGTATACCAGGACAACAGGGACGACAACCCGCGGGACCTGCTCAGCCGACTATGACGTCGCCTTTATCGCCTCAATTTCTTGGGACCGCGCAAAAAGTGATGATGCGGAGACCTTCGGAAATAACGGTGTCTTCCCAAAACCAGGCAGTCGGAACACCAATATCGCCTAGCCAACGATCGCAATTCGGGTTTCAGCAAGGACCACCACAAGTCAACATTCGACCAGCTACTGCGCAAGATGCGGAGAATAGAAATATAGGCAAACAACCTGGAGATGACGTTTTCTCGGGTCCTAGCGCACTTTCAAGAGATTCGCCCCACCGCTCACGGCCGTCTTCCCCAGACGTTGGTGGATCGCAAATCGCAACCCGAATCACTCCTAACCGAAAGCCTGTCGGCTCCGGGTTCTCGCGGCAAGACGGAGCTTCGCCTACTGCCTCACCCCAAACCAAAAAGCCCGCGAAATCTCACGACCCATCTCAGCCTGACAGTGTCGAGGATGAGGAGGTACCGTCTAGTCAACTGCCATCTGGTCAGCAAAGCCCTACTCTTGGTAAGTTAGGTCACGTGCGGCAGACGTCTCTTCCATCCCCGGGACGTCCCCTTATCACATCTCAGCCCGGCCAGGTGAACTTCCAGCCTATCGCGGGCGGCAACACCCCAATCTCCCCGCAGGGGCCGACGTCACCCTTGCGGGACCAGTTCCAGGGCCACCCGAACGATGGCCCCCAGCGACCACGCGGCATGTCACAGCCGGTTCAGGGGCCGATGGGCTACATTTCTTCTCCGTCCGGATTTAGCCCCCAGCACAACCCGGGCCAGATCCCTCCCGGCTGGGGCCCCAACTATTCCTTCGCTAACCAGCCACGTCCAGGCCAACCGCTCCACCACCACCACCCCAACGGGCCGCGCTTCGTCGGGACCCCGGCGCTGCCGCCGGACCAGCAGAAGACCATAAATAAGTTCTTCGGCACCGATCCCAGGGATAAGAACATCCCGACGCAGCCGCCGAAAGAGACGAAGGAGAAGAGCGCTAAGGAAAAATTCCTCGGCGCGTTCAAGAGGGTCAGCAAACAGACTGGGTCGGAGTCGGGCGGCTCGCCGAGGCCGGAGAAGGCGCAGCATCAGAAGCCGCCGCCTGGACATTCGACTCCGCCGTCGATGAGGTCGCCGCAGCAATCGGGGCAACCGATGACTCAGCAGCAGCAGCAACAGCAACCACAAACAATCATGACGAGGCCGCAGATTAGCGGGCCATCACCGGCAGGCCCGATGAGCAAGTTACCGCCGCAGGGCACGATGCAACCTGGCCAGGGTCGTGGAGCGCCGGAGTACGGACCGATGAATCCGCCGATGATGTCAGGAGCTGGGCGAGGTGCACCGCCACCTCAGGGACAGGCAGGTCGGGGACAGGAGCCTCAGGCAGGAAATCTGAAACCGCAGCAAGTAGTCCAGCAGCGACGAAGATCAGCACAGAACTTAGAGCCGCAGTACGATCAAGTGCCTATTCCGCGTGGCTACGAGGCTGTTCACGGATACGGAAATGCAGGTACGATAGCACCCTCGCCGTATAACGTCGGAAGGCCCAGTCCGCCTCCCGCGTCGCATCAACAATTCCAGTCTTTTGGACCGCAGGGGGCACAACAGCAGCAACAGTGGAACAATGGGCAATTACAGCCCGGTCAGCCACCGTCTATTAAGAGGAACGATGGTTCGGAGTCGAGTACGCCGACGCAATCCGACCAAGGCACATTCCTGGATATGGCGCCGACGCCACCGCCCCGACCGTCACAAGACGAGTACAGATACGACCGTCAAGCGCCGCCTCCTGTACCACCCCAATTCCTACGCCAGCAGGCTCAGCCACAAAACGGACCCCAACAACCGCCAAGACCAGAAGTACAGACGCAGACGCCGAGCAGCTCGAACTGGGGCAGCGCACCAGACAGCGCCCGCAGCGCTGCTCTCATAGCCGCCGGCGGTGGCGGGATCCTGCAATCGAAGCCCTCGGACCCGAACGTCTCGCCGCCCAGCGACAACGACGACATCCAGCGTCCCGCGCAGCAGCACCACCACCAGCACATCGTCACGGCTATGAGCAACAGCCCCCCTCACCCCTCTATCCTGCAACCGGGAACGCCGCAAAGCGGCCCCGCGAATGCTCAACGCGCTTTCTCGCCTACAAGTGCACCCATGCAACAACATCAACACCAGCAGGGTTCGCCGAGCCTAAGCATAAGTCAACACGGCCAAGTAAGCACCCCGCTGGACCCAGACACGCCAGCCACACGCCTCGTAAGCAAAATGAGCGCGACGGAGCCCCTGCGCAGCCAAGCCTCGCTCAGCCCAGACATGAGCGCCGCGCGCGCCGCAAGCGTGAGTCCGGAGCCTCCCGGGCCCCCGCGCGCGCCCTTCCACCAGGTCTCGAGCACGAGTCTAAACGTGATGAGTGTTAACGTGGAGAGGGCGAATGAGGCGAGGGGAGGCGTGCCGGATGAGGATTTGTATGATGCGACGCCGAGGATGGGGAGTGCGATGGGGATGTACGGGGGGCAGGGACAGGGACAGCAGATTGGTGGGGGGATGGAGGTTGGAGGGGGAGGAGGCCAGGATGAGAATATTAAGTACGCGGGTTCCGAACGCAGTCGCTCTACGATAAACGGGGTCGCGTCGAACGCGAGTCTCGCAACTGCCGCCGGGATTGGCGCCGGAGCCGGAGTCGGGCTCGGTGTCGGACTGGGCGTCGATGCCGCGGGGAGCCAGAGGGGCTCGGACGACTCGTCGTTTTCGGAGAAGCAGGTCTCGAGCAACATGGACTCTGAAGAGAAGATCCTGGTCGAGCAACCCGTCGAACTCGCTGCTGTCAACGACGACGATGATGGTATCCCTGTTATGAGCGCTACGTCGTATCCCGGACAGGAGTGGAATCCTTACGGGGCGGGCGAGTTTGGGGATTGGGATTAAATATGCCGACGTATACCTACTACTAGGTGCCTAATTATCGCATTTCAAGGATATTGGAAGGATATCTGGAGGATATTTTTGACGTATTGAAGGACATGGATAGGTATGAAGCAGACGAAGCTAAGCGACGGAGAAAAGGGGGATAGCACATTTAGCATATTTCACGCAGGCGGTAATCTGGATTGAAGATATAAGGATTGAGATCTAATCGGTTTACATCTTTCCTCCTCGTCGGTTTTTGGAGATTTTCAATCTTTATTTATGTCTGGCGGGGCGGAGCGGATACACCTTGGTATACTTCATCTACGCTTTTGTTGTTTCTTCTGTTCTACGCTGTTAGGTACTTTTACTTACATACCCCGGTGGAAGATGTTTATTTTATTTGCTGGCTTATGAAGTGAAGTAATATGAGATAGGATCAGTTTATTGAAATATCGAAGTTACTTTACAGCTACCTACTGACCACGATTGCGAGCTGCCTACCTGCAGGGTGGGAAATAATTGCACGAGATTCCATTTCATTGCAGTTTGAGAATAACGGCCCTCTTAACATATCCCTACATGCTCTCCACGCATCTATCCCAAGTACCCGGGTGTGCCCATAGGCATGATCACATTCATTCTATTCCCCGAAGTGCCAGGTCAACCAAATCGTTTTGATGGCTTCCGGGATATTCTTGGGCTAATGCCTTCAGGCAAGAGGAACCTAACTTTGTCTTGAGATGTTCCCTAAGGGCATCCTCCCTTGCAAAGCGCTTACCACATCCCCATTTGACTCTGTTTCCCTGGCATATAAATTTCTTTTCTCCGTGTAGGTTCTCGTGTCTCTTCCTATCATAATCCCGAAAAAAGTCTTTACCGCACACAGTGCACTTGAAACGACGATCACGTAGGTGAGACTTGACGTGGCGTCTGAAGAGATATGCGTATTGGAAACACCTAGGACAGGATGGGCATTGGAATTCACCGTCTCCTTTTCGCACGTCATCGTGTCGATCGGGTAGGATTGGGAACTGCTCGGTATCGTCGCATATGCCATGAGAATTTAACATGTGCTTGTCCAGGTCAGGCTTAGATACGCAACCAAATGTTGCAGTAGGACAACTGCTGATTGTGCACATGAATGGTCTATCATGTCGATTATCGTGTGCATCTCTATCTTCGGGCTTTCGGAATCCGCTATAAAAATGTTGACAGTAAATTCGAGGACATTTAAACCATCCTACCCCGTAATAACGTTTCAATTTCTCGCTGGTCTCTGTCGAAAGGCTGGATAGTGATATATTTTCTGATGCCGACCTTATCATCGTCGTGATCCTCGGAAAATCCATCATATCATTAGATTCCTCTACCTTGTCAGCCATGAGCAATTTCTGCATCCATACAATGCACTGGACAAGGTCATCATAGGTATCTAGAGACTCCAATATCTTGAGCTTATTTCCAACAGACTTCGACACTAGTTGACGAAGTCCCGGTTCTGAATAATGTGCGTCTAGGAAGACCTCAAATTTTTCGCTCCAATCTTGGACTTCCTCTGGTGTTGCCTGAGGAAGCCATGACTGTAAATGTGGCGCCCAGCATGCCACAGCATACTCATAAAAGGAATATGCTCCTGTGAGGAGGTAATCATTGACAATGGGGGATTCGAGTTCCGAATCTATACTAGGGAAGCATAGATAGGCCATACTTAGAGAGCAGAGTTCTCGGTCAACCTCGGCTAAGTTTACTATCTTCTCTCGGACAAGAAACCTAGCATATCAAATCAGTTTTTGTGTTTGAAGTATCTTTAGACTATCGCTCACTCCTTAAGGGTTAGATGAACCAACTCTATTGTCTGGTCGGAGTGTATTTCCACCAGAGATAAACAGATATCTTTCGAGTTGCGAGCCAAGCGTCGACTCTCATTGTTTATACTTGGTTCGTTCAGATCAATTGATACCACAGCTTGTATTTCATACCATTTTAATGGCCGTTTTGAACTCGATATCCACGCCAGCAGCCTCTTAGATATTTCATGCTGCGAGTGCAGACCACTATCTAAGACACGGCGGATAATACGACGGTATCTATGTGCACTTGGTGAGTATAT
Organism: Annulohypoxylon stygium; assembly: GCA_003314315.1. Taxonomy (NCBI): domain Eukaryota; kingdom Fungi; phylum Ascomycota; class Sordariomycetes; order Xylariales; family Hypoxylaceae; genus Annulohypoxylon; species Annulohypoxylon stygium. Next base: position 144,172 of record QLPL01000047.1, read on the forward strand.
TACTTTTTCGACCATACTGTATCTATTAGGTGACATACACTTCATCAAGTTCGTTAGGGAAATTATCCGCTTTCCATTCTGCCAAGAGTGAATATCTTAAACGTTGTAGGTAGAGCTCTTCCAGAACGCACTTCGCGAAAATAAACATGCCTGGTGAAGTTATTAGCTTCTACCTGAATGTGAGCATTTTTGTGACTGACCTTGCGATTTTGCCGTGACCACCAGAGGTATATCGAGTTCTTTCTTGGTGAAGACACCGAATTTCTCCTCGATTCGGATTTTCCACGCGTTTGCAAAAGTTTCGATGTCGCATTTATTATCTTGAGTAGTAATTTTAATAGACGAGAGCATCGACAAATCTTTGCGGGCAATCCCATCGTCTTGACTGATGAAGAGACAGCGAATTTCATCCATATTGGCACGGGAGAGTGAATCTACCACGTTGCGAAACCAAGTGCAGATTTTCTTTCGCTCGTTTCTGGCACATTCGTCAATACCGTCTAGAATAACGTATGTCTTTCGTCTCTTCAAAGCAACTTCCAATAATTCTTCCGCTAGCGTTATAGTAGATAATATAACATCCCCGCTCACTGTCGACATTTTATCGTGGAAGAACAGAACGAGATCTTGGTCCTGGATTAAAAGCTGGGATAACATCCCTCGAGCGATAGAGATAAAGCTATTTCTAAGTGGGTCATTCTCAGCACAATAAAAAAATGCTGTCGAAGTGTCTTGAATCGTTCTAGTTTCGTCGATTATCACTGACGCGAGAACGGATTTACCTTATGGTAGTTAGTAGTTATACCAAAAACTGATGGGGTCATTCCTTGCCTACCTGCGCCCGGCTTACCGTTCAGCCATACAAGAGGGGTTGAACAGCACAATGGATCAAACCACTTTTGGAAGTTTTCATTACCGATGAGCCATCTTCCAGCAGCTGGATTGCTGGATCTCGTCACAACGTGGCGTTCGTGAATACATTCAAGAGGCCCAGGGGATAGCCATCTTAGGACAGCCTCTCTTTGGCGACTAAGCTGCGCTTTATACGAATCGCGCAAATTTGTTTCTGCCATTCGTCGAAGATTCTGGACCTCTTCAAATTCCACTAATGTGGCCCGGTTCTCGATCAATCGGCGATGACAGTTCATAGATTCTTTCAGGTTGTCAATCTTAGATGCGAAACCTTTCCATGTTGCATCAAACATTTGTTTCCACACTAGGTGTTCATTTTCATGTCAGCCAAATAGGCACTAATTAGGTACCATGTACGCACTGAGAGCGAGAGTAAGACGAACATCGTTGTCTGAAAAACCTCAGTGCGTCCTTATGAAACTCTAGAATATCCCTGAATATCATAGCTAGTAAAGATCTCATATGAATATTCTCAGAAAATAGAGATTGATAAGATGAGAGCAATGGTATTTGCTTTCCAATATACTCATATGTATCTAGGAGTAAACCGAAAGCCTTCGAAAGAGAGGAAGCGGTCTAGCAAGAGTGAGAATCTTAAATCAAGAGGATCTGATATCGCAAGTTTATAGAGCTCACCAGTAAGACATATTTCATCGGCCCCTAAAAGAACGTCAACACCTACCCTTTTCTGACAATAGGTTAGTACCGAGATATGTGAACACTCACCCAGACGAAGGCCGGAACTTCCGATACATTCACAAAGACCTCGATTACTTTTCCGTACTCGAGCATGGCCTCAATAAATGGCTCGAGCCTCTTCATATACCTCAGTTGTTTTGCTTGAGCTTGCTGGCTCTGAACCTTCAACATTTCCCTCCTAACATCGTCAAGCTTTGTAAATTGGAAATCTTGTAGTTCCTTCTGTGTTAGAGCTGCATTCGCTTTGAAGTCTTTCACAGCCTGTTCAAACTCCTCCACGATACCTGACACTACTTGCGTAGTCATAGCCGTTATTATACTGGAAATTGTTGGTTGAATAGAATCCTAGCTTTCGCTTAGAGTCCTACCTAGGTACAAGATGAGTGGCGGTGGCAGTGCTAGTACTTGCTATCAGTCAGCCTTCTAGGCCCTCTGATTAGAAATCTGATCGCATCAGCTGGTCCGCCACCGGAGCCTGCAGGAGGCAGTATCAAGGCTAAGAATGTTCTAAGGTAGGCACTTAAGTAATTTACACAAATAAATTGCCGTTAAAATTAATTAGTTTCCATACATCTGGCTAGGTAGGCAGCCTCAAGGGATAGAATCTTCGAAAGATATCCTATTCCCAAGGTGCTATTGCATATTTTCATGAGTCATGAAGCCCGAGTCCGTTTGGAGAAAGCATCATGCGACACACAACAACAGTCGATGTGAGAAGCGGCTAAAGCTGACGATGCCATCAGAAGGGCTCCATGCCCCCCAAAGCGTTACCTCATCATCAATGATAGTATCACAACTACTTCTTCCTTCTCCAATGGATGCCCAACGTGAGATTCCTCACGAGGTGCAGAAAGAAGGTCTTCGCTCCCCACAAGAGGAAGAAATATGTTTTGGCATGGTAACCACCCACCATTATATATGAATTGAAATGCCTGCTAAGAATTTAATAACCAAGCTTCATGGGATTACTACCCAATTAACGTGGCGCCCAGAAACCCAGGACCGGAGTTTGTTCCCTGTAGTGCTTCCTGACGGCCAGTCCTTAATCCGCATGGCTCTAAATATGCAGCAAGACGTTGGATTTCTCCAAACTACAAACGAGGAACCCGTCGGAGTTCTCAGCAACCATACATTTCGGGCAATTTCTAGTTTGGATGACCTCGAAGGTATTAGCTATCAACCATGGATAGAGTCCAAAGAATGGGATGAGAAGGTTCACTCCCTTGTCAAGAATAAATCCAAAAACATGCCAGTGCACTTGAAAATCAGTCTTCTGCTTTGTGGTGCAAGACGTCATTCTGAGAATGTTGCGCAGAAACTTTGCGTTTCGGACCTTTATCTTCAGGATCCGTACATGGGGACTTTTCAGTGCCAATATTGTAACCCCCAATCATTCCACGCACAAGGGTTAATTTTGTCTGGCAGCGATGGGGTTTCTAGTTTTGACGTGAAAGATAAGCAGACATTTGAGGACGGAGAGGTGGTAGCTCAGGCAAATGATGCCGCCATGCCAGTGGACATCGATTCCTTTTTCAGTGATCTTCCAACCCATGACTATCTTTCCCAACGCGAAATCGATAAAAGAATAGTCACTGAATTATTGAGGTACATACTTTATAAGATCATCGATACCTATTGCTAACCAGCCTATTTAAGTCACCAGCGAACCGGTGTTGACTTCATTGCTCGGAGAGAAAGCCACGAGATTCACCCTAACCATAGCCTATGGCAATCCAATGCGTCCGATCAGGGAGAAGTATAGTACGTGAAACATTTCCAATGGTGGCGTTTAAATTTAACTATCTTCTATAGCTATCAGCATGTCATAACAGGCGCAAAGAGTCGAATAGCTGCGGATTGCATAGGTGGGATTCTTGCCGATGATATGGGGCTTGGAAAGACCTTGACAGTTCTATCTTCCATCATCAACTCTATGGATTCCGCGGCTCTCTTCTCACTGAAGAACGCGGAAAGATTCGCAAAGTCAACCATAGTTATTGTGCCGTCTGAGTGCAAGTGTATCAATATCCCCGTATATCTGAAGCCATTCCATTAACAAAAGGTGTTTCAGTACTTTTGAATATGTGGAGACAAGAAATATCAAAGTGGGCGGCCGCTCAAACTTCATTTATATAAACTAATTACTCCTATCATAGACACATATACCCTGGCGCTATACGCTCCATCGTATACCATGGGTCAGAAAGAAGGGAATATGATGCAACTCTCTCAGCCTACGACATCATTCTCACAAAATACGCCACTGTGATGGCAGAATTTCGAAGGCGCCCTAACCCTCTTTATGATATAGAATGGTATAGGGTGGTTTTAGACGAAGGTATGATTGCCATTTATTAGGAATAGAAATACTGCTAACCCTCAAAAGCCCACACAGTTAGGAATTCCTCTAGCAAGCAATTCCACTGTGTCAATAGTATTTCTTCTAAGATTAGATGGTGCATAACGGGGACACCAATTCAAAACTCTTTAGATGACCTCGGTTCGTTAGTTAGATTTCTAAAAATTCCTATTATGGATAATAGCGCAACCTTCCGAAAGCACATATCTAGAATGGGGCTATATAAAAGTTCAGCAAAGGAACAGTTCGACAACCTTCGATTACTCCTAGGCTCTATATGTCTGCGAAGGAATAAGTCTGTCCTTCTAAACCCTGGATTTATGAACGAAGATTGCCGAATAAGCTTTACACTACATGAGAGGCAACAATACGAAATGCTAGAGCTATCCTTCAAAAGGGCAATGGCTTTTGCCACAAAGGGGACTGCAAACAGACTCAATCACAACAGGGTAATGGAAGCTCTACTTCGATTGCGTATATTTTGCAACAACGGGCTAGAAGGATCGTCAACTAATAGCGTGCTTGGTTCCGATTCGCAGTCTGACGAGATCCTCAGCATGTTGCAACAAAGCGATGAGGCGATATGTTCATACTGTTCTTGCGATATCTTGTCAGCTAGTAGACAAGTGGACTCCCAAGAAGGATATCTGACCCGATGTCGTCGACTTGTCTGTCGTGAGTGCACGACACAATATCGAATAGAGCATCAAGCGTCTGGCTCAGAAATATGTCCCCTTTGCAAAAGCCAACATGTTATTGAAGGGCTAGGTAACGATAACGCAGCATTTTCAGGTTCTGAAAAAAGACAATACCCCTCGAAAATCGAAACCCTTGTACGACATGTTGAAATGCATTATCTCCAAGATAAATGGTGAGTTGTGAACCCTGGAGACTTACCTAGGTAGGTATTTTTTCTGGTTGACTAACTGGTAACAGCGTGATATTTTCGTTCTGGAAGAAAACTCTAGATATCGTTTCAAGTGCCTTGGATGAGAAAGGCATCAAGCACCAACGCATTGATGGCAGCATTGCATCGGGCAAGCGGCACGCTGTTCTGAATGAATTTCAATCTCGAAATGCTTCACGAGTTTTGCTCTTGACATTCTCCACAGGCGCTACTGGGTAAGAACTTGATAGCACACGTATTACTAACTGCACGTAACTGACTTGAAATCTCGGGTAGGTTGAATGGCCTTACAATTGCCAACAGAATCCACATTCTTGAACCGCAGTGGAACCCGGCAGCAGAGAATCAGGCTGTTGGAAGATTTCTTCGCATTGACCAAACTAGTAGAGTCACTGTTATCCGTTACGTGATGCATGGATCAATTGAAGAAGTAAGCCATTTAGTACGGGAGAAATGGTAGAATTTACACTAATGAAAATATCGCCCTAGGTCGTACAGTCAAGACAGCACCGCAAGATTCAACTTGCAAAAGGAGGATTCGTGAACGCAGATGACGAGTATGACGAGTATCAGCAGAAACTTGAGCAGTTTGGCGAGATGATTGGTTAGTACCTAGTAGTTTAAAATAATGGGAACGGGAATATGACCCAACCGCCACGTGACCTAGCACGCATGACAGGGGGTTTGGTGAATATCCAGGGTGTTAAATTAAGTGTATTGCGACGGTGGATGGCTTGATAATAAAGCGTTGAAATAGGTGTGTAAGGTTGTTACGTATAAGGGCTTATAGGGCGTGTATGCACTGTAACTTTAGGGAGGGCTTTTTTTATAGGGCCTTCGTACAGGGCTATTGAGCGCTAAGCCCCCTGTAAAATACAGTATGTAGTACGAATTATACCTCGGTAACGGTACAAAATACTGTATACAATGCAATATCTAGATTTCGAAAGATGTAGTCTTACTGAGGAAGGTGCTATACGCACTCTGAGGGGTGCCTATAAGTCTAAATTTTAGAAGTGGCTCTTCGAGTCCTCAACTTACAAAAAACACCATCGTTTTATTCCTCTATTTTCTTCGAATACGCCAGGAATTTTGTCTTCGAAAAGTTTAGAGTCTTCTCTGCAAACTCTTACTATTGGATCAAACGAAGATTGTGGGTCTCATGCAGTCATGGCTACATGCATAGATGGATCTGACATGCATGCATGGCGTGGAATCCGGTGGCAGTGCCAGGCTTTCAAGAACGCCGCAGGATGAAGTGCCGGACTTTCTTTCAGAATATTATTTACCCATGTGCTTTATGTGCAATTTTATCCATGGAAGTAGGTGGTGTATGGGTCGATGAGCTTTGCATGTATAAGATATAAGAATATGACATTGTTCTTATCGGAATTCCCTCGCAGATGTGCTCGTTTCTTTTAAGTGCGAAGATTCTATTCTATATGATACGAAGTTACTCAATTTATCATGTACCTACTTACCAAGTATGGGTAAGTTGCTGTTGTCTTACGCAGCGGTGACACTGAGATAGTTATTATCTAGACGGACGCTTCCCGCGAGTTATGAAGGCACCGAAGCGAGCAACATATAATACACTGTCTGTGGATATTTTCTGTAACTAGCGAGTGTTAGGAATTAGATGTCCGATCAATTCTAATTCCCTATACTATTAGTTATAGTAGATAGGCAGGACATGATTGAGATACCCGAGGTAAGGGATGGGAATAGATTTCTAAATTCCACGTGTGAAGATGTGTATTGTAAGTTTCACTTAAATGAACATGTTCCAGCCTACGGCAGATCAGTTCCTCTGGCGATATGCTCGGGCTTCTAGTGATTACTATTAGTTTGCATATCTATGTCTAGCGATGCCACCTGTTGGACTATATTCTTACTAGCTAGTTCGAGCAGCCGAGGCCGTACTTGAGCATAAGTGTAGTGACCCAACGGCGCGGAAGCTAGAATAGTCGAATCTTTGAGACTTAGAATTATAGTCTTGACATCACTAGCGTGTCCTAACGTTGAAAAGTTCATATCATATTTGGTATCATCCTGGCTGGTCATCAATCTCCACGCCTCATTGTTCGGGTTCGTCTTCCTCAGACACTTCCTCTCCTGCTTCAATAGCCTTCTGCCGCTTCTTCGCTTGGCGATCTCTTTTCTTCTCCAACAACTTGCTCAACGTCTTGGCCGTATTGAACACTCCTCCCGTCCCCGCGCCGCAGTTGGCGCAACTCGGATCTTTCCTATACCTCTGCAACGCGCATGGTAGGCAAAAGTAGTGTTGACATCTCGTCACGATAGGTTCCTTGTACGGGCCCTTGCATATGATACACGCGAATGGTATCTTCTCCAGCAGAGCTTCCTCAGCCGCGTCGAAGTCATCCTCATCGGCATTGGCACCACGACCTGCGACGACCTTCCCTCCTATGTTCTTCTTTCCTTTCGTCACATTCTCCCACTCCTTGTCTAGTTGCCAGCCTTGCTTATAGTCCTCGCGAGCGTGCAGGAACTTGCAGTTGTCGCCGAAACCGCAGAAGCCGGTTTGCTTGTAGTCCTTGCACACGTCGGGCGCGAAGTCGGTGACTGTGATGGTTCGGATGTTGGTCGCTGCTTTTATGGGGCCGACTGTCCGATTGGGCGCGTCCGGATTCCTTTGTATGAACTTGGTCTGGTTGGCTAGACCTTTGTAGGTCCCGTCCGGCTGCGATGGAGTATCGCTCGCATCTTTGGGCTTGGGGAGAGGTCGTGTTTTGCCTAGAAGGTTCGCATCTTCATCGAACCAGTTCGTCTGTTTCGTGGCATCGTTTGAGCTTGTGATGGGCACGCTGCGATTAGCTTCGAAGATGGTGGCGCCGTGGTTTTTGTCGGTGTGCGTTGTGTTGTTTTTGGATGAAGCTGTTACGACTGCCGTATTCTTCTTGCGCCTTTTCACTCGTTGACCTGTTTCATCTTCGGATGACGTGTAGTCATCGTCGCTGTCGCTGTTGGCTGGTGGTGGCGTCGCTGGCCGTTTTCTAATATTTGCCTTCCCTTTCGCACCTCGTTTCTTGAAAATGGCGACCGGAGCAATTGGAGTGTCGGTAGTTGCTGGGCTGTTGGAAGCGTTCTCGTCGGCCATTATGTGAGGACGGGAATTATGTTTGATTAATTCCTTCCCGGGATGCTGCCGGGTTCACAGTTCTTTGTTAAGTCAAGGGTAAATAATATGAACGAAACAAATCTGCGTCATGGAGATTAGAATCTCGAAATCTTTGTAATGGAAATGTTCTAGAAATTATATTGCATAAGTGATATATTACTAAGGGTTGTACAGATTTGGAGCGTCGGAATGCTGAACGGGAGTTTATTGGTTGGCATTCTTGCATATTCTAGACCTTATCCGTACTAGCTTCGGGATGAATACAGTGCGACGTGTGGCATACCCAGTTATTGCTCTTTCAATTCTCACAATTCTCAGCCTTGTTGTTATCTCGCCTGTCTCGCCTAGCGGGAGTTTAAATCAACAGGGAAACAGGGAACCCCTCAGCTCCTAAAATTGGGTTCATGCGTAACAGCGCGTACTTAGGTAACATCGATACATTGATGTGCAATTGATGTGGTCCAATGGTTTACCGCTCTTGCTAGTGAGGTAAACAAATGCCCGTTTTTGTGTCAAGCTTCATCGTGGCCTCATCGTGGCTTCATCGTATCACTTGCTTGCTTTTGCAAATCGATAACAATCTTGAAGCTGCAAAAAATAGAACCTTAAGCCTCTAAAGAAAGAAGGGAGGTAAAAGTGTGTACATAATTGTCTTATTTCTTTAAATAGTGAGTGGGTAGGTTATATGTCTAAGGTGAATCAGGGTCAATAATATTCAGGTATTATTGACTTGTCGATTCCTCTTACCTGGTCTGTATATAGTGATTATATGTGTCCGTCGCACTGTCCAATCTCAGGTAAAACGTTGCGGGTAAGCACGTGTCAATACATTAAGTTATGCTTTGCACACTGTTTTCGGGATATTACACGAACCCTCCACCTGCCCGTAAACCTAGCCTGTACATCGAGCAAGTAGTCGCTAGGAAGGTCAGTCAGACCTGGGACGAACCCAAGAAATACACCACGTTAGATCCTTGACGTAGCTCAGTCCGCTCAGTCCTGAATCCACACTTCGTCACCGCAAACCTCCATGCTAGCATGCGCGGTGTTGCAATTGTTTAATACAGATTTACCATCCTCTGTCTTCGACATTGTCAACACCTTTCCCGTCCTCTACCCTTACCCTTTAACCCTTTAACCCTTTTACCCTTTATCCCTATCCCTATCCTTATCCATATCCTCTCCCTCTCGTTTCTTCTGTAACCCTCTTTCACGTGTGATCTCTGGATCCCGTTCCTATTATTTGTGAGACAATTCCAGCCAATTCAGGAATTCGGCAGATTTTGTTATCTGACGAATTTCCCATCTCCAAATTCTCAGGATCTCAGATTCCCAGATTCCCGTCGGGTTCATTGTTTCTTCTTAAGCAGGACAAGGCGCGTCGTTTCAATACGAGGCAGCCGGTCGATCGCATACCTGGGTACACTATTATTTTGTTAATAGTTACCATGCAAAATACCTGCGTTTATTAACCAGTACACTCGTTTGGTCACTTATTCGGACAATTCACACTCGCTAACTTAACCCACCGTTCACTCACCAAATTTCGTCTATACGTCTTTTTTTTTATTTCCTCCTTTTTCCTAAGAAAAAAAATATCAAACCCAAAATTCAAGACAATTACTGGATTAATCGCGATAAACCCGGTTTCTACCTTTTTCTTTCCCGAAGGAACTTGAACTTTGTTTTATCTAATTGTTAATACTTACGTACCTCAAGTACCTTTGTTTCTGCCAGTACCTAGGTAATCTTGACGTTTTCAACAAAACAACAATCGCGACAATCCGAAAAATCCATCTCAACTCGTCTTCTGTCGATGCGCCGATCCAGTCCGATTCAATTCAATTCGAAAGTCTTCCTACGTGAATTTTTACCAAGCTACAGCTATTGATTCACTATAGCCAAAGCTAATTGAAGCTATCTGTGATACGATAGCCACGGCACAGGTTACCTTGGTACCTTTTTTTGTTGAAGCTTAAACCCGTACTAAATCTTTTTTCGGTCGCCTAAGTCGCGTATCTTTCGTGTGACAACCTTGGACCTTGGGATTGTTTAGCTCCGTTGTTCCCTTTTTTTTTTTTCGCGTTGCACAGTTCAAATCAGCCATATCAGCAACATTTTATCTTCGACCGCGCACTGTATCTCGTTAAGCTACCTCGTACCGTCCCGTACCCGTCCCTACAATTCATTTGACTCCAATCTCAACATTAGACCGACCTGTCAACTGTCTGCCAAAATCTTGACAGCGCTTTAGCTTTCATCTGATCTTTTCGCGCACGCGTCATTGCAACCGGATTTGCACCTGTCAACGTCGATTATCTCGAATATCTTACGTCTTTAGCTTTTGGCCTATAGTCGCGCGAGAAATTTGATAATAAATATTCGGAATATTCGAATTGAGCTGAGACGTTGGTTTGGAACCTGAGAAACGTCATTCTCTGAAGGTACGTCGCATTCACGTCCAATTTCCTATTGACAGCAATACCCTACATTTTACTCCTTACAAGCTACAAGCTACAAGCTACATGCTACGAGCTGCACGATGCAAGATGCATAGCACTGCCTACCTGGTATTAGTTGTTCACCCTGCACTTGTTTTCCAATTTTTTCCATTTTCTATCATTTGCCATCATCCAACTCACCCGACATTAAAACGTTTAGCCAACGTGTATCGGGCATTGTCAAATCCACACCACCATCCGCGTCTTCATTGGTGTGTTGTTTTGAATGCTGGGCTACCCTTTTACCACTCGATCCCTAACCATCAATTAGAACCTTTTTCTTTGGCTATTAACCCATACAACCCATATTAGCCCAGGGGTATCGCTGACTAGTTCCAGCCACGTCAAAAATCCCTGGTCAGATCATCAGCTTTTTCCCCTAATAAATAATTTGCGCTGCGCTTTCCCTCCCGCGACATTGACGACCTTCGCGTCCTTATTATCCTGCATGCCGCAACCTTAATCCAAGGGGAAATTGCATTCTCCTTGGTTCTGTGTAACTACCAACGGCCGCGATGGCTTTCTACGGTGCTCGTGAGAGGCCTTCTAGGACCTCTTCGCCCGTGCCTGCCATCGACCCTCACCATGATCCATTCGTGGCGGTCGCGTCCCCCCCTAGTTCCTCCAGTCATCACCGTTTCTCCAATTTCGATTCGCAACTTTTTGCACTCGGCCCCAATGCATCACAATTACAAGCAAAAAGGGCATTGGAAGCCCATCTTGCCGAGACAGATCGAAGAATGGAGGAAGCTGGAAAATTAGGCACAGCATTAGTACAGCAACGCAAGGAATTAAGTGATAGGTTAAGAGAGGTGGAGAAATTGCAGGCCGAAGAGGAGCTTTCCGATGATCTCCGTCAAAAGCTAGCTGAGATTGAGAAGGACTACAATGATGTCGCTAGAGAGAGCGCACGTGCATTCCTACCAAAGCAGAGAGTCCCTAGTAATGAAGTCTCTGCTGGTTCTCCCTTTGTTCCCGAGGGCAAAGGCGGAAGGGTAAGCTTTCCGAGACATTTCGTTTTTGTTTGGGAGCATAGCGTGCTAATTTTATTCTCACACAGCGTTCCGTGAGCCCCTCTAAATTCGAGGCCCAAGCGACAGGATCTCCGACAAAGTTCAGCGTACCCAACCGAAAAGTTCGCAATCAGCCAGCAAACAGAATTCACGACATAGAGTTTGCTGCGGAAATTAGTCAATCTTTAATTGCTCAAGTGCGCAACTTGCAAGGCCTTCTCGCCGAGAAGGAAGAGGAATTAAAGGAGATCAAGAATGAGAAGTCTAAGCTCGAATATGAGGCCGAGGGTTTCCAACAGCGAGTCAAGACGTTGGACGAAAGCGAGCATCGCTACAAAGATGAGAACTGGAGTCTCGAGACTCAGGTCCATGACCTCGTGGCCAAGGAAAGAGAAGCTCAAGATCGCGAGAAAAAATTGAACCAAGCCCTCAATATGCTTCAGGCCGAGAAGACATTCATACAACGAGAGTTAGATGAGGTGAAGATGAACCATTCGAAGCTTAGCGAAGAACATGCCTCGACGATCAAACACCACGATATAGAACTTGGCACGGCGAAACGTAATATAGTCATCGCAGAGACAGAACGCACTGCTCTCCGTAAAAAGATTGATGATTTAACTGGTCAAAACCAAGAACTTGCCAAGGCTGTGTCGGCTTCGCAGAGAGCGAGAATCATCGAACGCGAATCCATTCTCGGCATGGCTGAAGAAGGTCTCGAGTCTACTCACGACAAGACAACCCCCGAGCATTCCCCACCTCCTTCCCCCGTAAAAGGGACGCCGCGACATTCCATGTTGGAGTCGGAAACCCTCAAGACTTCTCTAGGACATGCCCAGCGTACGATCCAGAGCCTTAGAAACAACGTTCACCGGGAGAAGACCGAGAAACTCGAATTAAAGCGCATGCTCCAGGACGCTCGTGATGAGTTAGAGAAATTGCGACACGAACCTGTGGTTCAAAACAAGCGTGCACGTAAGACTGAGTCTAGGGAATTCAAGAAGCCTTCGCGACTACTGGGTGGTCTACGGACCGTCCGGAGCGAGATCTTTTCCGAGGATTCTAATTGGGAGGATCAACCCGATTCTAACAGCCCGACTCGTTCTTCTCTAGCCTCGCGAGGATCCAGCAAGTTCCAGTCCGTAGCGGAGGAGCCTATGGAATCGATCGAGACATCTAATGAGACGAGCGACGCCGCCTTCGAAACCGCACACGAGCCATCGACTGAGACCGACGACTTCCACACAGGCGCCGAAGAGTTTTCAAGCGATTCCGACGAAGACGAAGATGACGCTCTGACAGAGACGGATAGTCCTTCAAAGCGTCGCACTCCTAGGAATAGGCAGTCAAGCTTCATCGGCTTGAATCGCAGTGAATCTTTACATAGCACTGCATCTACTGAGGACGATGACTATCCCTTCGATCACGGTAACCGAACACCAACAAAGTTACCACCTTTGCAAGCGAGATTCCCGCTGCGTGTGAGCCGTGGCGCTTTCCGTCGATCAAGGCAGCCTAGTGAGGAGCCTGCATTCCCGAGTAGCCCCCCGAGCGTCACAAGCAGCACGATGGGTACACCACAACAGCGCGTTCAGAGCCTGGCAGCTGAATTGGGCGACTTCAATAGTGACAATGACTCGACCCTGTCGGCGACTCCTAGCAGGAGATCCTACAGGGGCCGGACTATGTCGCCTTCGCCTCCACCGCCAGTTCCTCCTCTACCCAGGGTAATCATGATTGATAGTGGTACAATGACCGATGATCTTGATAACAACCGGTTTTCCACGTCGTCATACGATTCTGTTTCTCATGACCTGGATGAGAAGCTTGCTAAGTTCCCTTCACCTCCCACTTCGCCGCCTAAGAGTGACAAGGGTCTTGATTCCACTCAGAACGTGATTCCTCTTCCTAAATCGGATGCGCACGCAGCTGAACTTGCAGCGCTTCAAGCTCAACACGAAAAGGTACTGAAGGAATTCAGCGACGAAAAGGCGGCTGAATACTCTGCTGCTTTGGAAGAGCTTAGGAACCAACATGCGGAGAAACTTAACAAAGTACAAGCGGATGCTGGCTGGGCTCATACGCAAGAGATTGCGACGCTCAAATCTAGCCATGCCGAGGAAATTAATAGATCTGTTAGTGAGGCCCAGACCGCTCACGCTCGTGAGTTGGAAGCCTTGAAATTGAGTCATATGGATGAGATGACCAAGGCTGTCTCTGAGGCACAATCTACGCATGCGCAGGAGCTCGAAGCGCTCGAGTCTGCCCATGCCGCAGATATTAGCAGAGTTATTGCCGAAGCTAACGCGGCTCATTCTAAGAAATTAGAGGCACTCAAATCTAGCCACGAAGAGGAGACTAACAGGTCTCTTGATAAAACTCGCGCGGCGCACACGCAAGAGATCGAGGAGCTTCGTTTGAGCTATGCCGCCCAAGCTGCGAAGGCGGCTGCTGAGAGCCAGGCGATGCACGCCCAAGAGTTGGATGCTCTGAAGGCTTCGTTTGCAGAACAGGCATCCCAAAAAGAGCTAAACAACAAAGCTTCGCACGATGCGGAGTTGGAAGCACTCAAGTCCTCCCATGCGGAACAGATCGCCATGCGAGAATCTGAGATCAAGGCCACGCATGCTACCGACTTGGAGAGTCTGAAGGCGAGACATGCCGACGAGTTGAACAACTTGAAGAGTGATAGTGATGCTCGTCACGCTGCGGAAATCGCTGCCTTGGTTGCAGCACACTCCAGCCAGGTTGGCGAATTGAAGACCGAATTATTCAATAACCATGCTCAGCAAGTCCAAGCTCTCCAGGATGACTACATGGAACAACTTAGCAAGGCTAGGCAACAGTCCGATGGGGATCATGCCGAGGAGCTTGAGGCACTAAAGGCGGCTCACTCGAAGCATATCGAGGAGGTCAAGAGTACTCTAGTGTCAACACACGCTGCAGAATTAGATTCTATCAACATGGCTCACGCTAAGCGCATGGAAGATATGAAGAAGGAGAATAACGCGCTGCATGCCGCCGAGATTGCAGCGCTCATCGCGTCTCATACCAAGCAAATTGATTCTGTTAAGGCCGACAGCCAAGCGACATTGACAAAGGAACTCGCAGCTTTGAAGGAAGCTCACGCGCAAGAGATCGACACATTGAATAGTCAACACGCTGCCACTCGTGCTCAAGAGCTCGAAGCTTTCAAGGCAGCTATTGCTAAGCAGGTTGAATCTTCTCAGACCGAAGGAGATGCAGCGCACACGAAGCAAATCGAAGCTCTTAATGCCGCTCATGCGGAGGTTCTAGAGGCTCAGAAGCGCGACAGCGAAAAGTCACAGTCACAAGCTCTAGAATCACTCAAGGCCGCACACGAAAGAAGCATTGAGGCCTTGAAGAGTGAACATGCTGCTTTACGATCGAAGGAGTTAGACGATATTTCGTCTGCCCATCTCAAGGAATTGGATGCTTTAAGACAAGAGCACGAGACTTCCAAAGAGCAAGCTCTAGGTAATCTAAGTGCCTCTCATTCGCAAGAGCTTGAGAACCTTCGACAAACCCACTTGAAGGAGTTGACCGATCTGAGCTCGGAGCATGAGTCTGCTAAGGCTAAGCTGGTGGAAGAACTAACTAATTCTCACACCCAGAAGGTCCAGAATCTCAACCAGGATATTGCCTCTAAGGTAGCCGAGATAACCACATTAACTGCCAGCCATGCGAAGGCTCTAGATACACTCAGGGCAGAGTCTCACGAAGCTGTGTCACAAAAGGAGCGGGATCTTACAGCTAGCCATGGCCAGGAACTCGAGGGCCTCAAGGCTGCGCAAGAGGAAGCCCATGCGAAGGCTCTACTAGACTTGAAGGATGCTCATTCGCGTGAAATTGAAGAGGTTCGTCAGGGCGGTAAGGATCACGAGCTTGAGGCCTTGGCAGTTCAAAAGACGGATCTCTCCAGAGAGTTTGAACAGACTATCTCCAGGGAGTTGGAGACACTTGCGGCTGAGCACTCCAACGTTCTTGAGTCTCTTAACAGGGATCACTCTGCAGAAAGAGAGGATCTTCTAGCAAACCACGCAGCGGAGCTCGAAGCTCTGCGAGAATCTCTCACTGTCATTCCGCCTACCCTTGGCTTCTCTCCCATGACCTCAACTGAAACCGAGCCGATCGAAGCGCGCGATCTTCGAAGTCCCAGACGGGAAGCTTTCATCATTCCTAGGGAGCGGGAGGACCGTCATGTTCAGAGTCCGGCGATCGGATTATTTGGACGAAGAGGCGAAAGGGCTGCCACTCCAGAGATCGCCGAAGATGACACTCGCCAGTCGCCAAATGCTACTCCCGGCCCCGAGACTCCAGAGTCACAACGTCCTTTCAAGGAGATATCGACAAACACAGACGTCCGTCCGTCACGCAAGCCAGCTGTATCCACTTTCGATCAAAGTGCACAAACTACTCTCACTTCCGATGGTATCGATCGATTATTGACCCAAAGCCACGCGTCCGAGGACTCGGTTACAATCACGACTGCCCGTGGCGAGGTGACGGTAACGCCTTTCGACGAAGCACGCGCAAAGCAAAGGGCGGGTGAAGGTAGCGCTGTTTCCGCTCCCGACTCGATTCCTCAGCGACGGCCAGGCAGCTCGTCCAGTGTTAGGGGCTCCGCGGCGAACGTACCACCGTTGCCCGCAAACCACCGAGAAGCAATCGAGGCCGCACGTACAAGTTCAGCTAGTGGAGGAAAGGGAACCATGGGACCTCCATTGTTGCCTGCATCGGCTTACAATAAGCCTTCAACCCCTCGGCCGGAAACCCCAAGCGGCAAGCGCCCAATGTCCTCGTCCTCTGTCAGAGGTACCCCGACACCTCGAGCTGGCAAAACCTCCGGTCCTGGTTACGCGGACGTTCATTCGTCAGCGAAGTTGACTGCCCCTAGCAGACAGTCCTCTGTGTCATCGTTCACGTCTGAGGTCGAGACTAGGTTTAACATGCGTAATGATATGGGTATAGATGCTTCAGCTTTCGGTCCTAACACCGATCCACGAATGATCCAGGCCATTACCCAGACCATGATCGGCGAGTACCTCTGGAAATACACGCGCAAGACTGGTCGTGGAGAAATGTCGGAGAACAGACACAGGCGATACTTCTGGGTGCACCCCTACACCAGAACACTATACTGGAGCGATAGAGACCCATCCGCTGCTGGTCGAACGGAACTGAAGGCCAAGAGT
This sequence comes from Annulohypoxylon stygium, assembly GCA_003314315.1. NCBI lineage: Eukaryota > Fungi > Ascomycota > Sordariomycetes > Xylariales > Hypoxylaceae > Annulohypoxylon > Annulohypoxylon stygium. Next base: position 160,921 of record QLPL01000047.1, read on the forward strand.
ATCCCTATCGAAGCCGTACGAATCGTAGGTGACGACAACCCTATGCCGCCCGGACTTCACCGAAAGAGTTTGATCATCGTCTCTCCTGGACGAACAGTGAAGTTCACCTGCACGACCGGGCAACGACACGAGACCTGGTACAACGCGCTTTCTTACCTACTGCTTCGGACGGGTGACGAGCATCAGGCGGATGCAGAAGATGTGGCCGGTCAGATCACACAGGAAGACGTCGACGAGTTCAATCCTTCGATGAGCCGCCGGCCTGCGAACGGAACCCGAATGCGGGCGCCTCCTTCGTTATCTTCTTACAACTCGAGGACCACAGTCAATCACTCTCCTAACGTCGAGATATCCATGAGGATCCCTACGCTGACACCGACTCGCGAAAGAGAATCTGTACGTAGTGGTACATTAGGTCGATTGAGTGGCTACTGGAAATCGAGCACGATAAACAGTACCTTCAGCAGCCTAAGGAGCAGATCTCACATTGCCCCTCAAGATAGCGCGATCTACGAAGCTAGTGAAGTGCCTGACAGTGCCGAGGATGTGAGGCAGATTATGGAGCAGCAAGACAGAGATGCTGACAGGATGGAGAACGTCCGGGCTTGCTGCGATGGTGAGACTCCCCAATTCTCCTACTTCCACCAAAATCTTTGAACCTGTTATATTAACGTAAATCTAGGTAAACACGATGTTGGCCTCCTTGATCACAAACGTAGCCGTCTCTCCATGAACCACTCTCACTCGCACATGCATCCCGGACCTTCGACGACCCCGACGCCTCAGGGTACTACCCGAAGCCGCGTATAAGGGTTTATTCGGCTACTTCAAACCATCCATGGATGACAGCCCCGTGGCTTGAGCCTCTCATATCCTCCTATTCTCGTCCATCACTCGCTACCTATATCATATAAACTTCTGAACCGCCCACACCTACTTTTCTTTCCGCTACGAAGACCAGTCATGGATTCTTACGACGCTTACGACTATACTTTTTTCTTTGCAAGTTTACTTAATTTGCCTTCATTTGTAAGGCCTCATTCTGCACCAATCCAGCTCGGTCGAAGCTGCGATTGCACTTGTTGTGTTAAAAAAAACCCCCGTGCCAACATACCCGAAACACTGTTTTGTCGGAATCATTCTGGAGTTAGGAGAAAAGGAAACCGTTGCACAAACCACAAAACTACTCGGATATGGGGATTCATCTCGATTCGCGGACCCTCAGGAAGTTAAGGAGTTAGTACGATTGCTTGTAGGACGCGGGACTCTAACTATAGGAGGTGCGGTTGCTTCACCCGGTGGAAGGGGTCTATACGTGACCCGAGGTTCGCGCTGCATAGTAGTACGCTTTTGAATGTTCTTGGGCGGTTTGGTCAATGGGAAGGCATCGTTGTATGTTGTTAGAGCATTGGCAGAGATACAGTTGTTGAATGAGATTGCTTTTTATTCATTAGTGAAAGTCCAAATGCTCTTTATAACACGTATCGTGGTAGATTTATGGCAGATGCATATACACCAAAATAATTCCTCATCATTTCGCTACCTTCTAGGTATAGATGACAAGCTTTCCAGAGCTGTAATTCTAGTTGCCATGCACATCTCGTAAAAATGATTGGAACTCGCTCATATAATAAGTTAAGTCCGCTGACTAGACGCTTGAAGGGTAGCATTTGCTACGCCGCCCGCGTTAGCCTATTCCACAGTTTAGTGAACCATGAATTATCGGAGTTAACTCGTCAGCAATGTCTCGATCGAAAACACCTTGCAAGACAAGAAGACATACGGCCCATAACTATAAACATAGTAGACTGTATGTATAGGGCTGTGCAGTATTAGGAAGCTATATTCTAGTTTTTATCTTATGATTGCATCGTTGATAATGAGGTAAAAGCGTTGGTTTCATAGACATTTTAGTGCATTAATAAGGACGATGAAATCATCGGCGATTAGCAAACACCCCTGCAAGGAGTTCAATCGGTCTACGGACCTCGCTCTTCGGGGTTAAGTATTACTTAATTCGGGCGTTGCACCTAACTAAAGTCATGCACCAACATCCCAAGTCCACAAGGGCCTATCTAATAACCTTCCTGTTAGAACCGGACCGGACCCGGGATTAGCTAGACGTCATGGACGGAGAATACGGATAGGTACGACCTGAGGGCCGAGGCGCAAGGACATGCATCGTGGTGTATATAAATAGCTTCCCTCTCCATTGTTCAACGTCTTGCCATTCTCGCATTCCATTACACCTCACATCTCATCGCATACCCCGCAACACACTTAGCCGTATAAATTACATCATACCCACTTTCCTTCACAATGGCAACAGACAAGAAGATCGTCCTCGTCACGGGCGCCAACACTGGTCTCGGCTACGAAATCATCAAGGCCCTCTACCAGACAGACATCCCCTACGAGATCATCGTCGGGTGCCGCACCGTGTCCAAGGGCGAAGCCGCCATCGCCAAGCTAAAGGAAGAAACCACCGCCCCGTCCCCTTCATCTCTTAGCACTCTCCAGGTAGACCTGAGCTCCGACGCTTCCCTGGAGAACGCAGTCGACACGCTAGAGTCGAAATACGGCCGCGTAGACGTGCTCATCAACAACGCAGGAGGCAGCTTCGACGTCGAAGTAAAAGAACGCAAGATGTCGCTCCGCGACGGCTTCAACGCGACCTGGGACACCAACGTCTCGGGCACGCACGTGCTAACCACGCTTTCCATCCCCCTGCTCCTGAAATCCGAGGACCCGCGTCTGCTCTTCGTGACCTCCGGGACTAGCTCCATGGCCGAGACCGAGATCCAGGTCGGCGGGGCTAGCCTGCAGAGATTGAATGCCGCGCCCCCGAAGGGCTGGCCGAAGGTTGATACCGGGCTCTCGCTTACCGCGTACAGGAGCGTGAAGACGGGGTTGAATATGCTGATGCGCGAGTGGACGCGCGTGCTTAGGAATGATGGGGTTAAGGTGTGGTGTATTTCCCCCGGGTTCCTGGCTACGGGGCTTGCGGGCGTCGGGGCGGAGAAGTTGAGGGAGGTGAGTTGTTGCCCCTTATTACCTTACCTACCTATTGATGCTTTTCTCAATTGTTATTTCTTGGGGTGAGAATACCTGGCTGACGTTTGATATTTAGATGGGTGCTAGGGACCCCGCGTTAGGCGGACAGTTCGTCCGCGACGTCGTGGCTGGAGCGCGGGATAAGGATGTTGGGAAGGTTATCCGGGCTACTCATATCCAGCCTTGGTAGGTATCCAATGTGGTAACGAAGGAACGATATCTACCTACCTAAATATCTGCACGCTATACAGAATCAAAGGTTACCTTTTATTGATGACCTGTCTTTTCGTCCTTGCTACCCAGTGTTGATTTGAGGAGGCTCAATGTTCAGGATAAGGAGTAGGGAGTGATGATTCAGTGGCTTGCGTAGAAAATCCCGAACAATCCAACCCTTTCTCCTACACAATAGCGATAGTATGCTAGGTGTTTCGTTGTTCGCCTTCTCCCAACAAAGAAGAACGTAGTTTCACAATACGTTGTTCTAGCATTGGCTCGCTGTCTCTTTGCTCTGATTTGTAACAATAGGATTCTGTCCCCCATATAAACGATCGCACCTGTCTCCTTTTGATAGGCTCCTACCTATTCATTTTCTCGTAGAACTTATTCCGCGCCGAGGTAGGTATCAAACCAGATAAATCAGCAAAAAATGAAGTCGTGTGGCTGCACCCTCTTTTACGCCTTTTACCCCTGCGGGCACCAGTCGTCCGAATGGACCTATTGCCCCAAGGCGAAGGCGAAAAACCTCCTTAAATGCGGCCACCCGAAAGCCTGCAGCTCATACAGGGCAGTTGGAGTAGAACCCGATCTGGAAGATACCTGCGGCTCGACGTGTCTGACGCAGCCGTACCAGTGTACGAGTTGCGGGTCCCCCAAGCAAGTAGGTTGGAAATGCTCCCGGTGCCAGGCGAAACGTACTAAGGACTCCCCCGTGTGGGAACCGTGTAATTGTCCTAATCCGGATCATGATTGTGCGCACTTTGCTTTGGGTAAGAAGGGCGGCAACGCGGTATGCAAGCCGTGTCTCACGGGAGCCTGCGGGTTAGGGGCGCCACCACCCCGTCACAAGACGCCCGTCCTGCAGTGGAGGTGCCGTAGGTGCTCTCAGGACAACTCTACGCCGGCGAATAATATGAAGTGCGGCGGCCCGCGTGGCGCGAATGGGTGTGGGTACACGAGGTGTGGGAAATGTAGGGCGCTGTTTTCGTGTACTTGCGAGTGCGGATGCGCGTTTGCTTTTGTCGAGGACGGCCCCCAGGTTTGCAAATGGTGTTTGAAGTCTTGTGCCGGTAAGCGCGAGGCGACTCGCTAAATATGATACGATGGTGATCCCCTCGTAAGCTCAGGGCACCATGTAAAAAGAAATTGTTTTTGGAATGTATCGCTCAACGGTATGTATCGTAATTGGAAGGTCAGAATCATTTATACCAACAGGAGAAGATATCTAGAATGGATAGGACATGTTTTTTGCTTTGAGGGATATTTGGCTTTAAGATATCTAAAAGGGAGGGTTGCTATATTCAAATCCCACGCAACTTTGGAGGGAACTAAATAATATGAATTGATTACATCAGAGGCGCGTGCCTTAATTGAATTGTTTAAATATCGCCTCGCCCCTAAAATGTGTCTTTAAATTTGTGAAAATAAAGTATTCTTGATGATTGTAGCGGCATGCTCAGCGACAGCGTACACGGTGGCCTGTGGGTTAGCGCGTGGCGTCAGGGGTATTACGCTGGCGTCGCAAACGCGGAGATTAGCAGTCCCATACACACGCAAATGTGGATCTACAACGCCTCCCATTTCTCGCGGAAGCATAGAACAAGTCCCAGTAGAGTGGTGTGCTCCGACGGCCCGTTCCTTGATAAATCTAGAAGCACATCATTAGTATTTATATTTCCATCTTACACAGACAGAAAGACGACAGTAGGTGAGTGAATGACTTACTTCTTGGCCACTTCGAAATCTTTCAGAGCCCCAGCCTCGGGAGCACCCTCGGCCCTCTTCCCGCCAGGTTTTACACACTGCGCCATGGGTCCCGCAATTACTAGCTTCTGGTCGATGAACTGGATGTGGCGAGCCATAATCTCCAAATCGAGTGGGTGACTAAGGAATTTCGGATCGATGACGAGCTTCTGATCGGCACCGGAACCAACGAGGTGCACGGAACCCCGAGATAGCGGGTGCGCGAGAAATACGACGATAGTGATGTAGCTTTCTTCGGACCTATCCATGGGCGGCGGCGCATCCGTGCCATCCGGGGCGTATGCGGCATACGCGGGTCCGAATAGATAGTACCCGGATGCCTCAGAGGTGGACGATAAGATGGAGTGGATGAATTTCTCGTGCGCCGGGGCGAATGGCGATAATACCTTGTCACCAGTCTCGGTCTTGCTAAGTAGTGCTTCGAGGTCTTTCTTTCCCTCGGACGTATCTAAGCCAGGAAGCGGTAACTGCGCAGCCGACGTGACGCCACTGCTCGCAAATGGGCCGGTATGCCGCTCCATGTACTCCTGCATGGCACCTCCCAAAACTCCCATATCCTGCCGACGGGCAGCGTTTATGAAAGCATCTTTGGTTTCTGGCGCAGAATCCACGACCTCGAACGTAAGCGTCGCCATTGGGTGATTCTGTAGGTTTTCGCCAACGCCGGGGTTGTCAATAACGACGTTGGCAGCTCCGAGCCGTTGTGCGTCGCCGATTCCCGAGAGCTCGAGGACTTTTGGGGAGCCGAAGACTCCGGCTGAGATAATGACTTCCCTCCGTGCGTTGATTGTCTCGCTTACACCTCCTGTTTGGTTGATGATTTCGACACCCGTGGCAACTGCATTCCCATTGTCGGGCTTGTTTACAAGTACCTTGTTCACCTCGACGCCGGTAAGCACAGTTAGATTTGCGCGAGCGCGGATCTCCGGAGTCAGATAAGCATTAACTGCGTAGCTGCGTATGCCCAAAGCCGGATCGACCGTGTCCGGAATCATCAAACCGCCGGGAGCCTGGCTAGTGAGCGGGTTCTGGGCTCCTGGATACCCGAGGGCCTCGATGGTGTCCGCCCAAACTTTGGGCCAGCCATCCGTATAGTCTTCGGCGAAGGCTAGCTTCAAAGGACCCTCGGTGCCAGTCTTGGTAGCAGAAGGCGGAGCTTTCGCGATAGTATAGGTTTTGGCTAGGGATTCCGAGAAAGCGGACCACTCCCACCCCGGATTGCCCAGCTCCGCCCAACCGTCGACGACGGCTTTGGCACTCGAGGTGAAAAGGAGACCGTTCAAAGACGTGGAGCCGCCTAAACTCTTGCCCTGGGGCACGCTAATCTCACGGCCACCCAAACTCTCCTTTACTAGCCGTTAGCATGTTGTTTATTATGCAAGTATTTATAAAGAGAGGGAGGCAGCTCACCTGAGGGGCAGTCTTGAAATCCCAGTCAAGTGGTGTCTTGTGCAGCTGGGTATTCGCAGCAGGCGTCATGACGGCCTGCATCAGTTGAGCTGGTAGCTCTGATACATCATGCCCAATCTCTAGAACGAGAACCTGGAGCGCGGGGTCCTCGGATAGCCGCGAAGCTATCACGAGTCCGGCGGGTCCGCCGCCTACGACGACGACGTCGAAGCTTCTACTCTCTGCAGCCATTTTTTTTCTTGTTCTAGGAATGAAGAAATAGAAGGGGGAGAAAAAAGCATTTTCAGGAGGTTTTCATTTATTCTAAAGTGTGTCAACCTTGGAAGTGTTGGAAACGACGCTTCTCATCTCGTCTACTCTTCCCTTTCTTCCTTCTCTCTCTTCACCAACTTCCGAGGTTGTACAATCAAGGAGGTCCGTCTAAGCGACTCTTCCCCTGTCATTTTTGTCAAAGGACTGTGGCTGTGGCTGTTCCAAGTTATCAGGCCGCGTCGTTAGTATCGTTACACGACTTGAGAGACTGTGTGTGACAACTGATCATACAAAGTATGTAGCTGCTTGTACCTATACATCGTTACTTACATGAATGCGCCAAATACATTGAATTAATACACTTAACCATCCACATATGTACCTAGTACTTAAATCTTACATGTGACCAGGTACCTACCTACTAGGTAGACCGTAAGTATGTAGGACTAGTCCCCCCTATCCGCTGCGTAACAATATCATAGTCGGCAAAATACACACACATACGTAAACTATAACAAAATTGATCGTATAATTTGTAGTAGATGATATAGTATGCTTTAGTTCCGAACATTCCAAGAATCACTGGTGTCATCATGTCCTAAAGTTAAGCCTCCCACAAAACTCACTTCAGTATCAACGAAGACAACATGAGTCTCTCATCGCACAACCATGTCTTTTTCCTCATTGCTGGTGGAATTCTAGGTATCATGGCACATCTTGGGATTTTCATTCACGGGGAGTGGCATGTCCAGGCGCCCCAGCTCGCCGTTGGCCATGCTTTGGTCTTCCTCTGTCTAGCCCTCTTCCGATCATTCCTTCGGGAAGATCTCATGTACCTGATAGACGGACTGCTATTGATGAGCTTTGCCTATATACTTGGGCTATTTATTAGCATCTTCGTCTACCGCATCTCTGGGTTTCATAGGCTTACGGCTGCGGGGTTTCCTGGTCCTTTCGGCGCCAGAGTCAGTAAGTTGTGGCATGTATGGGCATGTAGGTATTCCAAAAACCATGAGCTTTTGGATCGGTTGCATCAGGAGTATGGCGATTTCGTGAGAACTGGTAAGTCGGCAAGATTCTAACACCCTACGCCTGGTCTCTGCTGTTATATGTATTTTTGCTTACTATTTGCGGAATGTATCCAACTGGTATGAATTTCGGCTAACTGCTTCTCAACCTGACTAGGCCCCAGTGAAATTACAGTCTATCGCCCCGAAGTCTATTTGGCTATTGACGGGCCACATACAGAATGCGTCAAGTCTGAGGTGAGTTAAGTCGTCCTGCCGATCCGGCCTTGAGGCACAACCCCCAAATGCGATAGGGGTACGGATCACCACTTTGGAGAGAGCTGGATAAGTACAATACAACATATGTTTGACTATCTGCTAATGATATTCTTTTTGGTTCCAGTGGTATGATATTTTACATCCCAATGTGGCTCTCAATACGACTCGTCTTCGGGCGACCCATGCGACTCGACGGCGCCAATGGAATCGCGGGTTTTCCAGTAAAGGTACGTGCATCCCAAAGTCTTACCCCTTTTCGTTTGACCAGGTATCAAATGTCCAATTGTCTGAACTACCGGCTAGCCCTTCAGATGCACGAAGCCAAGATCTTTCGCCATGTTGATAGACTCGATCAGTGTATCGAGGCCGACGTAGACCAGAACAGGCCTTCAGATACGAAGAATCTTATGTATTGGTTCGGCTTCGACGCGATGGGCGATTTCGTATTCAACCGTCCCCTTGGCATGCTTGAGGGAAAGACCTGGCACCATATCATGGTGCGGTCATACCGTGCTGTCGAGTTACTAGGTCCATTCAGTCCGGCGCCCTGGCTCATACACATCGGCTTCCATCTCCTTCCACGTGTAAGTAAATTGAGAGACTGGAGCGAGATGACCGAATGGTGCCGCCAGATAATGGAGCAGAGGTTGAAAGACGAGGCATTGCAGAAGGAGCTGGACATGACCCACTACCTCATGATGCAAGAGGACGCAGAAAACGGAGAAGTGTCCGCGGCTGCTACAGAGCATAATCGCTTCTGGCTTCAGGGCGATAGCCTCCTAGTCATTGTCGCTGGAAGGTACGCGGACTAATTTCGTTTGGATCTAATATTCCCATACAACTGACAATATGTTTTCCCCAGTGGACCTATTGCTACAGCCTTAACATTTTTATTCGGCGAGTTGGCACAAAATCCTAAGCAAATCGAAAAGCTTTACGAAGAGGTTAAAGGCGTGGACCCAAACGATATAGATGCACTGAACAAGTTGCCGCATCTGGATGCCTGTCTAACCGAAACATTACGACTATGGCCCGGTCTCCTGACAGGCGGCTCGCGTAAGACGGGAAAGAGTGGTGTCTGGGTTGCTGGGAGGTTTATTCCCCCCGAAACAACCATTGTAGCGCCACAGTATGTGATTACTAGACGTAAGTAGTCCTATCCACACCAAATTTCCAGTCGTATTCCGCCCCGGAGTTCTTGTAAGACAAGGAGACAGATGACTACTAGGTTTACAAGTGAATGTATAGGTACTCTATACAATAGGGAAAGTTGTGTACAGTAACACTAATTCGATTTGACTCGTCTATAGGAGAAGATTGTTTCGTACACGCCCGCGAGTTTATCCCTGAGAGATGGACAACATCACCCGAGCTGGTGCTTAACGCGACTGCCTGGGCCCCCTTTGGTACCGGCGCCTCGAGCTGTGTAGGTCGGGTACTAGCCAGCGACATCATCAAGTGTACAATGGCACGGCTGGTTAGGAAATATACCTTCTCGCTCGCGCCCGGGGAAGATGCCCGCGGCGTAAGTAGAGATGTACGTGACACATTAATAACACGTCCTGGTGATCTTAGCCTGTGTTTCAAGTTACGGGAAACGAAGGAATCTGGCGCAGTATGAAGGCTCTAATATTCTTAGATACTAAAGGACGAGTCGTTTGACCGATTATCGATAGTTTCTATAGGTCCGCTGCAAGTTCTCTTCGGCAAGCAATGCGATCATCGTTTTATGTCTACATATCAATGCTATGCTTAGTGCTTAGATGTGCTCTGATACGTTGCAACACTTGATACTAGGCAGCACTGGCTTATGGTGCCTCCCTTTGCCTTTGGCACCGTACATTAATCAAGAAAGCGGGGAGTTATTGTTACATCTCTGAGGGTTAGCCGATATACTAAATTCTGTCATGGTCCATATTACTTTGGATATTCCTGTTTAATTGAGAATTTGGAGTGTTTTTAAAGGTATTCGTATCCGTTTATGGACAAGGAACTAAGCTATCTAGAAAATGTACCTAGTGACCTCGTGCGTCATCAAATACAGTAAGGAGACACCCATAAGAAGGCGGTATCACTAGGTACCTTTCTAGTGGACCTACTATCGAAGCCGACATCTCTTGAAATTCATCATCTAAGATACACAAGTTTTAAGTACCTATTTTTACGGGGATCACATAGGTAAGTAGGTACATATATGGACATAATAATAGAGGGCTTGTCAAGGTTCCAGACCCTTTCCCGCAGACCTAGATGGCGTTAAATTTCCTGCAAGGCAAGTACCTATTCTTATAGTACCCAAAGTGTTAGTACGACAGACTTCGTCAATGAGATCCCTGCTGATGTATCGTGGCGTGTTTTTGAGCATGCCTATTGGTTTGGCAGAAATACAACGTATGGGAGGCTACGGCTCAGCTGTTATGCAGTGATTCAGGAAGCTTAACAAAAAAAACTGAAAATTCAGTGAGTGTGAGCTACTTTCGTTTTGAGTGGCTATTACACAGCCCATCCTCTCTTCCACTCCCAACCCCACCCCTGCCCTCTTTTCTTTTCCTTCCTCTTTGCTTAACTCAAGGAAGCTTGTGGTGACTTGTCATTGGCGACGGAGGAGCTCAAGATGCCAAAGGGTACACGGACTACACCGTACAACGTCCTCCTAGGAAACTGCGTTACCACTGCGACTAGACTACACAAGACACAGCCTGCCGTCTAGCCGACTTGCCCATTTTTCGCTTCCCACCGCCGTAAGCGCGTAAAATAGGCCCTCCGGGTCATATTTATTCTTTATGGATAGCAAGGTATCGTAGTTATTACCGTAAAACACGTCTTGAAAGTCGGGTTGGCGAAAGTCAGCCTCATTTAGATACGCGCCTCCGCCTGGCGTGATGGCCTCGAGAGTCGGTATGAGCTCATTTGTCATTTTCCCTTGAATGGGAACGTTTGCCGTGATGTTGTACACGTCCAGGGGTCTAACGCAGGTCAGATTTAGCTTTCCAAGATATCACATTGTACTAGTTCCACGCGGAGTGAAACCGGAAGGGGAGGTGGAGCGGGGGGGACACCTAGGGCAAATAGAAATAGACATATCTTACAGGGCTACGACAAAACTGTATATTGATGTGCGCCAAACCGGGTTTACTGAATTAGCCACGTTGAGCGGATAGGAGCTCACGTTGACGGAGACACCCGAGACACCCGAACCTTCAGCACATATGTACCGCAGCGCGGCCATTAGCGCGGTCATATTCGTTTCGATGAGTGAGCGTGGGATAAGCCGTCCGCCAATGTTGTACTCGGTTACATTATTGACCGGGATGACGGCTTGGTAAACGTCCATGTACGAATCAAAGTCATCGACGAAGAAAGCTTGTTTTTCATATGATAATTAGTGTCGCCGCCATCGACGCTTAAAGGGGATAGAAAAGAGGAAGTAAGATTTGACAAGGGAGGAAACATACCATAGTACATGCCACTTCTGTCCAGAGCTTCTAGAGTCGGGCTAAAAAGTGACCGCAGTGTATCGGCGCTAGTATTTGCTGCTATAGCAGGGTACACGATGAAGGAACCCTCTTGCAGGCCCCATGACGTGTAGACGCCGAGATCTGCAAATTTGGGGGCTGATTCAATGAAGGTCTGGACGACGTCGAAAAATACATCCTGAGAGACATTGCTACCCTGCACGATGGTTAAGTTGGCTCCTGCGAACGTCAGGTCCGGATGGGCCCGGACCGTGGCCGATAGCACCGCCGCATACGTGCCGCCGCCACCTCCTGAGATAGCCCAGTACAAATCCTCATACTCGGCCCCGGGTTTCGCTGTGACTTGGATACCTTCCGCGGTTACGACTTCCCACTCGAGCACGTTGTCTGCTCCTAGCCCAAAAGAGGAAGAGAGAGGACCATGCCCTCCTCCCTGAGAGTAGCCACCTGCGATGCCGACGGTCTCACAGTTGCCACCTACAACTACAAGCCCCGCTGCAGCAGCAGCCTGATATGCTTCATAGGTTTGTACCCCAGCGCCAAGTTTAAGGGCTTTGCCGACGTAATAAGACGACGAGTAGTCAACAAGGCTGATGTCTTTCAGATGGTGGGTCCAGAGGGCGAGTGCCCCAGGTCCAGTTGACTTTCCAAGATAATCGTGCCCCGTATTACGAATTACTATGCGGATGTTATGTTCCGATGCGAACTTCAGGGTCGCACGATAGTCAGCAATACTTTCGTCCAGACACGCCGCACTGACATTGACCGCATATTGGACTAGGGCGCCAACTATGCACGGGTCCTCTGGGGGAGTGTAGGGGTTGCAGCTGCCATTAGAAAAGAATTGAGCCATGGGTGACGACGATGAACTATCGTGAGTCTGCGGGTAGTCCCACACATCGAGAAGAGCTGCACATGCTTCGGCGTCGTATTCGGTGAAACTGTCATAGTGACAAGCCGAGGCAATAGGTACTGTGGCGACAAGCCGCCCGCCGACCGTCTTGTTGAAAGCCGCCCATTCGTCCGCTGTAGGCCAACATGTATCCGTTGGATAACACCGACAGTTATCTGTGCTGTTGCTGAGCTTGGTGCTGTTGACTAATGGTGTAGACCGTGACGTATACCCCTGAGCGACAATAAGTTGAGGAAGGATGAGCCAGGAGATTGTTATCAAAATAACGCAAAGCGGGCGAGAAGCCATAGTTTTGAAGGGGAATATTCCAATTTTGTCACAGAAGTTGATTCGCAAGTCTCTAATAGAAATGATCATGGCGATCTTAAGATTTGACCACAGCAGGCCGCTAAGTATTATATTTAAACCAAAGCCAAGCTGAAAAAAGGAACATAACACCCTAGACATTCTTTAAACGAAAGTCCCATAGGTTATTTAGTTGCAAACCCTAGTAATACGTATGTGGATGAGACTTAGACTTTTCATCATATCGTACTATCTTGTGAACCATATGATTCAGAAGAAATAAGCTGAATTATATTAAACTAGCCATAGGAAGATAGTATAATCCAACCCCCCAAAAGCACCATAACTTCCATGTATTAGAGTCTGCTTTAGGCGTCCTCTTGTTAAGTACCCGAATGGTAAAAAGAGCACCCATTAATACAGGCGGGAGGAGAAGGGTCCAGTGCCCACGAGGCCACCAAATCCACCCACAGAATGCTGTCCAAAAGGGGACAAACAGAGCGAGGGAGACACGGCTTGTCCAGTCTCCTAGAACTAAAGGTACCGTCCACCTGCCTCTGAGCCGATCGCCCGCTTGGTCTTTGAGATCCTGTACCTGCATCGTTGTCAGGATTACAATACTTATCAGAACTACCCAGGCGTAACCGGCAGGACTAAGTCGAGGGTCGGCTCGGTGCATTTCTCCCAAATTTGACGAGCCGGCGGCGATGCGTAGACTAGCAGTGTTGAATAGAGAGAAAGCGATAGCAATCAGTAGATCTCGAGCCATGCTATCACCACCCCGCAGGTCGTTATAGCAATAAGACCCTATCTGGATATAAAGACCTTCTCTTTCTACGCCAAGCTTCTGGTTGAGCACCAAACACAGCGGGATTGTGAAGAGAAGCCATCTTCGAGCTTGTTGTGTGGTGATACGGCCTGATGGGATCGGTCTCCACGGTTTGTTCGCTAGATCTTCAGCTAGAGACCCCGGCGCCGTTTGGTTCTGGACTGTTGACTTTCCGTCAGCCAAAAACAACAACTATACGAGTCTGGATTATCTTTTGGCAGAGAAACCTACGGTCAAACACGAGGACATTAGCCCAATTAAACGTAGCTGAGAGCAAGGTACGCCACAAGATAGTGTTCGAAGTTAACCGGTCCACATTAGTATCGACTTGAAGTAGGTGCTGACCGGCCAGAGCGCTCAGTACTCCAAAGGCTGTGTTCGGCAAGACGAAGGTTATGAAGTTGCTCTCCGTGAAGGCCCATACCAGGCACGGTATTTCGACGAAACGGGCGAAAAACAAAGTACATGCCCGGAAAAAAACTTTAAAGGGTTCAATATTACTACCTCCGGCTGAGAGAATAACACCATCGGCCGCGATGTTGTCAAACCCGTTTTCAACGGTGATCTTGTCATCTTTTGTCACAGACATGTCGGTGATTGGCAAGAAAGCGCAATATAGAACAGGAGGTCTTCAATTTGAGCTTAAGCACTTTTATCAACGTGGACCCTGAGGCTGATGACTCATAGCACATTAACCTCAATATCTTCTCCGCCTTATACAGCAGTCCAAATACTCAAGTTGTTGTACAGCTACCTGCCGTGATCGGTCATAGTCCTAGATAGTGATGAGCGCATTCGCAGCTTTGAAAGCTTGGTGCATATAATTCCAGTACACCGACTTGAGAGCGATTTTGAGCAACATTGTCGTCGGTACTTTAGTTTTGATACCAGCCTTGCAAGTCTGGAATATGCAGCTGCCGAGAATATACCGTGCATAAATTTTCATTGTCTACCTAGTACCTACCTAGGTAGGTAGACACAACAATCTGTGGCTGACATTCGTTATCTCTATACGGACATCAACGCTACCACGGTACGTCAGCATGATAGGAGATGTCCAAGAGGCGTAACTAATGTGAATAAGTTGGTAGGTACTAGGTAGGTACCGTAGGTATGTACTAGTACTTAATAAGATCTAAGCTCCTCATATGCTGTACTTATATGTACAACGTTGCGTAGGGCGGACAATAGTGGTACACTTTTGCTTCTTCTGATGGAACCTTTGCCTTGTTTTTACGCATTACTACATGTTCCTCGTTACACCATTTACACCTGGATGGCTCTATTGTACCCCCTGAGGTAGAAAATAACTCAAAACGGGTTGCAGTGACTGGCTAGAATCGTCCGTCATCCGTAAGCGACGTGAGCATGGCTCTACTATGTATCAGTTCAGTATTATAGTAGGTACTTCGCTGCCTTTGAAACTTTCAACGCCATGAGTCTACATGACACGATCTGGGATACAGAATCTTATTTTAGCCCCCAATTCTAATTTACCTAACCCCCTATTCTTGAAATAAAGTTTTGATAGGTAACACTAGGTAGTTCTTTGTGATGTATCTATCAAGTCGTTGTTCGTATTCCATCTTGTTACGCTATTTTTCAATGGATGGACAGGATGTTATGTTTTCCTACGAAGGGTTTTCATCGCAACTTTCTGTTAACCTTACTGTAACTGCCCCATGGTTGATTTGAGAGACTACCTAAGGAATAACAACATCGCTGCGCGAGAACTTCAAAATTCCTCTAGCCAAGGTGACGTGGTATACTTACAAAAGCCTTTTTCGCCAATTCTACTGAGGGCTGGTGGCTACTAACAAATCTCCTGACGGTTTATTTCAAAGCAGCAGCCTGATCAAAACTACCTACCTAGTTATGGGTGCTGGCTCAAGAGGGATCGATCTCCTTAAGTGGATGATAGTATGTACAGTTGTTTGTGCAATTCTGCTATTACTGCGATTTTGGTCAAGCCGTATACAGAAAAGAAAAGCATACGCCGACGACTGGATGGTACTCATTGCATTTGTGAGTCTCACATCCTTACTAAGTACCTACCTACCTAAAGACGCTAGGGCATCTGAGTAATTATTTATACCGTACCGGCTGCTGATCCCATAATTATCCCTAGGCCAGCGTTGTTTCGTTAGATGGTGTTGGAATCTGGGCAATATTTAACGGCTTGGGAAAGCACTCGAACGAGCTCAGTCTGCAGGAATTAGGAGTCATGCAGAAGGTTAGCGTCCCGTTTCCTCTAGGACGTAATTTTGTGACTAACGGAAATGCACCCTCGCAGCTAATTTTGGCATCAGATGTATGCTGGCTCGTCGGCACAGTATTTAATAAGCTTTCTGTGCTGTGGCTGTACCGACGAGTTTTCAAAACTCCAGTATTTCTCAAGTGGTCAATGGGCGTATTCATAGTCGTTGTGGCCTTTGGTATTTCCTTTTTCATTGTTTTTATGACGCAATGCCACCCAATGTCTTATATCTGGCATCCGGTACCGGGAGGAAGCTGCAGGAACCTGACATATCAGGAGTATGCATCCGTCAGCGCGAATATGGCTATTGATCTCGCCATATTCATTCTCCCATTGCCCGTACTTTGGACATTGCAGATGACAACACGAAATAAGTTCTATGTAACGATTATGTTAAGTTTTGGTCTCATGTAAGCTGGTCCACGTCCTATCTGCATTTACAATCTCAAAAAGAATTGTTCCAGTATCAGTCCGATGCTAATGTACTTTACACCAGAACCATTGCTGTCATGGCTTGGCGTATCCAGGCTACGTATGTTAGCGAGAAGAATCCCGACTTCGTCTATTCGCTCGCTACGATCGGGCTTATTAGTGGACTTGAGCTGTGGTTAGGCATCTTAGTCGCATGCATGCCCACGATTCTGCCCGTCATACAGACGTACGTGCGGCCCGCCTTCGATCGGTTGACATCGTACTATTACAGCCGCCGTGGTTCGAGCAGGAACAAGCGCGGTGACAGTGACAAACCAATTCCTTCTGATGACATTCAACTGTACAGCAACGGCCAGGAGGCTTTCCGCGGCGTTCCTGACGCCAGCGGGTCAAGCCTTTCGACCGAAGTGTCGTCGTTCGGCAGGACGCAGAATACTAAGTATCACGGGGTTCCAGGGTGTGGCATGCGCGGCATTCACGATAATAATAATGACAATCCGTATGTGACAATCAACGATGAAGGCCATGACGGGTGGACGGCAAGATATGGGGATACGCAACACATCAATCCTCAGAATCAGACCAATTTCGGTCACTTTCAGGATGAAGAGGCTGGCAGATCTGGAATTCTCATACAGCGCGAGTTCAGACAGCAAGAGAAATACAAGCGCGGTCTAGAATTGTAGTATTTTACGAACTCGACGGTTGTATTTACTTCAGTTAAAATCGCTGTATATGTACATTATATAATAAAAGAAATGTTTACTCGATTATGAATATTTATCGAAGTAAATAGATTTTTTCTTTTGAATTTTTCGACTTGGTTGGAGTGAGTGGTTAAGGAACTGCTGTCAGGGGTATTATGCAGGGCTTCTAGGTAATATTGAGTACCTGACATATAAATAAGGCCCCCCTCCCCTCCTCTCATGAATGGGCCTAGCTAGTCAATCTTGATTTATTTTCTTAAGTTTTTTTTAAGAAGCTTTCTCAATTCGTCAGATTTTCTAAAGTGCAAGCAGATAAAAATGAATGGTGGAAGTGTTGATCAACGGACAGCCTTAACTGCGGCTAGCTGTTCGGGGTTCGACATGACTCTACATCGAGGTTACCAAGAGTCTCAAGGAGCTCTGCGCTCGATGATCCGGAAGGACAAGGCTTCCCACAACGCTGCGATGGGTGAATACTTCCAACACTGGGACGGCAAGGATGCTGAGCACGAGACGGACGAGGTCCGACGAGGGCGTACGCAGGGTTACCTGGGCTTGACACTTCAGTACTACAACCTAACTACAGACATTTTCGAACACGCGTGGGGAGAGTCGTTTCACTTTTGCCGCTTTGGTAGCGGGGAGAGCTTTTCTCAGGCCATCGCCCGCCACGAGCACTATCTCGCTGCTAGTATTGGAATCACGAGCAGCATGCGGGTTCTTGACGTCGGGTGTGGCGTGGGAGGACCAGCTCGCGAGATAGTCAAGTTCACTGGTTGCCATGTAACAGGATTAAATATTGTTGAGTACCAGCTCGAGCATGCTAAGGCCTATGGTAAAAGAGACGGGCTCTCGCATAAGCTCGACTTCGTCAAGGGTGACTTTATGGTATGTGCAGGTCGTCACTAACCGCAGCGTGAGCTCTCACTGACTGATTGATGGGCAGAACATGCCGTTTCCCGATAATTCATTCGATGCAGTCTACGCCATTGAAGCAACTGTTCACGCCCCATCGCTCCAAGGAGTCTACAGTGAGATCTGCCGCGTTCTTAAGCGTGGAGGACGGTTTGGGCTCTATGAGTGGGCCATGACAGAAGAGTATGACAATGAGAATCTTGATCATCGGCGCATTCGTCTGGGAATCGAACAAGGTAATGGCATCGCAAAGATGGTCAAGATATCCGACGCTCTCGCAGCCCTGGAATCCTCCGGACTGCAGGTAGAATCGAAACGGGATCTAGCTATCAATGAAGACCAACTCGATATCGCTCCGTGGTATTGGCCTATGGGAAATGACATAAGGTACGCCCAGACAATATGGGACGTCTTGTCGCTTCTGAAGAAGAACAGGCTGGGAGCCATGGTGACTGCTGGCTTCTTGGGCTTGCTAGAGGCAGTCGGTATCGCGCCAACTGGTATGAAGAAGACAGCGGACATTATGGGGAAGGGGGCGGATGCATTAGTTGCAGGCGGTACGCACGGTTTGTTCACACCGATGTACTTCGTAGTGGGTAGGAAGGCAGACGTGTGAATATAGAGCTCTATGCAGAATTTCGTAATCCGCAAATTTCTTGGTACTCTACTACCCTTTCCAGCATCGATACCTGTTCCTCAAAAAAGGTACGTGTACCTCCTATATCTCAGTTCTCCGTTACCTACCTATTCTGAGAAGTACAACACATAACTTTACCGAAGACGCCACTGTAAGTACTTCATAAGCGCTAACCGGTTGTACTACGTAGCAGCTGAAGTGTCTTACCTGTAAGGATCGTGACTTACCACGGCAGGGTGCCGAAGATGCCGAGCATGTTCCAGGCAATTGGTGACAAGGTCGCACTGCAGTCTACAGCGGTGATATATCACATTACTCTTTATTGGCTCTATCTTGCTTTGTTTATGTGACGGTATGTTCACTACAGTCATTAGGACCCTATAGGTAGGTGCTAGGTACTAAGTGGTACTGATTATCAGGTACATGTTAGATACATCTTGATTCTCGTTCATACGCGTCCATAAAGATCTAGACATCTAGTGGCTTGAGATATTTATTTTTTTGAGAAAAATGCAAGAAGGGTAAGTGGCTGGACTGTAGCAGGTAAATACCTAGTAGTTACCCGTCGGAGCTTACAACGCCCTATTCGGACCCCCTAGGCGAGTGACTCCTGAGGTCAACGATTGCATGTTGCAAGCCTGTTTCTACATCTTATAGTACCTAAGTCAATGTCGAGGGACTTCTAGGACTTTCTTGGAGAGGATTCGGGATCGGCTTCGTACCTATTAGCCTGCCGGCGATAAACCGTGATATAATAATTTGAAGCAGCGTGTGACAAGCTGTTCAAGGTTGTAACAAGCTGTTCAAGGTTGTAACCAGGTTGCCTGCTGCTAGCGCTGGAAGTTTGGCGGGGTGTTAGAGTAACGGCCCCTCCAACAAAGGGATACGGATATAGCCCTAAAGCCCTCCTAAATTAGCAGGTCTCACCTGGGCAGTTCTCAACCACAATAAAACATCACCGACCCGGCTGATACGGTCATAGAAATATGTTCCTTTCTGTATCGACACCACTACTTCTTTAGTCAATAGGAACAGGTAGCCGGCCAGCCAGATGTCTTCTACCAAATCGATCTTAGTTACTGGCTGTTCTGCCGATGGCATCGGTGCCGCCATCGCGCTCGTAGTGGCTAAGCGCGGTCACCACGTCTTCGCGACGGCCCGCAACACCGCCAAGATCCCCGAGGCCCTCAGCAGTTTAAGCAACGTCACGATCCTGTCTCTAGACGTCGGGGATCCGGAGTCCATCGCAACCGCAGCTAAAGACGTGGTCGATAGCGGGCGCGGGTTAGACGTGCTCGTAAATAATGCCGGCGGCGGGTATGTACGGCCTATACTCGATATTGATATTGCCGAAGCGCAACGGCTGTATGATATAAATCTGTGGGGGCCTCTACGGATGATCCAGGCCTTCTCCGAACTCTTGATTTCCAGCCGTGGTCGGGTCGTCAACGTGAGCTCGTCGGGCTCGTTTCTCAATTCTCCCTGGATGTGTAGGTTTGACCGTCCGTCTGTGTGTGGTTGTCTCTATTCTTATAGTAGCTGAACCCTGCGTGTCTTTTCCCTTTTACATCCACGTTCATGAGGTGACCATGCGGTGAGCTGGCTGACACCTCTCAGCGACGTATGCCTCGTCTAAAGTGGCCTTGAACACATATTCCGAGACCCTGCGGCTAGAGCTTGCTCCGTTCGGCGTCAGCGTCGTCACCATAGTGCCGGGAGTCATCGACAGTAAGCTCCACGTCAACGACGAGGCTAGCTTCAACCTGCCCCCGGGCTCACGATACTCGGCAATTAAAGACATTATTCGCCGTGGCGCTGGCGGCGAGTTCATCCCAAAGGATGGTCTCTCGGCAGAGAAGTTCGCCGAGTTGGTGCTGGATGATGTAATCGGCACGGGGAAAGGAGGGATCTTCAGCAGGGGACCTTATGCTCCCATGCTTAAATACATAGGACGCTGGGCACCGACCTGGCTCGGGGTAAGCATTCTCGTTTTTTCTTTCACTTGTCTATAGATTCGGGTTGTGAAACATGTGAATAGACTAGGTTCCCTCTAATACGTTCTCGTTAGGATTACCTCTTAAGTCAAAACCAAGGTCTCAAGGAGCTATCGCAAACACTCGTTCGAAAGCAGAGTTCATAAGAATCTTTTCACAATAGGCAGTGATGGATCTTCATAAAAACAACGCGTATCTGAGTCACCCTGAGCATGAAAGAGTAAAGTCCGGCGCGTTGGTAGGAAGCATGACAATTGCGAATTGGAACTGTTGGCGATCGGCGATGGGCATTGTATTGTTAGTACTAAAAATTCAATCGATCGATTTCACTCAGCTATACTTCACCAACATCACGTTTTTCCTTGACCAGAAATATGATCGTTGATTGTAGTCTTTGCTAAATTTCTTGCCGGAGCAGAACCGGGGAGTTAGGCACTAGCTTCGTCGTCGGTTTCTTCTAAAGCAGAGCTAGTGTTTCTATGAGCAAATAAATATATCGTTTGGGGTATAGCTAGTTGGCAGATTAATGCGTTGAAGCTATTCTGGTATCAAATCGACAGAAAAAGCTCCTTTTCACGTGTGAGCGCACCTATGCTCACATAAATCTGGGTCAGTGCGAATCCCCCGACTTTTTAAGCAACCTAAACATCCCAAGCACCCTAAGCATTTTCGGCTACGAGCCCGAATACGGGGCAAGATTTTCAGTCATCGAATAGCCGATGGCGCGGCGTCCAGGGGGAATTAAAGCCCCTGGACAACGTCGCATTTGTACTTTTTTCAGCCCAACAACGGGGTGACAGGGTATTACCAACGCCAAGTGTGCTCAGCTCTTTGGCATATGATGTATATATTACATGCTGACGACGTATGGTTTCTCTTTACAGTTCTAGCTGACATGAACGGCGGCAGGCTATCTGAATCTACTCCTAAATATAAACTGCCGATATTCATAGCCTTTCTCATGTTCCCAATTAAAAATTTTACAGATGCGCTATAAGAGAGACTGGTGTAGGAGGAGAGTTAGGGCATTGGACGGCTGAAGGGATCGATCTATAGTCGTCTCCACGCACCGAGGTTCTCTGTCGTGATGCTCTCTAGCATGCTCCCCTCGACCCCGGGACCCCGACGGTACGGACCAGGCAAGGATGCATCAAGGATTTATACTAAACCCCATCACTAACCCCATATTGGCTATATCTAACGGCGCCAGCGTCCACCAACAGGGCTAACAGCTTAGCATCGGGAACGGTTCCCCTTCAGTGTGGAGATGCTCGTCTGACTGTGTTTGCCCTATTAGTTACAATACCTCCAATTAATGCTGTTATTATTTCATCTGCGTCTGAATTTCATGCGGAGAGACTTGTGGGCCGATGAAGTCTTGCATTTCGTGCATTTCGTTTATCTCGTTTCTTTACCCACCTTATGTTCAAACTCCAGACCTTTTCCCATCTATCGTCTCCTACACCCTCGTCGCTTCTAATGTAACGTAGAAGCATCATATCACTTCATCTTATAATCGACAAGAAACATGTATACTAAGTAACGAACCGCTTGAGAAACCGTTTCTCTTGCGCGTGCCAATATGGCGTACCAGTCATCCGAAGCGGAGCACGTCGGTTATGCGTGCGCGGCATTGTCGGTCCTCATCCTCGCCATCCGAATGTTCATCTCGATCTGGCGCCGCGAGTTATTCGACCTCGCATTCTTCCTAGTCGTGCTGTCGATGCTAGTCATCATCGGCCGGATCGTCGCTAACAACTTCTATCTACAATTCGGAACCGCCAACGATGCCTTGCACAATGGCATCCATTCCAGCGACGATGAATATCGGTTGAAAGTTGGAAGCATTCTGGTTCTTCTGGCAAGGGTTCTACTCGCGGCTGGTCTTTGGCTGCAGGTCTGCCTCCTGCTTTTATTTTATTCGCGCATTACTTCTGGCATCGCTTGGGCGAATCGACTTACCAAGATAACCTGGATCACCTTGGGAGTCACATTCATCGCCATCGTGCTTGCAACTTTCCTTGAATGCCGCCCGATTCGACTTTACTGGCAAGTGGAACCTAATCCGGGATCATGTGTGCGCGCCTATGCTCAGTTGCTTCTTCTGGGTGTCTCGAATATCGTCATCGATTTCCTGGTTCTCCTAATCGCGTATCCTCTGATCTGCCTGAGAAAGAGAACTGTCTCGGAATATATTTCTCTATATTCATTATTTGCACTGGGCACCTTCTGCATCGTCGTCACAATAATTCGCGTCGTCCTGATCTTCAACGAGAATTCTTCGCAAACTACGCGTAGCTTATGGGCATCCGTGCAGATGTTCGTCTCTTGCTTTGTGGCAAATGCGCCAACGATTTACGGATCTCTACGGGTTGCGAGGCGCAAAAGGTCTGGTCATCGGAGCGCGCCGGATTACGCCAGCGGAGAGCCGTTGAGTCGGCCGTCGCGTTTCGAAAGGGAGTCTTGGATAAAGATGGACGAGGAGCTTGCAACTAAATCGACAGCACCTGGCGTGCGAGATGGCCTGATATCTCCGCCCCCACCCGCGGTCGTCCCCCATAACGACGACGTTAATGACGACGTTATCATTCCAGCGTCGCGCTCTCGTTCTTCATCTCTCATTTTCGACGCGAGATAAGAACGCACCCAAGAGTTGGATATATTATAGGGAATACCAACTCGTTTAAAAAAACAACGACCCCATTGTCGAGGAGGAGGGTCCGAGAAGTCCGGTTGTACACAATGTCGATCATTATGACTGGATTATTCTTGTCAGACCCGGTTCGACTTCAAATCCGAGCCAACCCTGTCTCAAAAAAGGGATAGTTCAAGGCTGAATGGATTATGGACAGAAACATCCTACAAAGGGGTCCGAATGATTTATCTGGTAGGCGAACTTCGCATTCTCCTCGACGTACCAGGGATGCTAACTATGTCTACCAGTTACATTTTAGAGAAATTCTAATTTTCGCGAAAACAACTACTACCATATATAATAAATTATCACGACAGTATATATACATAACGAATTATTACATCGCCCTATGGGATACAGCACATAGTATCGATAGAAGGTGGCATTTGGCTCCATAGCCCGGTTGGGGGCGGCGGCTTTGCTTTTACGAGATACCCTGGGCTTTTGGTAGTGTATAGGACTGAAAAGGATCCGGAGGTGGATGGGAGGAGGTAAAAAGGAGAATAATAGTCAAAAAAACTAATGAATAGCTATGATATGGAAATTTACACTAGACATTATCTTGAGATTGGGCTACTTGAAATCAACGGTGCGAACTACCAACGGAAGTGCAAAGGCAGAGTCGCTCAATTTTCTCGAATCCTTCAATGCTTCAATATTCCAAGGTTCCTAGCTTCTTGGCGCATAACCGGTCGTTCGCAGAACACATCGTTGTTTGCTAGTCAAACTGTTAGCGTCTAAACGCGACCCCTGGCAGCCTTGACCATATTGGCGATATTAGCCATAATTTAGTTTGGCAACTTGCTACCCAACCTCTCGAATTCTCTCAGGGTTTCCTTGACCATCTCGCCAATATCGTAGTTCCAGATCTTATGAAATCGCTTGTTAATCTCGGGGAGAAACTTTCCGAAATCGCTACCGACATTTTCGTCCTGCCAGTGGAACAATCTACAAGTCTCGCGTGTTGCCCCTACAAGCCACTGCGTCCGATCGTATCTCACATTATTATATGCGGCTAGTGCAGTGTGGCAGAGCTCGGCCCTTGCCTTCTGACCCTGAACCCCGAGTCTTGTGTTAACAGCCTCAAGCGCTGTCGCAAGAACCAGGGCATCTTCCACACCGAAGCCGGCTCCGGAGCCTAGGTGAGGACCTGAAGCGTGAGCCGCATCGCCTGCAATTGCCACACTATCACGAAAATAGTATGGCGCAGGGTTCTCGTACATATCGAACAGGGCCCACTTCTGAAGTTCGTCGGGCAACATCTCTGCTATCGCCCTGGCTTGCGGATGCCAGTCCTTAACGGCCCGTAGAGCCTCTCCCTTACTTCCAGAAGTCGTGTGCTTGCCATCCTCGGTATGCCATGGGTTAGGGTCAGAGAGGACGAACAGGATGTTTAGAAATTGGCCTTGTGCTACTGGATAGGTATGGAGGTGTGCATTCGGCCCGGTAAGCATGAACCTGTTCGACACTTTGCCATCCCCCGTGGTCCGCTCCGTTCCTAACACCGCGTGAGCTTTTTCCATCGGAGCCAATGCCCTAAAGCAATATTTGTTTGTATAAGTGGCGTATGAGGCGGGGTTGGTTTCCCCTAGTATCAATCGACGGACACGTGAATGTATTCCATCACAGCCAATTACTTCCTCATGAGTTAGCTTTTTGTAATATATCGTTGGAACCTCGGAATAGTAAGTAAGGGTACGTTACCAACGTCCGCTTCCTCGACGGAGCCATCTTTGAATTGTAATGACACCTTGCCATCATCCTTGTAGACAAGGAAATTTAGTTCCTTATTGAACTGAACGTTATTCTTCGGGATGAGCTTCGACCACTCGTCTACGAAGTCGGACCGTCTCCCTCCCTTGAAAGCATCCACCCCAATCTACGATGAGAATGACATAAGGTTAATGAAATTTCCATGCACGCATGAGTACGAGATCTACTTACGTACGTCCTGGCTGCAACCTCGTTCGTTCTATAGCCATCAACCCAGCAGAAATACTCTTCCTGATTAGTCCGAGGGGTTAACTGCTTATGAACGCGGTCTAATTCGGGATTGATGATTTTCAAAGCACGTTCAGCATTGGGACTAAATCCGATGCCGGCCCCGGTCTCCGTGAATGCCGGGTTACGTTCGTACAAAGTGAAACCAACGCGGCGCTCCTGAAGACCCAGCGCAAATGCGATGCCCGTTATTCCTCCTCCGATGATCGCGACGTGGATGCTAGTGAATTCTTTGGGAGCCATTATGTAATTAACCAAGACCTACTTCGTCATCTAACAGTCAGCTCTCAGTCAGTCTCGACAATGGCGTTTTTGGTGTATGTATGTCCTACCATTAAAACGTATATTACCTAGGTAATTGTCTGATTGAGTTCCCAGACGTCACGAATTAGAAGAGACATGAATGTCACTTTTAAAGGCTCATAAGCCATGCTGTCAGAGTCTGCAGCCACCATCACATCGGAGGATCCCGTTCGGCCTCAGTTGGGGTAGATGCGTCGGAACACCGAAGATTTCAACAGAATCTACACTGAAACATGCATCGTCGTGTGATTTTAATTTATAACCAAACATTATTCAAATCTGGTTGATGAAATAGTATAACTAAGCTTATTCACAATACTGATAATTCGCAACGAAAAGAAGGAGAGATGGGAAGCCAAGTTGAACTACTGAAAGGTAAAGTCCTTGTTACGGGTAAGCAGACAGCGCGGGCACCTAGAAAAAGCAAATGTCTCATTTGAATGGTTCCTAAATTCTACGTCATTTAGGAGGGAGCGGGTTCATCGCATCTCACATAATTGATGCATTCCTTGACGACGGGTATACCACCCTTCCCAGCAAAGTAACTTAATGCTGACTCATTATCTAGATTCGAGGTCGTCGCAACAGTGAGATCGGACGAGAAAGGGCGTGGCATCATCGATTCCACACCACTTCCTCAACGAAACAATATTTCCTACGTTATAATAGGTGATATCGCAGCGGAGGGGGCTTTCGACTCTGTAAGGATCTTGATACGTTCGCATCCTTTGCGTTCTGGGAGATGTAAGGTCGAGTGTTGAGCTAATAATAAGTACCTAGGTATTTAAAACAGAGTCAGCTTTCGACTATGTTGTCCACACTGCCTCACCTTATACTCTTGTCGTTCGCGACCCTGTTAAAGATCTCTTAGATCCAGCAATCAAAGGGACGACAGGCATACTTATGTCTGTGAAGGCGCACGCTCCGAGTGTAAAACGTATCGTGATTACATCATCGTCTGCAGCTATTCTTAACCCTCTTCAGCATGCCAAAGTCTATAATGAGACGATCTGGGCTCCTTGGACCTTAGAGGACATCCACAATCCGAAGACAGCTTATGAGACAAGCAAGGTATTGTCGACTATTTGCGAATTATGATTCGTCCTTGCTGACCTGGCTGTAGGTGCTCTCCGAGAAGGCTGCGTGGAGTTTTATGGACACCGAACGGCCAAATTTTGACCTTGCCACAATCAACTGCACTTTCACCTTTGGTCCCTTGCAACGTAGCCTTCGAAATCTGGATGGCATGAATACATCCAACCATCGCATCCGGGACATGCTACAAGGGAAGATGAAAGGAGGTTTGCCCCCTACTTTACCTGTGTTCACCTTTGTCGATGTTCGTGACGTAGCAAAGTCGCACCTCAGGGCTGTCACCGTACCTGAAGCTAGTGGTAATCGTCTCTATATTGCTTCGGGACACTTCTCGAATAAACGGATCGCAGACGTTATCCAAAAGTCGTTCCCGAAGTTTGCGTCTCGGCTACCTGAGAATTCGCAGGATGATTTACCTGCCGATGTATATCAGTCCGACAATAGCAAATCCAAGAGGATGCTGGGAATGGACTATATCGACTTGGAGAAATCCATAAAGGACACTGTTCAGTCGATACTTGACAGAAGCCCGGACCTATGAACGGACGCCTATGATCCTATCTCCTACAAGTACTTACCTATGCTACTCCTGAAGGGCAGCCATGTCTAGTGAGGATACATCAATAGCTATACTACTAAATGTCTACTTGTTAGGTAGGCACAGTCGTAGTCAGCTGTCACCCATACGTGCTTCTTTCTCGGACAATCTTTTTTCTCCATAGACTTAAAACTTTCATTTAACCATACTATCTTATGCTGATTTTGTCTCATTGAATTTGGATGAATAGGATAACTTACCTAGTACATCGGAAATCTCTGTTAGAATATCCTCTCTGATCCTTCGCTCTCGCCACCGACTGTAAAATCGAATATTGAAGCCCATGACCCATATGCAACAGAGATATCGTCAATAATGAGGCGAATAGGCATTCCAGGCATGCAAGCTGTAGGATCTCCCTATATTGCCCAACAGATTGACGACCCGCATGTCACCATCGTTAATTTCGCTCCTTTTTCGGCCAAGGATCGGAAAAATCGCCGCCTTGATTCTATAGGAGGAAAATTATTTTCCATTCAGATTGCCTCATATAGACTCACGCAGACGTGTCCGACAGCTCGTGGATTACACAAATTGGTCTTGAACACTTGAGTGGACCGCCTCTTCAATGGTTTCCAAGATATGATTAAGGCTGGAGAGATAATACTACGCTGACAGTTAATCTGACGTGCAGACTTAAGATACCAATGTGTCAGCATCGGACCTACATTTTGGTGTTTCTGTAACACCACCAAGCAGATATTGGTTAACGGAGCTAAAATCTCTCCGTAAGAAGCGTATTTGAACTACAATGCGCTATGTCTACACATGAATCTACTTCGTACAGATCATGATTTAGTACCGACCTAGAAAGTCGGTAAATTTTCTTTTGATAGGTGCATAGCCCTTTGCTAAATTAAGTAGAACATGAAAATTCAAAGGCATCACGTTGGACTCCCTTGAATCGAAGCTGACTGCCAGACAGAATATGTAGGTACATATAACAGTAGGAATGGCGTATAACCAAGTAACACCATCTGATATAGGGCAGGAAAACAAGGTCAATACTCAGGGGTTGATGACTAATCATAGTTTAGCTGTTGTCGTATGCTATCTTGAAATTTTAGTAATTCCTCAGACAACTTGGTAATCAAAGTAGTTAACTAGAAGATCTAAAAAAACAGGAATATCAAAATGTGTATATTTTCGATCATATGACCCATCATTTCTGCCGGTTATTCTCCCTAGGCTGAATGTAGATTGTCGGAGGGGGGGCATACTATTCTCTGACAGTGTCCGCCAGCATTTGAAAAATAAGATTTCCCCAGATTTCTAATTCAAGGTACTCAAACCATTTGTTATTAGTCATTGAGAAGCCCCAAGAGACTTATACCGGTAGGGTAGATGTGTATTTTCATAACTTTCAATATAGAGCGAAGTTGAGTGAGATCGGAGTTAGATTATATTGCTTGTGCAACCGATCAGATACTATGCGCGCGAATTATATCTCAGATTCTATTCTTGAAACCATGTGATAGATCATGAAGCATCTAGAACCATTTGAACTTGTGAGGTTGGATGTGGTCGAGTTGAGTGCCTATAAGCGAACAAGATCCACTGGACGAAGGGATGAAGAATATCTACCTATACATTAAGCGAGGCTATGCCGTCTTGATGGTCTCACACATCACGGAGAATGGTGGGCTGGATTCCTAACGCGGAAAACCGTTGCCTCTTATTTGTAATTTTCCATGTATGCCAAGTGCAACTGACATTTCCCCAGATTCTCTCGTCCAGTCGCTAGATTAGATCTTTGATTGCCGAGACTTAGCAAATTTACAACCATCTTCCAAGTAATGAATACAAGGGGCATTAGCGATTTCTCGGCATAGACACGATTGCCGAGAGAATATTCAGGTAGACTACCTACCTATGCGCGGCTAGATTGCGGGAACTGAGTTGCGAAGCTGTGGTTGCTGAGTAGAATGCAAGGCAACGATGTGCATAAAAGGCTTTGGCATCCGCTAACTCTGTTGAATGTATTACAGACCGTAAACTCCTTGGCTCTTGTCCTGTATCAGGTTAGCTTACTTGTCAACATGGTTAGATCTTTCACTCTCGCGGCGGCGGCAGCCCTGCTGTCTGCTCCCCTAGTCAGCTCCCACTACATCCTCAACATCCGTAAGCCTCCTCCTATTTCGCTCAAGTATAAACCATCACTAAACATCCTTATAGTCATGCACAATGGAAAGCAGGTCGGAGGCGAATACACCTATGTCCGAAAGAACTCCAACAGCTACATGCCGTCGTTTATGGAGATTATCGACTCGTTGGTGTTCCTCCACAACAAGAATAACTTTTTATAGAGAATTGACAAGATATAGCAATGATCTGAGGTGCAACAAGGGTGCTACCAGTGCCGGAACTCAGACCTACATGGACGTTAAGGCTGGTGACAAGATCGGTCTTAAGTTGTTCAACAACGAGTTCATCGAGCACCCGGGTCCCGGATTCTTCTATATGTCCAAGGCTCCCGGCAACGTGAGCGACTACGATGGATCTGGTGACTGGTTCAAGGTGTCAGTAGAATTACCATTCATGCATGAACGAACAAAATAGACTAAAGAGTTCAGTTGGGAATCTGGCCCAACCGGAAGCCCCACCAGCACCGGCGGTTGGCCAACCTACGGCAAATACACCATGGAATTCACCCTCCCAACAACTCTTGAGGATGGCGAGTACCTTCTCCGAGGAGAGCACATCGGTATCCACGAGAACCGTAAGTCTGCGCTTTTGTTCCTTTCACGACCTCTTACTAACCAGAAACAATTACCTAGACGCCGGAAAGCCACAGCTATGTAAGTTATCCCTGTCTCTTATGATCAACCGCACATATGCTGATGATTTACGTAGACATGGAATGTGCCCAGATTCGCATTACTGGAGGCACTGGCACAGCCAAGCCATCTCCGCTTGTTAAGATCCCCGGAATCTACAGCAAGACAGACCCCGGCCTCACTTTCAACTTCTGGGGTGGCGGTGGCTCTTACGTGATGCCCGGACCCGCAGTTGCGACTTTCTAAACAGCTTCAGAAAACCATCAATTAGGGCAGTTCAAAAAGGTTAAGCATGCAGCTATCGACTTAACCGATGATGGATTGGGGCATTACGTGAACCAAATTGTCATATAGCAACTATTTAACTGTTAGATGGAATTCAACATCCTCAGACCTCCTGTTTACTAAACTCCTGTGCCATGCAGACATCACTCGTGTGCAAATGGGTATCATAGAAAGTCCCTCCCGATTATACGTAATACATGTGCACCTCAGCTTATTATAACTCATTATCTATAGTCTGAGTCAGGCGTCCGAAGTTACCCAGTAACATTTAAAATGGGGGATAGGGTATCTGCTTACCATCGCCCCTGTTACCGTGGGCACGTGCGTCATCGAAGCCGGATATAAAGAACGGTCCGCTGATTAAAAATCAAAGATTATATGAATCACAGTAATTAGAACCCGATAGTTGAAAGGTTAGCGGAATAAAATGAATGTTGGAGATATCACGGTAGTCTCTCATCCGTAATAGTGTGAGCGTGGTCGTCTGGCTGCATCATACGACGCTTGCCAGCCAGGAACTTCGGCAGTCGCAACATAATTAGGTTCGAGAGGTGGCGTAATTGATCGAGGAAACTTCCAAGCTCTTTCTGGCCGGGCGACGTCTACCATGTCGCCTGTATAGTAGATCACCTCCTCATCCTCATTCTCATAAGCTGTATAGCGACTGCAGCCGCATCTCTTGGTGCAGCAACACCATATGACTATTCCGAGAACGAGGGCACCGATGCAACATCCCACTATAATGCCAATCTGCGTCTGTCCTAGGCCATCAGACGAGGCAGCGCCTGCACTCCAGTTTGCAGCTGAAGTTGAGGAACTGGTCGGGCCACGGTCGAGCGTTACTAGAGCCGTACTCGTGTAGCCGGGCGAAGTGATAGTCTGCGTGATTACCACTTGCCGCCTCACTATTTCTGGCTCCTCCTGGACCGCGACAATTACCAGTGTCGTGAAGTTGACGGACATGTCTTCTGTGGGGAGCTGCTCTGGTCTTGGCAGATATCGCGAATCGGATCCGAAAACTACGGTCCAGTCCTAGTAAAGTATCTGGGACTGGGTCTCAAGAGGGACGGATCGTCAGGCAGTTTTATCGACGATCCTGTCACACGGGACTCACCCCGCGCACGCATGCGGTTATCTCCCCTGGCCACGTTGGAACTGGCCACACCAATACAGATGCAGCCGACCTAGATCGCATCGTCATCTGACATTGGTCGGATTCAGATGACGATTTCGCTGCCCTACCGTGATAGGTGCCAGCCCACACGCGGTTGGGTTGCTAACGGCTCGGCACCTGGGCGGATACGGGCATTGCACACCATCTGGCGGGTGCGACAATGACTGCCGCTAATGCAAATCACCTGCAGCTGTAGAATGTAGATAATGCCTTGCCCAGACTTGGAATTTCCATTTGTTCTAGTTTCAGGAGGGTCGCATTGGGGGCCGAACTTTTCCTATATTAAGCCTATCACATGGAACGACCCCGGAGACCGCGAAGCTTCGTCTAAAAACATGGCCATACACCGAAAAACTGCATTGCCTGCATGCGCGCAAACTTATATCACTCCACTAACATAAACTTCTCGTTGGATGCCCTCTTATAACTCATCGGTCCTGTAGATATCAGTAGACACAAGTGGACGACGAAGGCCGCCACTTTCTTACTCGTCCAATATTACTTCTGCGTTTAATGATGAGTCTCGGCCCTTCCCGCAGGTGCCACACGATTATTTGCAAGAAATCCCGATCAAGAAGGCCCTCTTCAAATTAAGATAAAGGGCAACGACTGGCGCGGCTGCATAGCTTCAAGCCACATACGTCAAAGATATATCCAATTCAGGGGCTAAGCCTTGCAAAAGCCCTCGAGGCTTTTCTCCAACTTTCTTTCTGGAGAAAATGGCAGAAATAATCCCTCAATCCTTCTTTTCGACATGCTGAGCGGTTACCTTGGCTTCCTTCATCTTATGAAGAACGATGTCGTGGGCCTGAGATGAGGACTGACATTGGAATTTCTGGAAATCCCGAGCAGGGACGCGCTTCTCAAATAGTTCGTCTATTTCTTCCAGAGACCTTCCTTTCATGTCAGGCAAGAAGAACCAAAAGACGGCTAGCAAACTGTTAGCTAGGGAGCACAGCATATAGATTGCGCTCTTATGTCTCACCGAAAGTTAATGCATTGGATGCAGCCCAGATCCAGCAATACTTAGCACCCCAATTCATCGCAGTCGGATTGATGAAGTACGGAGAACAAAAGGAGGTGAGCCCTGCATCACGAGTCAGCCTGCCTATGTCCTACAGATACTAGGACTTCGATCACAGCCCAATACAATTCAGGCTATCAAGTCGCACAATGCAGGTCACTGAGCAAGAAAACACTCACAGGCGAAGATGTAGTCCACGCCAGTAGCAAAGGACAAGGTAACCACACGCAAGCGCGAATTTACGACCTCGGCGGATATAGGCCACGTCATCGAGGCTGCGAAACCGCCATAAACAATGGTATAGAAGAAGTTGAATGCGAGGAAGGTTTTTGCGGATGCCGGTGTATCGGGTGCGATCGTAGCTCCTATGGCCGCGCCGAGCATCGATATCACCGCACCTCCGGTCCCTATCAGAAGCATAGTACGCCGGCCGAAGACCTTGTATGCGAAGTATAGACCGATCCCGACACTGACAAACCCTATTATCATCATATAAATTCCAATCTTGAATACGTCGTCTAGGCCAGCCTGCTGGAAGAAGTATACCTTGAGGGTACGTTAGACAATCCTATGCAAACAACATTCGGAGAAAAGGGGCCTTACACCGTAAGACAGGAAGACCCATATGCCTGACGACGCTCGTGATACTACGACGGACAAGCATATGAGTGTGCGACGAAGATTTGTGCCCTTGAAAATATCCACAATACTCGCCGAGGATGCATTTGCCTTCTCTTCCTCAACACCACGGATGATCTCTACAATCTCTTCCTGGATGAACTTCGACTCTAATGTATCGTCGCGAAGAAATGCGAGTGACCGTTCCGCCTCTTCGCGACGGTCGTGTAGCATTAACCATCGAGGTGATTCGGGGATAAAGAACATGAAGATGCTAAGAAAAGTCGGAAAGATGAACAGACAAGCTAGCGGGATTTGGTAAGCTAGCTTGCTCATCATGTGAGATGTCTGCTCGTCAACAATAGCCCCAATCATAGTACCAATGTTCATGGTAATAGCAAACATGGCTGAGCAAATGGCGCGCAAGCTAGCCGGCGCACATTCTACAATGTACGTGTTACAGAATGTGATGAAGAAGGCATTCGATGCTCCCATCAGGGCACGTCCAACACACAAGCTAGAAATTGAGGTCGATACCATCTGAACGGCGCATGAGGCGAACGAGAGGATACAGCCCATCCATATTCCGTGTCTGCGGCCAAAGAATCGACTAAAAGGGGTAATGAAGAGAACGCTGATGATAGTTCCTACGTTCAGGAACGAGGTAATCAACTGTTGGTCAGTTGTAGAAATGCCCCAGCCCCCATTGAGGTTAGGATCGGGATATCCGAAGGTCATTAGGAAGCCGGGCATGCTCTGGAAAGTCCCCACGGCGGCCACGTCGATTCCGTATTGTGCCATTGCAAAGGCCATGCCGATGCATATGAGACCGCACTTCCAGTTCTCCCTGATGCCATCTCTGTGTTGATTTCTGGTGACCATGATGGCTCCTATGATACCTAGAGGTGACACGATCGAGGCTTCGCATAATCTACGAAGAACAACATAGGATTAATCTCCGTTTTGTATGGTGATATATATCAACCTTTGACATTACCTAGTGATAAAATTATCGATTATCAATGACATATACCACAGCATATCATGATATGAAGTTAAACACGATTGCTTCTCGGCAGAGTTGTGTTGGAGTAACTTCATAACGCCCATTTTCACGCCGGTAGTGTGATTGGTACACAAGGTTCGAGATAGATTGTCGTCGAGACCCCCCTCATCGAGATCCTCTCCGGTATTTGCCTTCCCCTGAAAATAGACGTCTCTTAATATCGGTAGATCAGGTGTAACGTCATAAGGGGACCGAGTACATCAACCCCACGGGGTAAATGCCTGTTTTTGATGCACGGTAAACGCACGACGATATCTTGAATCAGGAGATTTTATTCCTGCCCCTTTCCCAGGCTATATTTATTAATAGAGCCTTTGCTATTATGAAAATTCCATTCCTGTTGTTCCCGTCCCCAATGACTACTAAGAGGATAAAACAAAGATCATAGCAAGAATGAAAGAATTAGCCCTATGCTATGGCCCAGTAGAATTTAATATGGAAATCTTGGGAAATTTTGATACACAAACAAGAATCAATATGGCAGTTCGACGCAGTCCATGGCACATCTTGTTCCACTACTCGATGGTTGAAGATCACCTGGGCATGTAACTCTATATTAAACACCAGATCGCCTACCCAATCACAGTATCGACTAACTTATCTTCCAAGGCAGATAGGTAAGTACGCTATTCTCGCCAACCCCTATTCCTCCGGTTTCTCCCCCACAATCCTGCCCTCCTTATCGTAGAAGATCTCCTTCACCTTCACGGACCTCAGATGGTTAACCCCATTGCTCAGCTCGCAATCGTGGTGAAACAACCACCAACGCCCCTGGAACTCCACAATCGAATGGTGCGTCGTCCAGCCTAACACCGGCTCCAGGATCCTGCCGGCGTACGTGAACGGGCCTAGAGGACTCGTGCTGGTAGCGTACGCTAGGTAATGCGTGTCGCCCGTAGAGTAGCTGAAGTAGTACGTCTCGCCCCTCTTATGCATCCACGCGGCCTCGAAGAACCTACGCGCGTGGTCGTCCGCGTCGATCGGCTCTCCCGTTTCCGGAGCCAGGATCACGAGGTCCGTTACCGGGCCCTCGAAGCCGCGCATGTCGTCCGTCAGCTTCGCGACTTTGGGGAAGAGCGCCTTGGCGCCGGGGCCAGAGGGCTCTTGCGCGCCGAGCCAGGAGGCGTCGTAGTGCGACGGCGTGTTGCCGCCTTGGTAGCATTGCAGCTGCCCGCCCCAGAGCCCGCCGAAGTACAGGTACGCGCTTTGCTCTGCGTCGTTGTCGACGAAGGACGCGGGGTCGATGCTGAAGCTTCCTGGGATGGGCTCGGGGTCCGCGGTAAAGGGGCCAATAGGCGAATCACCGACGGCTACGCCGATTCGGAATACGGAGTCCTTGTCGCGTGCTGGGAAGTACAAATAGTACTTTCCCTTGCGATACGCCGCGTCGGGAGCCCACATCTGTCGACTGACCCAGGGGACATCGTTAGCGCTTAGGACGACGCCGTGGTCGGTTACCTTTGGGGGGTCCGCAGATGTGGAAGAGGATGAGTAGGCATCCAGTGAGTCGAGTGAAAATACATGATAATCTACCATGTCGTATTGATCACCATTATCGTTGAATTGGATATCCGTTTCCCGGTCGTGAGACGGGTAGATGTATAGCTTGCCCTCAAAGACATGGGCGGACGGATCCGCGGTATATAGGTGAGTTATTAGGGGTGGTGACATCTTGCTTCTATATTACTCCTGTAAATCTGCAAGAAGCATCCAAATAGTTGCTCGATATGAATTAAGTGAAATTTGGTTCGTTTTCACGTTTCGTGGGGTACTTATACGCCTAGTGAGGGGATCGTGAGGTGGGGGTCTTGGTGTTGAGGGGTCCTATCTTGGGGTAAAATCAGGGATACAGCTTTCTAATTCAAGACAAAAATGACATTCCTTTTTAAAAATAACGAAAATTATATTCGTCGCATTTAGTCTATTTAGCGACTACTCTTCTAATGGCCTTGAACAATCACGCAATTGATACCCTCGCCTGCGGTTGACTCACTCACCTTGACGGTGATCATTCTTCTCTTGTCCCGGTAGAATGGGTGTCCGGATCCCCTGAATTTATCCCTATTTAACCGCCCGTTCGCCTGCTTTAGCTCCGTTGCACTAACTGGATACGATCTCCTCCGTTTGAACCAGGCTCTTAATTGAACGCTGCGAGATAGGGCTAGGATACCCCTTTCAGTATTGTGTTGGGTGAAAGAAATCTTGAATATTAGACATTGTCGCATTAAATAATAGGGTCTATCTAGGGTACCTAGTTGTCATAATATGATTATATACTATTCGTCTTTGAGACGTAATATTTCATCTATCTACATGATCAATTTCTATCGTGGCAGGTATCTTCGCTGTAGTAAAAAGGGATATCTAATGACCGTCATTCTAATAGTGGTATTTTAAACATCTACAACACCTTGTGTGAGCCGTCGGAGAGCATCTTCATACCTCCCAGGACTGTGATCCAACAGCATGCTGGAACCGAATCGGACTTCTCTAAAACGAGCTTCGACATCTCTGACATATTTGAACACGATTCTAGTTGCAGGTCGACCAACTTGGCCCGTACCGGCATGGAGGGTCGCGTCCCTTCTCAGAGCTGGCATGGTCTCAACCGAAAAAACCTCGCCTGGTGGAAGTAGTTTAGGGCTCATCATGCTCGCACGTAATGTCTTGAGCGCAGCGTAGGCCCACTCGTCTTCTTCCTCAGTAGATCGTGTCGGCCCGTTGTTGTACCACTTATCAGCCAAGCCTGATTGTAAGCCTACCCAAATTCGCCGACGTACTTCCGCCTTCGCGTCGCTGTTGTCCGTTTTAAACGCCAAGGCTAGAGCCTGGAAATCGTGAAGGACGCCAAGAGACAAGTACGGAACAAGGTCATTGCCGTGTACTGTACTTGTTATCAAACCTCTTGTAGCTTTTTGCAGGGATGGAGACATAGTAGAGGGAGGCCCATAGGCATAGACGTGAATTGGTCTGCCCGAAGGTAGACATATATGAGAAGAAGTTTGCTGAGACTGTCCGTTTGCGAGTAGCTTTCGATGAGGCTCGGAGGAAGTGACGAAGCCGGCCCCCGTGGAACTAGGCTCCGCAAGCATAGCTCCGAGCAGAGCCGTCACGGCGCCACCCAAAGAATGTCCGCAAAGTACCAAACCGTATCCTGCAAATTCCTCAAGGGCCTCTTTCAGTGTCGCCAATACTCTTCCGTCTCCCCCGTATAGAAGTCGCCGCGCGGATGCGTGAATGCCCTTGTGGACCTTATATGGCTTTCCTCTCCAAATAAGGTCGTCATACTCACACATCATGTCAGCAAGGACATCTTCAAAACCGAGAGTACCACGGCAAGACAAGACAACCGCTTTAGATTCTTCATCGATAGCGATAGTATGCACAAGAGGGATTCCTGTGTCAGTAGACCCAGTAGAGTCGGAACCACCCTGTGGATCAACGAAAGAGGATAGTAGTATACTATCCGGTGGTAGCTTTGTATGATGTGCGAAGGAGCGCACGTCTCGGTGTGTGTCATCTAACCCCTTTAAAACAGGCAATTCCTTTGTAATACCCATGAACTTTAAAAAATGAGATCCATACGCAGCAGAGGCGTAGCGACTGTATCGAGTGATGTTCCTGAGAATGTGAAATCTGGGAAATATCCCTTCGACGATACCCGACGATCGTAGCGTATCCACAGCATCTGAATCACTATAGGCGCTTTTCTGATGAAACGAGGATAGTGTTAACGAGGCCTGCGAATCCCTTGTCTTAAGCGTATATATACTCGGGCTATAAAGACTATGATTTTCGGATTTATTTCTCATATGACCACGTGGTGGTGAAGGGGGATTTTGTGTACCAGTAGGTCCAGGCTCGGGCCGAGATATACGGATGGTGGGCTCATTCCTGTGAAATGCGGGGGATGATGGTCGGCTCTCGAACGAGTGCACTGAGAATGTATCTGTTAAAGACACAAGCGATTCACGGCGTCGATCATGCTGCGAGATATATGTTGTCCGAGATTGAGAACCATGTAAACTGGGAATACTCCCGGTGTCGCCTAAATCTTTGGAAGTGAAGTGATTCGGACTTCCCCGCTGTGGCGCCCGGGGAGCTTCGCGATATGGTAAACTTGAAGATCTGCTCGGAATCATCTCTTTTCTTGATCCGCTGGGCACTCTACCCTGAGAGGCTTTGTTGCTACCCCATGGCGGCTTTATCGACGGCTTAGATTTGGTGTTTGTTTGAAGATTCTCCGAACTCGAATCTCTATTTAGTAAACTAGACTTCTTTTTGAGGACACCTCGAATGCCACCCTTCCTTTCGCTAGTCTTGCCTGTGGGCAATGGTTCGTGCTTTCTAGTTGGTGGTCTACTCTCAGTTGGCGAGACGGAAACAGGGACGTGACTCCGCGGAGCAGGTTGTATTTCCAACGGTTTTCTAGTGCGTTTCTGATTGGCGATGTGTTCGGGGCTGTGTCTGGATATGGGTGGAGATATACGACCTTTGGGAGAATGCAAGTGACTTGACGCGCTTCTCATTTGACGAGCCGGGCAGTCGTATGGAAGGCTTCCCCTACGCCCCGTTCGCCTTGCTTCCGATGCGAATGTGGGACGGTCAGGTTTTGGCGGGACAGGTGGGGGTCCATCCGATCGACGACTAATGAAGCTGCTCGACGAATCTGACTCGCCCTCCTCAACTGCTTCAACACGCGAC
Organism: Annulohypoxylon stygium; assembly: GCA_003314315.1. Taxonomy (NCBI): domain Eukaryota; kingdom Fungi; phylum Ascomycota; class Sordariomycetes; order Xylariales; family Hypoxylaceae; genus Annulohypoxylon; species Annulohypoxylon stygium. The sequence goes on from QLPL01000047.1 coordinate 199,688, forward strand.
TTGGTGTCATCGTTACCGTCGCTGTCGACAGCTGTGCTCCTCACCTTGTTCCGACTGATCTTATACACAACTCTGTAACTGGATCCATCTTGATCAGAAATCTCAGGGTTGATTTCGCTTTTCACGAGGTCAACTCCCGGCAATGCCAATATCGGGACTAGTGGAGCACCTTTGATATCAACAGTGATTATCTTGGTCGTAGTGGTCGACGTATTTATGGATACCTGGGCGTCTTTTGGTAGTGATTTGATGATATGTTGCTTAAGTCGGGTCTCTGGTAATTCATCGTCGTCACTACTATCCAATCTAGCGCCATGGTGTTCAATTGCTTCGATTAAGTTATCATTGCCGCGAGATCCAATTCCTCCCACAGCTCCACCACCATGCGTGAGATGGGTGTCTTCATCATCGATATCAACGCGCCTGTCGTCATCAAGAAGGACGACATCCCAAATAAGTTCCTCTTGACACAATCGGCGAGACTCATCTTGAATCATCTTTCTGCACCAAGTCTGCAAATATGCCAGACCACACAATCCAAGCAAAAGGTCAATCACCCCAACCCTTTCTCCTTGTACGCCGGTAGCAGGGTTCTGAAATTCTCGACGAATCAGAGTGATAATGCTCGCGATAGCTCTGGAAGAGTCGGTCGAACCGAAAAACTGGTCTAGGACTGATAAAAAAAGTTGAGATATCTGAGATGCGCTTGATACAGTGGTGCCGGTGATATGAAAACCAGTCGCAGTCCAGAAAACGATTTGCGACATCGTCTGATGCAAACTCTCCAAACTCCGTTCTAAGATAGACTCGGCATCCGACCGTCCAAGCTCAGACCGGGTCCTCGACATAACATCTTTCCCAGCCCTACTCAATATTCCTTCTAAGATTCCACGACTCAACTCTAAACTGGACAGAGTCGTGAATTTCGCAGCTCCTAATCCATAGCTTCCGATAATAGTACCGACACGGAGAGCGAAGGATGTCGATCTCGCTGCGAAACTGACTGCGCTCGCTATCGTACTAGGCAGAAGAGTTCTCCCCGGAGCGGGTGGCAATAACTCTCCGGGCGATGGTAAAGGAGGTTTGGCAGATTTGCTCAAGTCTTCATTTTGATCTTCCTCTGCATTCGCCGACATTTTGACGCCGATAGAGGAGCGGTTTGTCGAAGAATATTGGCTGCATTTATTGTATCGAGATTGAAAACAGGAATAGCTTCAAAAGTTGTAAGTTGAATCGACCAAGTACACGCGATATTCGTGTATTTGCTGTTGCGACAGTTAATGACAAGTTGAGACACTTTAAACAAATCAGAAACAGCGCATGTACACGTCTATATTCGGCGATCTATTATAGAATACAAATATCACGAAATTGGGTATGAAATCAAAAAGGAGCGTTGGGTCAATTCGAGATGATGAATTATTATGAATGATGATTCTGGAAAATTACCAGGCGAAGATTGGCTACGCCTTATTAGGCATGTTAGGTAATGGGGACCTTGCAGACCTTGGTACGGTCCCAAAAACCCAAAAACTTTATGCGCGACAGAAATCTGTTGATGTTACCAGCATAAAGCTCTGTTACTAGCTCACAACTTACATGTGATAATAACGCGGGGAGTTTTCTTCGTAGCTGGGTCGAGGTCTAATTGGTTCTTAATTGGCTCTTAATTGGCCACTTCCGCCTGTCGTTACCAAGTAGCACGGTGGACCCCTCACGGTTTCGCGCTAGGGGTAGCTGGATTGGGAAAGGGCGAAAAAGGGGAACGAATAGCGTCCCAACGATTTTCCGAATCGATAAGGTACGGAAGAGGTACGGAAACCACGGAGGCCTGCATATGCCTAGAGCCGAGAGCGTGGAAACGTGTCTGCATCTCAGACGATGTCCCATATCTTTTGTGCCAACTAACCCGGTTGGTTCCCGATCTAAGATGATAAAGGCTCGATATTCCTAGGCATTTTCCACAAATTCTAGGCAAATTCCTAGACAATGGGCAGATGGGGTGGGATGCAGGAACAAAAGAGACAAGAGAACCGAGGCTCTTTGTCCACGTCATATCGAAGTCGCAATATTAGTCGCAATAATAGTCGCAATATTGGGCGAGTCATTGACTCATTGTCAGTCGTCCGTCCGCGAACTGCTCAATCAATCACTGATTAAATGACACGAAATCGTGGGTCGCTAAGAAGTCACCCCATATTGTCGTGGTGTTTAACCACGGTCCAGAACTATTGGGGAATATTAAGTGTGGTTGGATGAAGATTGACAAATTGGATTAAAAATTGGATTGAAAATCGGAATGGGAGGATTAAGAAAGTTTCACCTTGAAAATGAAGGGAAAAGGAAACCCAAAGACTCGGTATTTGCTTATTCGCTCTAGCCTCCAATACCTAACCTCTTCAATCTTGGAAATTGACATTCGCTTTGCACCTGCACCTGCTCGGCATGCCCAAGCCTCAAAAACTCAAATGATGTCAGCAGTCGCAGCTGGAATTCCTCAGGCTTGCTGTTTACGCCTGGACCCATGGATGTACGCAGTAGTGCATGTAGTGGGTACGGATCGAAACTTCTATTCTTAGCTCTTTTCTTTTCAAGCTTTGGGAAAGGGATCCCGGCTGTTCAGCTCTTATGCAGGCTATGCAAACACTGAGTCGGTTCAATGTTCTAGGGCTATCATTAATAGGGGTTTTACGGTTTTACCGAAGGCCAGAACCAATCAATTGAGGCTAAGCTTCCTCGAACTTAGGGGCTTCACAAGGAATTACAGGGTACTACGGGTATTACAAGGTACCTCGTAATACTGTAGTTTTCAAGGTTTCAGGGATGTAGAGAGGGAATTTCCTGCTTCGTATTCTTTATCGTCGATAACACAATAAACATAACATTGAATAACAGAATACTTGAATAACACCCAAAGCTGTCCCCTTTTAACTTTTTGACTATTGAGCCCTTCTTCAATTTAACTTTCATATTTCATATCATCTCAACCAATATACTCATCTGTCTGTTTCCTACCATCTTTTTTTAGTCGCCTTCGGAGTTCTTACACTCTCTTACCCTGCGTTCGCTCGTTTCACCGCTGACTCGACATTCGCTAATTGCCATCAATTGAACCCCGAGACGACACGTTTGACGAGCCAAAAGTCACACAGAATCACGATCACAATGGCTGAACAAGGTCTCTTCTCGTCCGACCTCATCTCTCCTGAAGTCTCAGCCGCTCTCCCTGAAGGCTACACCGCTCGATCCCTACGACTATCCGACTACGATGCCGGGTTTCTTGACTGCCTACGCGTTTTGACAACCGTGGGAGAGATCAGCAAGGACCAATTCGCCGAGAGGTACCAGTGGATGTCATCCCAAGACGCATACTATGTCCTCGTCATTGAGGACGCCACAAGGGGAAAGATCGTAGGAACAGGAGCATTACTCGTAGAACGAAAATTGTAGGACACCCCTCCTCTAGATGGTAGCATTGTAAAATATGCGATCTACGATCTACCAGATCGTGATTGAAGACAAACCTATATGGGTAAGCTTTAATGAATGAAGCCAAGATTGCTGACGTAAGATCTTCTTCAATAGCATCCATAGTCTTGGCCTGGTTGGTCACATCGAAGATATTGCCGTTGCGAAGGACCAGCAAGGCAAGAAGCTTGGTCTCCGCCTGATTCAAGCGCTCGACTTTATCGCTGAGAAGGTCGGCTGCTATAAGACCATCCTCGACTGCAGCGAAGCGAACGAAGGCTTTTACGTAAAATGCGGCTTTAGGAGGGCTGGGTTAGAAATGGCCCATTACTATAACACTGACAAGAGTAAGGCCCAATGAGAAGAGACCAGGAGATCGATACCATATACACTTTATGCCAGCTTCACTGCATGCATGCATGTGCTTCTAATGCCTCGGCTGACTCCGAGCGTTTGGTAGAGGCGAAGATTTAGGTTAATGAGCCTCCCTTTTCGAAGAGGTCGAAAACGATAAAAAGGGACGGGACATTGGATATATATACTATTAGAGTTCGGGTACCTGACAGAAGAAACTCTATCTCGCGGGAGCATTCGATACAGGATAGAGAGCGCAGAGTATAGAGAACCTAGAATCTAAAGACATGTGAAAGAGGGACCAGAGGGCCATGTGATGGAGACCTCCAACAATAGACTTGGATTTCGTCAGTTCATTACGACGCTGAGTAGACAACTCTCTGCCAGACCACAGTTTATACTAAGCCTAAAATATCGCCTTCTCCTTCGGGTTGGTGGATGGTCCGGTAGTGAGCTGGTTGGCCGTGATAGTACCCATTTGTTCTAAGAATTCCCGAAGCGCGAAACGCTCCCCGGCCAATCCGCACCATCCTTGGCGTCTTACTGCGATGCTTCCACTACAAGGGCGAGCTCTTGGCTTACTCAGACTGCCGACGGGGTTGTAGGAACCAGCTTCACGGGCATAATCCTCACGACTCCGCAGGAGCATACCAACCTACATATGAATCCTTAGAAGGGTAGGTATGGTTTCGGTAGGTGCTGCTTTTAGCTCGCCGAGACAGACGGGTATAAAGGTCAAGGTGCCTCACTTTCCACCCTCAGAAACATACGAGGGTAAAACTCCTAGAAACGCTGACAATTCATTACAATTCAATCTCACTTGCATTGCTATCAATTCACTATTTCCTTCGCCTAACATTCATATCGTATCATATATATTAACCGCTTGCATATTAAGTGTTTCCAGTTGTCTACCAAAGCTCCCGAAATTCTTAGTACATACACAAGACTCCGGACTCACTCGGACATCCCCACCGGCTACCTACGCTTCGGAACATACGGTCTATTCCATTGTCCTTGATCGGGCTCTTATAAAAAATGGCTCAGAAAGACACCGTTCAAGCTGTTGATCAGGAACTTCGCAGCGCTCTAATCAGAACCAACATAGCTCTGCTTCAGCGAGAGTAAGTCAGCCATCCCCAGCGCCGTTAAGTGACGGAGGTTGCTGCATATCAGCAGCTAGCTCCACGCAAGGGCACAATCCGCGAATGGATGAATCAGCCACGCCGCATCCTTCTTACAACATGCCCCCACTTCTGGGTCATGACCCTTGAGAAAGGCTATCTGGCGAGGAAGCACAACAGACTACTAACTGGAAATAGGATTCGTGAGAAGAAAGACTGGTACACTACGCGCCGTGTCGTGGTACGTAAGCGCAACGGCCGCATCCATTTATCCCGACTCGGGTCGCAGCGGAAGCAAAGCCACAGCGGATACACCTCCGAGGAAGAGGACGAATCCCATAATAGCGGTTTCACGCTAATCGACGAACCGCCATCCTCTCGGTCCACCAGATCCAGCTTCGGATCTGTCACCTCCAACTTTTCTTAATCCCTTACTTGCGGGTAAGGGTAAGGGGCAAAGGGGAAGAATCAGGCAAGATGGCGCCGGACGCTAGGCCTCCACCTAAGCAGTGGCTCATGGGCACTGAGGCTTTCGAGAAGCGCATGCCCCACCATGCCGGCATACGAGCGCTCTGGGAAACTAAGTGGCAGATGCCATGTCGTATATCTGTATACCCTTTCCACGATGGGGCGTACGAGGACTTTGAACCAGTGTTTTTGGACTTAATCGAGCGGAATATCAATGACGGAAATTCGCCTGAATACACTCTCGCCTTCGTGCCTGCAGCCCAGGCACTCGAAAAGCATGCTGACGAGCTCGTAACAAAAGGCAGGAGTGAGTATTCAAGGGCATCCGATCTTTACTTACGCGCCGCGTGTCTCCTACGCATCGCACGCTTCCCGTACGTCACCGGCTACCCCAGCATCAGCGACCCCGTAAAATGGGAAGCATGGGAGCTTCAAAAGGCAATCTACCGCAAAGCCGGCGCTCTATGGTCTCCCTCCCCATTGATCGAGGTTTCAATCCCTCACACCGTTGCGCAGGGCCGCGACCGCTCTACCATCCCGGCATACGTGCGCGTGCCCCCGGGTTCGGATAAGAAGCACCCCGCCGTCATCCTCTTAACCGGCCTCGACGGCTACCGCCCAGACAACAAAGCCCGGTGCGAGGAGTTCCTCTCCCGCGGCTGGGGAGTCGTCATCTTCGAGATTCCGGGCACAGCCGACTGCCCGGCCGACTCAGCGGACCCATCCTCGCCCGACAGACTCCTCGACAGCGCGTTCGCGTGGATGGCTAAGGACGGCCGCTTCGACATGCAGAGCATTATGTGCTGGGGTCTTAGCAGCGGCGGATACTACGCCGTGCGCGCGGCGCACACGCACCGCGAGCAGCTCGTTGGCGTTGTCGCACATGGCGCTGGCACGCACCATTTCTTCGCTAGGGAGTGGCTGAGCCGTGCCGACGGCCACGAGTACCCGTTCCAGCTCACACCGGCGCTGGCCATGAAACATGGGTACGGCACGGATGTGGAGGCGTATGTGGCTGGTGCGCAAAGCAGGTTTTCGTTACTCGACACGGGGGTTATAGATCGACCTTGTACGAGGTTGTTGCTCGTCAACGTAAGTTCCAGTCTTCCTGCTGGATATTTTAATGGTGGTCTGCTTGTTACTAACGCGAAATGCAGGGTATGCATGACGGCCTCATGCCGATCGAAGACTCGATCTTGCTGTTCGAGCACGGGTCCCCGAAGGAAGCCCGATTCTTTACTGGCGCGTTACATATGGGATATCCGATGGCGAACTCGTCGGTGTATCCTTGGATGGAACAGGTCATGGCTTCTGCTGCGAAGTGATGTTTTATTACGTGTAATAATTATCTAGGAAAATTTGCATTTGGATGCCTTTGCATGGAATTTGGAATTTGGAAAATTACTTGGTACTCAGGTCATGTTTATGCCAATTATGAGATATGTTAACGGCTCAAATTGAATCTCAAGTAAAATAAAACAGTTTCTTCATGTTTCTTCACGAATCCACTCATTGGGTTACTCCTATTTTCGTAGAAATTGTGGTAAATTTAAATCTCTAAGTAGTATCTTAACATCGCGTTCTCACCTACCACTTACTCTAATTCTTCATTCTAATAACCGTTAAGATCACCTCCCCATCCAACCACCATCCACAACCAACGTATGCCCACTAACATACGCGCCAGCCTTACTCGCCAAGAACACGGTGCTCCCTTTAAAATCATCCGGATCTCCCCACCTCCCGGCCGGTATCCTGGCGCTAATACTCGCAGCGCGCTCCTGGTCCGCGATCAGCGCCTCGTTCATATCCGTCGCGATGTAGCCCGGCGCAATCGCGTTCACATTGATACCGCGTCCCGCCCACGAGTTCGCAAACCCCTTCGTCATCTGCATGACCGCGCCTTTGCTCGCCGCGTACGCGGGCACGTTTAGACCCCCCTGGAAGGATAGGAGACTGGCGTAGTTGATGATGCTGCCTTGGCGCCCGGTTACGGGCGAGGGCGGGAGGGTGAGCATGTGCGCGCCGGCGTCTCGCGTTAGGGCGAATACGGCGTCCGCGTTCACGCCCATTACGGCGCGGTAGTCGCTGTCGGGGAATACCTCCGGTGCGTGCCGGATCTGGATGCCGGCGCAGTTCACGAGGATCCGTATCGTGTGGCCGTCGGCCAGGATCCGGGGGACGATGCCGGCTACATCTTCGATGTTGGATAGGTCGGCGGTGTAGATGTATGCTTTGCGGCCGAGGGCTTCGACGGCGGATTTGGTCTCTGTTGATGCTGTGGAACGCTGTTTGGAGGGGTTAATTTGGTTTCTTTGTTGCTTTTTTGTTTGTATGGTGAGGGTGAGGGGTGAATTGAGTGAATTGTGATTTGCACACCTGCACTAATATTATGTCGGCGCCCGCTTCAGCCAGCCCAACGGCTACGGATTGACCAATCCCTCTTGTTCCACCGGTTATGAGGGCCGTCTCGCCCTTAAGCGAGAACAGTGAGTCTGCCATGTCTTATTTCAAGCTTGACTGCTGCTGTTGCTATTCGAATTCGAGACTTTAGGAATATGTTTTCCGATGTATTGTATATGTTGCTATTGCCAATGTCGTACCGTTGAGTTCGCAAATTCGCGATTAGGTTTCCTACGAATGCGAATGATTACCCCTCCAGCGTGGGATACGACGATTTTTCTATTTCTATTTCCGCATTCGGAGTCGTATACCATCAATGACCTGACCCGCCTAATCCATCTAACGAGCTTCCTGCAACCCTCCTACGTCAGGGCAGTCTTTTACGGGCAAGTTTACAATCTAGTAAGTGATTCCGTATATTACGATTAGGTCAATGAATTGGGCTAAAATCGGCGAAAAGTGGAGATTAACCGAAACAATCGGAGAAGCTGGTGAATATGAAGTCCCAAAGTTCGAAAGATTCTTTCTAGTCTCATGATGAACTCCACCGGTGATAGCTCGGCCTCCCCTCACTTTCCCCTAACCCCCTAACCTTTCACCTAAGGGCTGAGGGTATCCGAGGGCGGGGTAGATGGAGACGAGAGTTGGGGTAAGATACAGTGCACCTAGGTACCCCATTCGGCCAGAAACGACTATTTTTACCGAGTCTAGCCTACTTCGCCGGAATTCGACGATGCCATCAATTTCCGCCTATCTATCGTCGCTAACCTCTCCCCACAGTGGACCGTCGTTAAAGGGGGTTAACCTGCACATGTACAAATGGTTGGTGCCCGCAATTTGGTGAAGATTTAATGGAAGGTTATGGACTTCGACGATTTCTTTTTTATAACTATATCGGAGGACGGAACTAATTACCTAGGTAAAGCTTTGGGTGACGTTAGGTACGTAACTAGTTGGACTCCGTCGTCGGTTCAAAATAGATGTAGTCAACATGTTGCTTTTATTTTCTTCGTCTGTTGTTATTATCCCTTCCAATTGGAATTTTTCCATTTCTAATTTTTGTGATCTAGAAAAAACTTGAGTAGAGAAGTCATTTGTTTGTTGTTGTCGTGAATTCTTGGTAAACGAAGCCATCATGAGCGCCACCGAAGTGAAGGCCTCCGTCCTCCATGCTGCGGGGGATCTCCGGATTGTAAGCCGCGATTCAAGAAATCTTAATTATAAATAAGATGGTCGATTAACAAACGCAACAGCAAGTCCGACCATTGCCTGAACCATCGGCCGACGAGGTACAGATAGCTGTCCAGGCAACGGGTCTCTGCGGTTCAGATCTACACTACTTCAGACACTTTCGAAATGGCCAGATCCAGGTTCGAGAGCCTTTGACTCTAGGCCATGAGTCCGCGGGTGTGGTTGTTGCTGTTCCTACAGGGTCGCCGTTTAAGGTCGGCGACCGCGTCGCTCTCGAAGTCGGCTTACCATGCGAAAATTGCGATTACTGTCGCGAAGGACGCTATAACATCTGCCGTGGCATGAATTTCCGCAGCTCTGCTAAGGCTTTCCCACACGCACAAGGCACCCTGCAAGAGAGAGTAAACCACCCGGCGAGATGGTGTCATAAGTATGTTGATCCTTGTTACGAGGCATTCTCTAGGACTTCTACCCTTGCCAAGATGTCACGGCCTTGAACTTTAGTCGCTCACACTTTCTCTAGATTACCCGATTCTTTGACACTAGAGCACGGCGCCATCGTCGAGCCTCTATCAGTCGCGATGCATGCTAGGGATCGATCAGGCATAAAACAAGGGTCTACAGTATTAGTGCTGGGTGCCGGAGCTGTGGGCTTGCTTTGCGCAGCTGTATGCAAGGTAGCGGGAGCCAAGACCGTGATTATCGCAGATATTCTGGAAGATCGCGTCAAGTTCGCTGTAGAGAACGGGTTCGCTGATGTCCCATTTACGGTCCCAATCGTCACACCCCGACCGGAATCAATTGAAGATAAACTTGCATATGCCCAGGATGTAGCCGAAAAGTTGAAGGCGTTGAAGGTAGAGGGCGCAAGCGAAGCTATTGGCGAGGTCGCTATTACGTTCGAGTGCACAGGCGTCGAGTCTTGCATGCAGACAGCCATATATGTAATAACCCCTCTAATTGCCCCTTTTTCGACCCCTATTTTTACCCCTCATCTCTCTCCTCATACTGTACGACCATGCTAACGGAACAGTCAACACAACCCGGCGGAAAGGTCATGATCATAGGAATGGGAACGCCAGTTCAGACACTCCCTATTTCGGCCGCTTCGCTCAAGGAAGTCGACTTAGTCGGCGTGTTCCGGTACGCCAATACGTATCGAAAAGCCATTGACATGCTTGCAAGCGGCAACCCTTTACTACCTAACGTCCAGAAACTCGTCACCCACAGACTAAAGGGCTTAAGCGGTATACCCACGGCGTTTGATACAGCTGCTAAAGTGAAGGATGATGGAGGTAACCTGGTTATCAAGGTCATGGTAGATATGACAGAATAGACTCGTTACATTGAAAATGTTTTCTTGGGACTTCAGGCTTTCAACAAATCATTTATTTAGAATTTCATAATTCATGATACCATTATATACGCCAAGCGTTACTATATACTACCTAGTTACCTAACAAGTCCCTAGTATGTGCCTCCTAGGTATTAAATAATCAGTTCCAATATGGGGAAGGTCCTGCCAGTACTAGCTGCACACTCTCTGAGGCCTACCTACATTCCATCTCCAGGTGAAAAAGTTTCAGCACATTACATGTAACCTAGTGTGTCCATCCTAAATCGAATTGCCTCTTCAACCTAATGGTCTCATTCCATCAATTTGCGCTTTGTGATAATGTATCAGATATGACCTTGGCCGAGAAGGGTACGAGGTTAAATTACGAACTGTATAACCCCCCTAAAATATAGCGGATCTAGCGTGTTGGTGCACTATCCAACAACGGTTCGGCAATGGCTCGGCAATGGCTATAAATCCTAGTCCTAGGCTATATATTCTGATCATATATTAATTTAGACTATTTCATTCGATCAACCAATTATAATTATACAACTCTGTTGTTGAAGTATTGCTGAGCTTTTGCTTAGCTATAGTTGAACATTCTACATTGTAATTGGCTGAAAAGAGCTTACCGTGCGCTAAGAATGTGCTAAAACCCCTACGGCTTCAGCGCTTAAAATTCCCCAGGTTTGCTGTCATTACAGGGGGTTTAGGTGGGGTGGCAGATCACGAGCATCGTCAAATATAAGAGAAGATTGAGCGAACAGAACGTTTCTATTCAACATATGCTAATTAAAAACACCATAACAACTTAAGTCATAATCAAGTCTATATGTAACGAATGTAAGTATTACCAACTCCCTTCCTCAATCATCTCCTTCGGAAACGTCATCCATGTCGTAAGAATCCGTTTAGCTGCCAATCTTGTTAATGCAGTTACCACCGCCTAAATCACAGTTAAGTCAGTGAAAGAATCGAAATTGTATTATCATGGGAAACTTACAGTAAGGGTTGGAGACGTAGTTGGAAGTCAGGATGCCGTTCTTCGGGTCGTTGCTCTTCTGGTCGACGAAGTGGATGGGGACAGATCCGCAAGTAGCACAACCGTGGCCGCCAAGAGCATCAACAAGATCCCTGATCTTAGCCAGGGTGAGGGAAGCTCCCTGAGGGAAAAGGCAGACACCACCAGTTCCGATCTTGCCGCTAGTCTCGAGGCTCAACTCGCCTTCGAGACCACCGGCCTCGCCGCTAACGCTAGCACCGACGGTGATGGTGGCGGAGGTACCGACACAGACGATGTGGTCACCGCTGTTGTAGACGGTGTTGGGGTCCTTGTCCGTGGCGGCAAGGATATCGTGCCAGAGTTGAAGGATGTTCACATCGGCGTGGTTCTCAAGGGTGGCGAAACCGCAGAGACCGGAGCCACGGCAGTTGACTGTGGGTTTTGGAGTTAGCACTTGTAGCTAAGAAGGTTTAAGGGGCGACTCACTTCCAAGAGCACGAGGGCTCAAGGGGTCGGCCGGGTTGGCAGACATGTCAGCCGGGAAGGCAAGAGCCGAAGCGAAGATGCTGGAGACAGCGAGGACGGTGTTCTTGAAGGAAGGCATTTTGATTGTTGTGAGGGTAGATGAGTTGATATTATCTAAATGCAATGAAACTACAGAATCAAAGGAAACTGATAGAGAGGTAAGAAAAGACTAAGAAAGAGATGAAAGAATGATGAGTGTTGTGGTGAGTGGTGAATAAATCCTCAGAGGTAGAGAAACTGAAGACCTTATATAGTCAATTTCTGAAGTCATTTTCCCTTGATGGTTGAATCCGGTCTTTGGTAGTTGTTGATACGCGAGCCCCTAAACATCTTGCTGACGCTATTCGACCCCGCCTAATTTCATCGCGAATAGCTTCAAACCCCAATTTTAGATCGACCATCAAGCTCCATCATGCACCAGCGGCGCAATTAAGCCTTTAGCCCTATGAGCCACGGACAGAAACCGGAGCTGATTCGACGCATCGCCTGTCAGCTGAAACTAGCCTGAGATGATTACACTAAAAATAATGCTGGCCATTCTACGTTCTCTTGCAAGCGAAATGTGTATGGTGTACCACAGTATATCAGCGTCAATGCATACCAATTAAAGACACCTGCTAGGGGTAGGTAGCTGTTTTTACGGAGTAAATAACTAATTGTGACATGTTGATTTGAGAGTGAGGATTCGGCGAACTCATTGTCTCGGCCCCTTATTTCTCACCAAGGACCTAGGATCCTAGACACACAAAACACCAGCTTGTTGACTAGGAAATATGAAAGCAATGTTCTCGATGAAAGTAAAACCCCTGTTCTATTATAAGGAGTATAAATTAGTTTTGACGAATCATTTGGATATGTGCGACTTTGTGATGTAATCTCAGCTGTTTTGTCTTGTCAGATCCGTCCTTACCTGCCCATTTGGGTAAGATGGGAGAACTCCCCGCCTTCGAATTTTAACTACTACTTAGGCAGCTGCTAGGATAGAAGAATCTAGGCGAAAAGTAAATTAGTATAGAAAAACTGATCAATGTGTTGATTATTTCTACCTATTCAACACCTTCAAAGTGGATATGCTAATGGTGATCGACTTGGGGCTGGGGAGCCGAGGTCCGGGGAGGAGGGTCCAATCTTTACACTTAGAGAATCCTTTTTTTGTATATCTAGACTTAGAGCGACTTAGTGCAATGCGAGAATTCATATCATCTGCGACTGTGCTATTTATATTTTCAGCCTCACATGCTAGGGTTCTTCAATTGCATCATAGAGTTAATTTTTACCTTTCTTTGTACTACTTAGGCTTACAGGTCATAAGCGCGACGGCTGCGGATATCAATCTATGCTGACGATCAGCTACGTAGAATGATTGTCTATACACGTCTTGTAAGAGGCGGTAACATATCCTGAATATAGAGTTCTCGTTGAGTAGGTTGTTTACAGTAATCATCACGGTGGGTCCTCTTTTGCTGTCCGGGTCTTATGCTATAGTGTAGCGCTATGTCTTCATCCTTCCGGGTGGCATTGTCATTTGGCACTTTAAGGGTGGGGCATTCGGCATCTGTAATTAGGTACTATACAGGGGCAATCCCGAAATGGACCACGGTTAGCGATTAAGCTTATACTAGCTTCAGCGTTTTAGGGATTGAGATGAAAAAAAAAGATGGAAGCGCCGGTATATTGGCATACTACCTACGCACATACTTCCCATGGGAAAGTAGACTTTAATGATACATCTAGATGGGAGGCAATAGACCATAGAGGCCAGAGGAAAAATCAGCCAAAGTTATTCTCTTTAATTTTAATACTGTTTCGGGGAGATTATCTACAGACCTAGATGGCGTCAGCCATCATCATCCACAGACCAACACAATGGGGCCCTTGGTGTTCACCGCCTTGGTGACACTTGTGGAATGCCCCTACAACAAAGTACTACGCAAGCGTTTCCGGCAGTCTCCTAGAATTCTCCAGCTGTGTTCTTTTTGGTTATCCCGAACTGATCAATGAGTATCTAGCACCTAGCAATCCTGTGGATGGTAAAGAGCGTGGGTAATGGTTAGACACGTCAGAATAATGGGAGCCAACACTACCTAATCAAATCATGAGTATGGCAATTATTCCAATTTGTCACCCTAGAGGGAGTCGAAGAGTCGAGATGAGCTAAGTTGGAACGATCGGGACGTAAATGTCTGAGACAGTATCAAGACCTCCCGGGCCGAAAGAAATGGACCTACCGACTCCGGCCGGTCTAACGGCACGGAGATCCACATAAACTATACTAAATGCGAATTGATCGTACGAGTACCTAAGTTATAATGAAACCAAAAAACGTCTTCCCATTATGTATCAAAAACCTCATCATTACGTTGAAAACCTAAGAACATAGGAGAAGACTCTATTGTTGCACAAGAAGCCCTTAATTACCTTGCGTGTAGAGACGCGGTATACATATGAGAGTCCTTCTTTGCCTAGGTAGGAAGATATCTACCGGGATGGCTTGCTGAGGAACTTCTTTATGAGACGATCCTAGCTCTGTGGCTATCTTACGGGATCTCATGGAAGGATTAACATCACCGTCGCTCGTTAATACCCTATTTGACCTAGTCATGAAAAGCCTCAACTAGGCCTCTCCATATTGATCTTTTAAGACAGAAAGGAGTAGAAACGTTGGGAACTAGCCTATAGACTTGAATTAAAAGACCCGTGCCTCAATTAGAAGTTGATGACTATTCGAGATAGACTACCAATGACTGCTGTTTCGATGACATTGATAAGACAGGACATTTCTAAAGTAGGAGCGACGTCATCATTTCTAACCTTCTAGATTCCTACTCTGACACCGTTAGATTTCATTATAAACATTGACATAGCTTCAGTCTTGTAAATAGCTTTATTTCTAGGTCAACACCTTTGCAGGTGCTAAACCGCTTTGCTATCTTGGCGAGAGTGTGAATTATGAATCTAAGAGTACAGCTACCTAGTCACTACTTAGGTAAACAGCCTCTTACTATGTACCTACCTACCTATCTAGGTAACCATGCCTTGATACAGCTTTATCGAGTAGTTAGGGTCGCTGGCTCGTGCCACAAGGCCTTCTGCCGAACATTTATATAAGCTGAAATATATTGGGAACGAGTATAATTGGACGTATTAATTAAAACTGTCCCAATGCAGTTGCATTTTAAATGCCGTGCGGAGTTGCATGGTTGAATCCCAGGTCGATTGATTGAGCCGCCATGGGAAATGTGGGCTATATATACCTGTTGGAAAATCACCCAGTTCCGTAGCTGTCGGAGACGGTCGCTTGGTAACTCACGTTCAACTTCAGGTCTACCTCCAAACGGGTAGCTCATTCAACATGTGGACCATCAGGAGTGCTCTCCTGCTCCCCTCGCTCCTTTCTGGAGTTCGAGGAGCAGCGATTGAGGTGCCTCGTAGTAATTATGTATCGAAGATAGAAATGTAGGTCTTATTGACTTATTCCCATCACTCGTATTTTGATTACATGGGACTGACTGAAATTTAATATAGTGTTCGAAATCCTGTCTACCCTCTCGATGTCGTCGACCAGCTTGAAGAGGCTACTATGCCCAAGGTTGAAGAATGGGTGGCTCAGAAGATTGCTGCCAACACGAACAATAACTGCACGTTGGAAAATGCGGCCGTAAGGCGCGAATGGTACGTTTTCGATCTCAATTGTACCTAAAAAGTCTTTTGTGTTACTAACGTGATTAACAGGAGTGACCTTTCTGAGGAACAGCGAATCGAATACACCACTGCTGTTACGTGCTTGATGAACCTCCCCCCTACGGTAGATACGGAAAGGTTCCCCGGAGCCTTAAGTCGATATGATGACTTCGTCGCATTTCACATGACGCACGCCATGCAACTTCACGACAACTTCCACTTGTTTGGCGCTCACAAATACTATGTCTATCTCTTCGAGAAAGCCCTTCGAGAAGAGTGTGGATACACCGGCTATCAGCCCGTGCGTTAACCCTAGAATACCTATATTTGTGAATGTTGTCACTAATTGTGAGATAGTATATGAACTACGACCGTTACGCTGAAGACCCCTTCAACTCCCCCTTGTTGAATGGCAATGCCTCTAGTCTTGGCGGCAATGGCGAGCTGGAGCCCTTGTACAAGGGTGTTCCCCAGCCTGGACGAACTCCCAATATCATCAAGTCAAATGGGGGTGGAGGTTGCGTCACAGAGGGGCCATTTTCGGAGTATGTCATCTATGTTCTCACACTGACCAAGCCGAGTGTCTTCATTGTACTAGGAACACCCAAGTTACTAACATATATATAGCATGGTCGTCAGTCTTGGGCCTACCTCAATGTCGATGGGCGCCAACGTCCCCAAGAACCCAAGAGCCGACGGCACTGGCAAGAATCCTCGCTGCCTCCGCCGTGACGTGAACCGTGACGCAACCATGGGAGCCCGAGCTGATCGCGCTTTTCATCTCCTCAACAACAGCGCCGACATCGACACTTTCTATAACGAATTGCTTGGAACCCCGCCACCTAAGAACGACCCATACCCATGGGGAGTAAGTCCTCTGTTCGAAAATATAACGTAGGAAGAATGGAAACTGACTTCTTGGAATTAGATTCACACCGCAGGCCACTACGTCGCTGCCGTCGACCCTGGTGGAGACCCAATGACCTCGCCCGGTGACCCACTCTTCTACTTCCACCACACAGCGTTAGACCGTCTATGGTGGATTTGGCAGATGCAAGACCCGGAGGCACGTCTCAACGTTGTTCCCAGCGGTGGTATGCCTATGCCTATGAATAACCGTCGTGCCGAGGACCCCGCGAACGTCACGGTCGACCTGGAATGGCTTGGTCCTCCGATTAAGCTGCTAGAGACTCATGACCAGCTCGGAGGCAATGGCGGAGCATTCTGCTATGTCTATGTCTAGTTAGGAATACTGATATGGGCGGTAGTTCTTGATGTTTGATGTACCTAACTACTGCGATCACAATCGTTATAGACAGGCATCGTTCGCGGCAACTTGATATCAATACATTGATGCCTAATAATTACCATGATAAATAATGCTGAAAGATGGGACCTATCTTATGTAATAATCGCAACCGACTTAGAAAGGTAGGTAGTAAAATTTCACTTAAGACGTATCTACAATATGAAGTCGAAAAGGGTCGCATGGTTACCTAGCAGCTAGGTAGTAAGTTCCAAAAGATCTCAGCAAAAATAATTTTACGCAGCAAAAGCCGAATTCAACCGCCTGTGGCTATTGATAATCTAAGGCCATAATTCAAGGCTATTTATTTCCCATTTTGGGTTTACCAGATAGCTACCTAGTACCGTATTTTCCTTTACGCAATACCGAAGAATGCAAGGTCCATCGTCTCGTGGACGGGGACAGTGTGGCCCACACCCTGAGCACTGTATCCAACAAGCTGTGCCGTGTTCTCATCGCCTTCCCCATAGATGGACCTGGTGTAACCGCTCTGTGGAGTGTTTGCAGTATCTGTCGGGTTGGAAAGGCCTAGGACATTGGACCATTGCTTCATGGTCTCGGCATCTGCGATAAAGTTAACATCTTGTGTGATAGTCTTTAGAAAAATTGAGCTTACAGTTGGGGTATCGCAGGGTGCTATCAGCGGATCCGTGCCAGCTAATGAGATGTTAGTCTATGTGGCTCTATGTAGTGATGTTGATAACCGTGTTCTTACATCAGCATTCTGGGTCGAGGGCCGGTGTAGTCGGGGTAGTACGATCGCACGAGGTCTCCCCATTGCTCGGCCGTCTTGGTGCTCTGTCCATTGGCGCACTGATTGTTCCATCCAGGGGGGTCTTGAGTAGCGGTGGAGCCGGGAACAGCGAAGCATCCATCGGGTACACCTGAGTAGACGGATCCTGCCTTGAAAACGTCGGGGTAAGCACCGACAAGTACGTTCGTCATCATGGCACCGGAGCTAGTCCCGGTAACGAATGTTCGGTTGGCATCACCACCGTATTTCTCAACGGCGTAGGTTACCATGTTAGCAATGGTCTGGCTGTCACCACCGCCATCGTGTTTCAGAGCTAGGCGATATTAGTCAATCGAAATCTACTAACAACGGTAGATCATGGTGAAAAGAAAGAGAAACACACTGGCATCGGAAGCAACATCGAAGCAGCCACCACTGGACCTTGAGTTGGGATAGATCAGGATGAAGTTGTGTTGGTCGGCCAACGGGATGTAGTGAGACTCAGTAGAGTAGCCCTGGGCTGATCCTTGGCAGTGGTGAACGGCTACGACGATAGGTGCCGGAGTCTGAAGAGTCTTGGGCACATATACGTACATCCCAAGTTTCGTGGGAGTGCCGCTGAAATCGTTGACCTTAGTAATGGATTGGCAGCTGCCAACCGTGGCAATTGCCAGGGTTGTAAGTGTCGACAAGACCTTCATGTTGTTGTTTTTCACAGTAGAAATTCTAGGTCGATATTAACTCAGGTTTCTGTACTTCTCTATAAGGAATCACTCAAGATCCGGTGGGCATGTTCCAAGGTAAATAAACATTTTCATTCCGCTGATCCTCTGAAGCTAATTTCACGAATAGTGCCATTTTCCCGAATTTCACCTTGGGCTACCCGTTCCTTCTGGCTAATATTCTAATGGATAAATCTGTAGCGGAATACCTTCAACCGAATTGGGAAAGCGGATGTTCGGGTAATAAACATCTTGGTATTCTGTTCGCGGAGAAGTTGGGGAATAGGTAGGGGCCCCATGTCATACATCAGGACGAAAACTGGGGTTGTTAATTAAGAAACCAACAATGCTCAGGATCTAGAAGTTCCATGTTGTTTATGTAGAGTTTACAGGCTAAGTATCGAAAAGCTTCTTTGGTAGCTCCCGTCTTACAAAATGCCGGCTTTCGTAACAGGGGACTTAAATCTGGGGAATGTGAGATTGACCTGCAGGAATACCTACATAGGTATTAAAGATCCAACCGCACTTCTAAACCCTATTTAAAATGAGACACCAGTTACCTTATCTTCCACGGAGTTAGTAGGTACGTAGCATATCTCAAAGTATTATCAGGGAGTTTACTTATTTGGACTCACAGCTCATCCTAAATCTCTTAATAGGTGGTTAACTAGCTAGAAGAGAATGTATGGAATGCTATCCATTCTGAACTATGTACTTCTTAATATGGGAGGACTAAAGTTAGAATAGATTCGAGGCATGGTCGAATGAAGGACTGAGAAACTCTAGATTAACGTACCATAAATAGATACTAATATATGAGTGGCTATAAGACATGATTCATTTACTGTGCGGGAAGGAAATATTGGAAGCAGTGATTACGTAGCTAGAGTGGCAAGTTGAAATAGGCTAATTGCTAACGAGTATAATAAGGGGCAAGCAATCCAGAAGTCCCAGTTAGCTTAGGGATTCCACGTGGCTCGATGTTACGTTAATATCAACTTTAAAAACGACGCTGGTAACTCCAACCGCGATGAGTCAAATAGCTTCGAATACAATGCCTAGGTACTATTAAGAAGTTCTTAATTGATGTATCGAAGTTTACCTATATGTGGATTAACATCGTGGTTACTACCCGGATAGATCTTGTGTTACAATCAACTTTGGGGTTAGGGTAAAGGGTTAGGGCTGATCCTCACAACCCTAACCCTAACCCCTTACTCCTATTTCCAAGCCCTTGCAAGTAGTAGAACACTATATTTACCTGATTGTGACGGGACTATAGCTCATTCCATCTAGTCTCAGGGTTTCTCCTTCCATAAAGCCATGTACGTATCCCTCACCAAGTAAAGTCTTTCCGGTAGAGTTGCTCTCAGCGTCCCTTAGTATATGGAATACACTCGCCCCCTTTAACAACCACACTTCATCCCCTACTTGGGTAGAGTGAGACGACAAGCCCAGAAACCCCTTGCTGGTACGGATTATAGCTTTTCCTTTCTTTCCCCAATGAGTCGGCGATACCATCGTCCGATAAGTCAAGGTAGCGTGCAACTCCGTCAGCATTCTCAACGTGCCTTCCATATCCCCCATTACACTACCTAATATCTCGTTGAACTCATCTATTGTCGGGATCGAAGGATGAGGACAACGCGATTCAATATCGTTTAACACAGTGAACAACCTCATCAATGTTTCTCTATCACCAGCTGGAAGCGCGTTCAGAGCAATTCCTATAAGACCGGCCTTAACAAATTTGGCAAAATCATTCGCAGTTTCCACTGGAGCAGGAAACTCCGTATCTGTTCTTCCAGCAATTAAAGTGCGCCAAAGGACCTCGACTGGGGATTGACCATTCGTATATGGCAAGGGTAACTTGGTGCATATTTCCAAGGTGGAGAGGAAACCTGATTCGAAATGGACGACTTCTTCGACCGTGTCCAAGAGGTACCCCTGACTTTCTAATTCATTTCCCGGACTATCCATGTGAAGATAGATCTCAGAAGGTGTAGGAACTGTGGATGATAGACTACCAGCGTGATATTTCCGCCCTTGGTGCATATCTAACAACGATTCGACTGAAGCAACAGCTCCCGGTACGTGGAAATGCGGCATCCAAGACGGAAGGTCTGACTGTTCTCGATAGCTTAGATCTGAAACGTATGAAAGCATTTCTAGAGACCGAGTCTTCCATAGTAGGACCTGAGCCGTTCGTAACATAACCTCCGTGGTCTGGAGGGTGTAGTCTGCCCTGAGCCAAATCGGTTTAACATCCAACTTGCTAGCATAGGAATTCACGAATGCTGACAACGCGAAAACCCTATCGCGCGGATCCGTAGACTCCAAGAACGCCGAAGATAGGATATAGCTCTGCGCATAATCATAGACCTTTTCTTCGGCGCTTAGGAGACTAGAACGTGGGTCTTTACTTGCATAATCGGTTCCAGACATGCGGATCTCACGATGAAATGTGAAGATCCGGGCGATCCTAGACGTCTCCATTTCAAGACCGCGGAAATTCAACCCATGCCACTGTGCGCCAAAGACGAGACTGACGAAGCGATCTAAATCAGCCCAGGTAAATCGAAGAGGACCGCAACAAATCAGATGGGAGGAGTTGAACACCATCTCTTGTACGATCCATATGCGACTAAACCACTTCCGCGAAAGAAACCTGACGAGTGCCTTCCAAGAATCCATAGATTTCTGCGTGATGTTGTATTTTTCGTGGATCTTCGGATCATCATAGATATTGATCATCCCGGCAATTATCGAAACATCATGATTCCCTGCTATGATATCTTCAGTGATTGAGTTAAGAGCAGGTGTGTACTCTGATAACAGCGCAAGAGCTTCGTGAGCATCGTCATCATCTTTGCCCAACCATACAACTACATTAGCGGCATTGCTGTATATACTCGTCATCAGCGAAACTTGCGCAGCTCTCTCGCCAAGATCGCTTTGATTGATACAAACAGCATCTACCCATAACAACGGTGGGGCTATGTCGGATTCTACGTATATGTGCCGAAGAGCATCATTCAGGTTGAGGCCGATTGGCATGCGACGGCCATCGCAGATGACTGTATGCGACATATCATCTTTGAAGCTGTCAAGTGTCGGGTGGCCCCATGTATAAGATAGTGCTGAGTATTGGGATTTCATGTTTGATATTTGATGGGTTTCAAATTCGAAAACGAGGAGCTTCTCCTGGGAGCCCGGTGATTGTTGCTCGCCCTTATATCGAAGGAAACGAGTGCTGTTTGCGGGAAGTTTCTGGTAAACCTCTCCTATTTGCGGGTCTCCTTTCAGAGACACATACGGGTTGAGTGATGCAAGAGGATCCATGCTGGCTGACCTGGGTCCTAATTACGGGTTGATAGCAAGATGGAAAGGAATTATCACACTTACAAAGAGTCGACTTTCATATCACTTAAAGACAACTTTGCATGGCCTCATAATTCTTGATGGAGCATTCCTTACATCCAGCTATGTCTGCCTATTGGTAGGACTTTTCCATTTGGGGCTATGAGCTGATAGCATCGCCCCAATACTTTATAGGGAATCAACCAGGATTGAAGCGTCTCATAGGTATCGCGTCGACGCTAGCTGAGGCTATGGGAGTCTAGAAGTCTTGGAAGACTTTTATTGAGGTAGCTATAGAAATCACGAGCCTCCGGTACATACTGCTGTGATAAATGAGGAGCGAGCGCCAATCGCCGGGATATGTCATGAAAAGTGCTCGGTCTATTCATCTATGTTTCTCTTTGCTAAAAGTGATGTATATATTACCATGAGCAGTCGCTGGTTATCTCAGACCAATTACACTCCTTCAGTTGACATCCGCTTCGAAATTTCTGTTCAATTCAATATTCGCTACTTTATACCCCGTTCGGCAAGACCCTTCCTTCACTCTTGTCTGGGAATCCAAAGTTGATACCGAATGGCGGATACACGTATCGCTCAACCTTGCCTGCCTTAACTAAGCTATCGGAGTAATCGTTTAGGATCTTCATGTCCTCCGCGTCGAGGTCGATGATTTCGAGGTTAGACTTAATGCGCGACTCGGTAACGGACTTAGCGAGCACGACGGTGCCTCTGGCAACTGTGAAGGATTATCAGATTAGGACGATCGTGTATGAGAAAAATGAAATAAGAAGAGCATACCGTGGTAACTTAATAGTACCGTTCCCGGACTCGATCCCTTCCTCTCCGCAACCTTGGCGACCGGCTCACTCTTCAATAGCGGGCCTCCGGTACTTCCTAGCGGACTGTATGCGACGATCCTGATTCCCTTCTCATTACAGAAATCCACAACCTCCTGCTGAGGCAGCGCGGGGTGGTTTTCAATCTGGTTAATCGCGGGCACCACACTCGACTTCTCCAACAGTTGCTCTAGATACCTCTTACTGTAATTGCAAACACCGATCCCCTTAACCTTGCCCGTCGTCAGCAAGCCCTCCATCTGCTTCCACGTCGCCACATGGTCGTGGTCCCACAGCATATCTCGACTTCCATCCGGCAGCTTCGGGAACCGATCGTCATTTCCATTCGGGTTCATGCCCACGGGCCAGTGCACCAAGTACAGATCAACGTAGTCCAGACCTAACGCCTTGAGTGACTTGTCTAGGCCGAGCTCCACGCGCGTGCTGTATGTATTCCACAGCTTGGTCATGACGAAGATGTCCTCGCGCTTCACGTAGCCGGCGTCAAACGCCGCTTTGAGACCCTGCCCGACTTCGTCCTCGTTCCCGTAGCAGTACGCCGCGTCGATGAGTCGGTAGCCGACTTTCAGGGCGTATGTTACCGCTGCGGCGACTTCGCCGGGGCCGGCTTGCCATGTTCCTGTTTGACGGATAAGAAATTAGTAAATGAGTGCTTAGGTGTATGAAATTCAAATGTTCCGATTCATGTGATTGTTAAGCCTAAAATTCACGCTCGGAGGAATTGACAATGATATTGTTGTGTTCGTCGCCCGAAGCTCGCGGTAAAGGAGAGGAGGGCACTGCGTAGGTCGCCTAGAGGAAGTGGGAATGACGTACCGAACCCGACAGCGGGGATATCTTGGCCCGTGTTGAGCTTGAACGAAGCGGGAGCCATAATGAACGAGTATTTTCTGCTAACGAACTTCTGTGTTGGTGTTTACACTACCAGATTCCGATAATTTCCTCCAGATATAGTCCTAAGTACGCGATAGATCATTCAAGATGGCTTTTTAGTTCGCAAAGCGTTTCATGGAGGTTATGTATGAGTATTTATTGCGACGCCTCCGGCAAAATAGACAGCGAGCTTGGCCCGGGCTACTACTGTGTAGCATAAGGTAGCATGCCTAGGGGCTAGCTATGGATACTATAGGTACTAGGTAGTCTATCCACCCGACTATAATCTAGCTACTGGGGTAGATCGCGGGGGTTTGAGATGTCTGTTCTCGGACCTCATCTCGCCTATGATGTTACGTATATATCTGATTATTATAATTGTGATTATGTGTAGGATGCTACATGGTGGCGTAATGTGAAGCGTCTCAAAATCAAGCTTACGTAGAAAGGGGGACACAGGCTCGCTAGGTACCTATTTCAGACGGAATACCCAATCCTAGCGAATGATAGTCAAGAAAAAACGAGTAGGTATGTGATAGATCAACGCGGGATCCCATAATAGCCCTGAAAGAGAACCTGGAGGTCAACTGGGAAATGTTTTCCGCGCGTAACCCCACCATGATGAAGAAATCGGGTACTCGGTCGCCGAGGAACGCCAGTGGTGGAAATTCAGGGGGGTTCTACGTAATGATGCGATTCAGGCACACATCCATGGATCCAAGTCGATTGAAATACCACATGCATCCGTGGACCTGTGAAAATATTTCAATCATGGTATCTTCAAGCAAGACATTCTATTCGATACCAACTAGTTCAACTGTGGACCAGACAATAGACGGCTGAGGTTTTAGTGTGCAAAATAAATCCGGCCATTTTTACCCAGGTTGGATGGTTCCTCTAGCGTGTTAGTGGGGGGGGGATCGTGAAATCTGAAATCTGGCCCTAAGTTGTAAGGATTGGGCTCGGTTCGATCCAAGACCGAGCAATTCTTCGCCTGCGCAAACGTGGGATGGACCAATAACATACATACAACATCCATAATTAATGAGCTACTTGACACTCAATACCAAGCAAGGCGATACAATAAAATCATATCCATAACCATCTGAACTCCAATCCTGTGAGAACCAATACTTTCTTTATAGGTGTGATACGCATACAAACAGGTCGCCGCCATGCATGTCATTAAAATCTAGTACGTGTAGCCCAACTGCCTCAGGTCCCATAGCCAGGAGTGGATGGCGTAATAATGTACAAAGTGAAGAATCGTAGTAGTAGTACACCGGTGTCCACTGATAAGTCACGTCTCGTCTCGTTTCTTATTTTCTCGTTCCCTCTGCTTAACCAGCGATGAGGACCCATAACCTATATGACATGGTTAGCGAAACAAGTCCGCATATCAAGAACATCGAAACAAATAAACGAGTGATAGATTAGATGCGGAAGAAACTCACAAGAAAAAGATCATCAAAACCCCAAACATCTTAGCAATCAACCACCGATTGCTAGAGACGCGAGACCAGTATTTCAATAGCTCTCTCTGCGCGCCCTGCACATTATCGACAACGTCTTCCGTGTTTGCGTCAATGCGCTGAATCATCTCGCTCTGCTCCGATACCATCTGTGCTAGCTGGCCGAAAATCGATCCGAGTTCGCCGATGGTCTTCTCAATAGCCTCAATAGCTTCGCCTCGTTGTTGGATGTACGAGTTCTGCGGCGCCGCCTCCTCCATCAGAAGCATTTGCTGATCGCCCATTGCCGCTGGTGGGTTAAGCGTAAGTAAATCGGCGCCGGGAGATGGCGTGCCTCGGTTTGGCGTCCCATATAAAGGAGAAGCAGATTGCTGGAGCGAGGAGGATTGGGCATGCTGCGATACGGAAGAGATGAAGTTTTCGGTTCGCGATCGTGACGCTTGGATATTCTTGGTGCGGACCTCGAGGACGTCTTTGAAGTTGGCGCCAACGTCACTAAGTTTACCCTGTAACATCAGCACGATGTTCTTATTGTGCTCGCCCTCTTGATCTGCCCTCGGGTGTTGTTGTCGCGTTAATGTTTGTAAGCCGCCGATCTGCTGGTTTAGAGATGATAGATCTTGTTTTATTCTAGTAGGTAGGTTAGATATGAGGAGGCAACAGGTAACAAATGTTATAGGGCCTTACATAAAAGTAAGCTCGTTAATCTCGACAGGTCTGTCATCGAATAACGTCTTGCGCTTGGCCAATTGTGCCAACTTTTCCAATTTCCCCTGTTCATCGCGTTAGTACCAGCCTTTCGCCTTTCGCCTTTCTTCGTAAAAGGCAAGATAGGAAAAGACATACCATCGTAGCAGCGATCCCGCGCCCTATCTCAGCTGCGCGCCTCGCAAACTCGGACCTCCGATGCGGTTGCGCGTCTCCATTAGCGGCAGCTTTTTGCGAGTCCGTCAAGAGAGACCTCCTCTGAGAGCCGACTTTGGACGAAGCTTGTCGCCTTTGGACTTGGGTGAGGACGGATCGGAATTCGGAGGTGCGGTCTTGTATCGAAGCGACGGCCATCCTGACGAGTTAGCCGGGACGGCTGATGTGAACTATCTTTTCTGTTGTTTTCTCTGAATCGCGACTAAGAATTAAGCTGGACAGGACGAGTGGATCGCGAGATTCGTTTCAACCGGCGCGCAGATTGTGAGAGTCTGAATTTGAACTATAGCCTAGGACATTCGTATTGTTACAGATTCGGTAGATGTATGTTCGTAGGTTGGCGGTATATGGATTCTTGCTGAGAGCGAAAGAGGCGGGTTCGGGAAAACCGGATAATTGAATGGCTGACGAGGTGGAAGTGGAAGAGTCGAATTGTCGAAGTGTCGAAATGAAGTGGAAATGGTGGAAATGTTCTATACGACGATGATTGATAATGAAATTGATAATAAATTACAGGTTCGGTCGAGACTTATTCGGGTATAGTAGCATTCGATAGGATGTTAAACAGTATAGGTATTGGTAAGTGATTTGTGTCGTCTGTGTCTTATCTCCATCAAAGTTGCAATGATCGAATTCAATGTTAAAAGTGAGTTCAGCCTTAAAACTCTCCTGAGGCCAAATTGCCAAGTTCAAGGTTCACTATTGTTTGTTATTCAAATTGCAGGGGGCCGCGACGTTACTTTTTGTGGCTGTGCTTGTATCTAATACCGTGCACGTGCCACATGTCCGGTACCGAGGTACGACTATTAAAAACTGGCCGCTCCCGTTCGTCAATGGATCTAACGCCGTGTGGCTTACTGGATAATTATTGTGCATGGCTTGGCAAGAGTTCCAAGGTTATACAGTTATGAAATTGCCTAACACTGTAGTTCGCTATAGTTACAGTAAGCTATAGCGCTACACTCCCCGTCTCTAGGCACTAAATAAAAACAATTGGTCTTGGCATCCCCCCCTTTTCATCCAAGTATTAACCACAGTTACTCCTAAACTCTTGTACTGATGCTCATTCCTCCATCAACAACTATCCCACAGCCCGTCATGTAGCTAGACATTGGGCTACACAGAAATAGAACAACATCAGCAACCTCCTCAGCAGTGGCCAAGCGTCCAATCGGTAGTCCTGACAGAATATTTTGCTCTAAACCAGGCACAACTTCCATCGCTCTCGTTACCATTGGAGTATCTACGTAAGACGGACAAACGCAGTTCACCCTAATGTTGTGAGCGATATTTTCAAGAGCTTAATAGCAACCTTACATTAGCCGAAACGTGCTTAGATAGATCGTACTTCGAATTCATGAGCTCACCTGCAGTTCTACTAATACCCATCACAGCATGTTTCGACGTCACATACTGAACCATGCTGGGCAATACCATATATGACAGAAGAGACGCCATGTTAACAACTGTTCCACGACTAACACCACGCTTGGGTTGAGTAGGGTGGAGCTGTTTTGGCTCTTGCAATCTCATTTTGGCCAGAACTTGGCTCGTCACGAGAAACGTCCCTTGGACATTTACCTCCAGAAGACGTTTAAAGTCCTCGAAACTAGCGCTTGACACTTCGTCAAAAGTTCCACCAGGAATCTATAAGTTTTATCATTACCATTAGTCGGACTAGGCAATATGTGAAAAGGGGAAAATTATTCACTTACACCAGCGGTGTGGACGCAAAGGTCCATTCGCTCGAATGACTCTAGCATGTATGCAATCGCATGGCTCACGGACTCCTCAATAGTTACGTCCATATGAACGACTTTAGCTCGGAATATGGGGTTTGTGGCTACCGCTTGGGCTTCGGAAGCCGCCTTTTCAGCTGCCTCTAGACTTAAATCTGCTATGAGGAGACCTTGAACACCGGCCTTGGCAAGAGCCTTGCATGATGCACTACCAATGCCATCACCTTTTTGGAAGAATAAGTACAATATGTGAGTATATCATCCAATAGGGGCGAGTTACGTAGTTAAGTTGCTCACCTCCGCCAGTGACCAAGCCATAGCCAGTGATATCCATGTCCGTGTACTTCAGGATTCCACGGATTTTGTTGCAAAATGGACTGAACGATAGCCAAGAAGGGTGAATATTGATATCAAGAAAAGAAATGTGAGAGGACTAGGACATATTTAAATAAAATAAGATATTTGTTGGTGATGCGTTCCTCATACATACCTCAAACACCAACTGCAGACATAGGCAACCAACTGCTTCAGTCACGTTACTGGTTCACAAAGAAATTATCCTACCTACCTAGATAGGATGGGTAATAGGTGCCCATATCCTAGATAATCCATCCCTTTTTGGGCAACATCCCTTGGAAACCTTTGTTACACGATATCGGGTAGTGGATAGGTAGGAGTCACTGACAAGAATAGTCGCTTACCTATCATCCCTTACTTCTAGGTAGTGCCTTTGCGTATGCGCCGGTTACCTATCACCTATAGTATCCATATTATTTATATGCATTTCCCATAGCACGTAAACACGACCATCAGCATCTAGTAGTGCCACAGCCCCGCGACGTGATTAAACTATACTATTTGCCTATCTAACCGGGAAGCCCACCTACGAACAATCATTGTTTTGTTGAAAAATCATCCGCATTTATAATAAGCATCAATTCATTTTCCAGTGGCTGTATAATAAAAATTCATTTGCAAGTCAAACAATCATTCGCAAGCTAAAACATTCACTGGAAACCATAAAAATTCATTGTACCTAATTTAAGTAGGGAGGTAGGTGACGAGGTAGGAGACGATGGAGGAGATTGAGGTTATATACAGGTAGGTGACGAGAAGGTAGGTCTTTTTCGCCACCCACCTTCTTGCCGACCAACCTGTATATAACCTCAATCTCCTCCATCGTCTCCTACCTCATCTCTTATCTCGTCACCTACCTCGTCACCTCCATCTCCTCCATCCATATTGTATATAGGCCTATCTAGTATCTAATGATCTATCTAACGACCTATTTATTAATCGAAATATTGGTCTATCTAATAATCTATATAATGACCTGTTTATTGATCGAAAATTTGATCTGTCTAGGGCTAAATCTACCTGCTAAGAAATACATCAAAATACCTTCATTTCCATCAAAGTATCACCATCCCCATCAAAATACCGTCATCTCCATCGTGGTAGTAGCGTTGTACGAGCGAGTGTTGTTGTTGTTGTTGGTGGTGGTGGTGTTGTGTGTGTGTGTGTAAAAAAAAGATGTAAAGGATAGAAAATAAAATAAAAACGTGTGTGTAGGAGGTGTAGGATAAGGACGAGAGAGAGAAAAAATCTTAAGTTTTTTCTGCCAGGTGGGCAGTGGGGTATCTTCAACGTTGTTGCCGCCTAATAAATGTTGGTTTCCAGCCATTGTTTCAAATATCCAGCCATTATTTTAGGTCTCCAAGTATTGTTTGAAAGGTACAATCAATTTTTAAAGTATCCAGCCATTGTTTACAATTTTCAATGATTAATTACACTTTCCAGCCATTATTTTCAGGTATACAATCGTTGTTTCCGAGGTTCAAATCATTTTCCACTTATCCACTTTCCCGCTACGGTAGGTAGGTAGGTATAGGGGCGGCTTATATGGACTACAAGTGCCAGCAAAGATTAGTCTAGGTTAGACGTTGTTGTTATCGGGACTGCTGCATTGATGGTGCTTACAATAGTAGAGAGAAAGGATCTCGGTAAGACGTGTTCACCGTGACAAGACTTGATTAGTAGAGTGAGCTACCTTGATTGACTTTGATCCCTGAGCGGATAATAAGTACTTCTTCATACTAACATTCTACCAGAACTTCAGCGTGCCCCTTTTATTGATAGTAAACAGTTGAAGCGCCATCAACAATAAGGTTCTGCCCCGAAATATACTGAGCCATGTCACTGATGAAAAAGACAACCGGTTTTGCGATATCCTCCGGTACCCCTAGTCGCCCAAGTGGGACCCTTGATTCCATCCACTCTCTCTTCGACCCGACAAGGTCCCCTTTATTCATGTCTGTTTCGACGGTACCTGGACTTACAGCATTGAATCGTATCCCGTGGCGACCCAAGGCGACTGCACAGTTAATGGTCATACCCAATACTGCGGCCTTGGTAGCTGAGTAATGTGTTAGCTGCGAGGACCCCAGGGTCGCGCAGACGGAAGCGATTGAAACGACAGAACCCCCTTTGCCTTGGAGAATCATCTGTTTGATGACTGCTTGGGTTATCCCAAAAGTACCATGATAATTGACGGCCATGTGCTTCTCAGTTTGTTCTTTGGTTACCGCTGCAAAATCCATAAATTGGCACATGCCGGCATTGTTGACGAGACCATTAATCTCGCCAAATTCCGCGACAGCCGCATCAACAATACTAGCAAAGTCAAATTTTATCTATAACACATACAGTTTCCTTGCCCCGGGAAGAAGTGCTTACCTCTTTCCAGCTCCGTCGTTCGTTATATCGGCGGCAACATCAATTGATCTCGTCCCTTTAGACCCCTTCGTCAATGATTCAATATCTCTTTTGAGATCGATTATATCGGATTGCGCTTGTGTGTCTCCAATGTGGTGTAATACAAGCCTGGCACCGTGGCGTGCACATTCAATCGCGGTAGCTCGCCCTATCCCTGTGCTGGATCCGGTAACTCTATATCATTGTCAGGATTTTGTAGTAGATGAATAGTACGGAGAGATTATAAGTTAGACTTTACATACATGACAACTTTGCCCTCAAGGAGATATGCCATTTGGAAAGTTGAAGAAAAGGTAGCAACTAGGTACCCCTTGATCAAAGTGGATCTAGATGATAAGTTTCCAACTCAGAGTAAGCGTATTGAGGTTATTGAGGTTGGTAAACATATCTCAACCAAAAGCTCCACAATCTCCTTTCTAGATTCTAGGCTGTGTGGAACTAGATGATCCTGCAGAGAAGATCCGCTAGGCATCATGTCGGCGTTCAACGATTCGGAAACTAGATGCCGGATCTGGCCCATGCAATCTGTGTTGAATCAATGTGGCTACAACGTCATCACTGCGGAGGCACTTTTAATGGGCACTTTCATAAGCATATTTGTCTAACTAATTGTTCTGAGTTGAAAACGCTTAGGTGGCTTGGTCTAGTTTTGCCTTTTATATCTGTGAGCTGCACACAGAGTGAAAAATTACTAGTTAAGATTTGTCATGTGAAAGATGGACGTTTTGTACGCTTCGTGATAAGTTGTGCATGTGAGCCTCGAGTAACCAGAAGGCAGAAGACCTTGTGTCTTGATTAGGACTACTAGATTATGCAGTATGGAACCTTGCCGCGGCCCCATATTCTAACCCCAGACCCCAGACTCTGACTCCGGATTGACCCCAGATTCTTCCCCAGTTTGATTGGGATGGGGTGGCTCAAATACATGATTATTCATGCTTAGACCCTCAAGAATGCGGAATTCAATTTCCTGGCGTCGGTAAGTCGTTACTATTGCAGTATTTTAGGCATCCTTTCACCGGTTTTCAAGTCGTGTGATTGTCAGAGTTCTTGCAGTCTTTATTCTGTAATCTACGTATCTACACTTGGCTACCTTGCACCATGTGGCTCGAAAAAACTGAAGGCAACTTCCTGCTAACGTGGATCACCTTCTGCTCGGGATGTGGTTTCGCTCTGTTCGGATACGATCAAGGTGTGTTCGGCGGCCTACTCGACAATGAATCGTTCGTTCGTGTATTCGACCACCCAAACGCTATCCTTCGAGGCCATATCACGGCTACATTTGATCTAGGCTGTTTTATAACGGCTATGCTCACTATGTGGTGGGGCAACAAGCTTGGTAGTCGGCGTAATATCTTATTTGGTTGTGTTATCCTCATCATCGGTGCGATTCTGCAGTCAGCAGCCTACAGCGTGGCTCAACTAATCGTTGGGAGACTAATTGCTGGCTTCGGCAATGGAATGATTACGGCATCTATCCCAGTCTGGCAATCAGAAACGACACCTGCGCGGTATCGTGGGCGCATCATGGTCCTTCAATTAGTATTGAACCAAGTTGGCAATGTTATGTCTCAGTGGATCAACTATGGCATGACGTTTATAGCTGGAAGTGAAGCTTCATGGCGCTTCCCTCTTGCTTTCCAATGCTTTTTCGCAGTTTTAGTCATAATTCCTATCCCGTGGCTCCCGGACTCACCACGTTGGCTTGTAATCAAGGATCGGAACGAAGAAGCTTACGAAATCATGCGAAGACTAGCTGGAGCCCAAATGGATTCAGAGCAACAGACTCAGGAAGCCTTTCAAGAGATTCAACAGAGTGTCTATCATGAGATGGCTTTAGGGAGGATCACTGTCAAAAGTCTCCTCGCCAACGATAGCATACAGACAACCCGTCGCCTTATCCTCGGAGCAGGAACCCAATTCATGCAGCAGTTTGGCGGGATAAACATCTTGCTGTATTATTTTCCAATTGTATTGAACCACCATTTCTTTCTCTCCTGTATCCCGATTCTCGATACAAATATAGTTCAATTCGCTAATAAAAAGATAGGTATTTTCATCTCTAGGCCTTAGTCGTAATCTTTCTTTGATTCTAGCGGCCTGTAACGCTATGAACCTCTTGATTTCCACTTGCGTTGGTACCTTGTACATCGATACGTTCGGAAGGAAGCGACTGATGGCATTGGGTGCCGCTGGTCAATCTTTCTGCCTGGTCCTCGTTGCTGTTGGCCTTGCTATAGGTGGTTATCAGTGGAACATTGTTGCAGTTTCATTCATCTTCGGCTTCATTACGGTGTTCGGTTTGTCGTGGATTGCTGTTCCTTGGATGTATCCAGCAGAGGTCAACACTCAGCGTATGCGTATCGCTGGCTCTGGAGTGGCTACGGCGACCAACTGGATTAGCAACTATGTCGTCGTTCTCGTTACGCCTATTGGGACGGCGAATCTGGGTTGGGGGTTCTATATCATCTTCGCTACTTTCAACGCTATCTTTGTACCGGTGATATTGATATTTTATTTGGAAACTGCAAATCTGAGCCTGGAGGAAATTGATACGCGATTCGAGAGCAAATTCTCAAAAAGCGTTGACGATATTCGACCGGAAATCGAGAAATCTAACAGCGAAGAGGCCACCGTTGAGCACGCAAGTGTCCGCAACGCATAGAATGGATTGAGACAGTGGAGCCGGTCCCAATTTGGTACCTAAGAATATGTGGTTTTGGCTGAGGCAAGCTCCTGCTATGTTAAAGAGAATCAAAGTACAAGTCCATAACGAGCAACTTCGCAATTATAGATGATCCATGTCATAACTATAACCGTTTTAGAATTGATAGTTCCTAGAAGACATGATATTGGTTAGAAAGATGAGCTAGTGAGCCCCCTTTTCTGGAATTTAAAATCCGAAAGCTTACCATACATTAGTCGCCCCACACCATAGGGGCAACACACTTTGGTAGAGGTCTTCTCGCATCACTTCCAGTTTTGTATTTAGTTAAGAGGTCAAGAGCTACGAAGCTTCTGCTGCCTAGTATACAAGTGCCCTATTAGAATCCATCCGTGTTACTAATCGTCTCATCACCCTCGATTCGACCTTTAAGAAGACTAACACTAAGTTATGACTTACGTATTTAGTGTAGTGTTTGGTGGTTAAGTAATTTGAAACCATGTTGCTATTGTTCATTGTGTTATTTTTTTTCGAAATTCTGGAATCTAAGACTGCATCGCGCTCAACATGTTCGCACCGTATAGAGCCCCCTTTAGCGAGTGGATGACTTGGGAGGCAGTGACTAGCCCCCAACCTCTACGGTATCGACCTTCATAAATAGCCCAATGTCCATACAGTGCTAAATTACTGCCACCTATATACTTAAGCACTACCCCCTAGACCGGGCTGACCGATTTATTAAAACTTGGAGGTGGATGTACGATCTTTCAACTGATGGAGCCAAATACCTTGCAGATGAAATAATATTCGTCAATGCCTATGTATCCAATTTACATTAACTTCATAAATCGTATAGCTAAGTACCTACTAGGTACTCTTCAATAAAACCCTTCAATGATTCCACGCAGTTAAATTCCCAGCCAAGTTCTTCACCACCTCGGTTGTCTCTGATAGGTTACTTGTGTTGAGCGATTGAGAAAGCATTGGTCTTAGACTAACGGCAAGCAAGGCAAGAACCAGAGCTTTTGTGAAAAAGGACGTGGTGCGTATGTTACGGAGCAAAGAATTGATAAACCAGAATTGACTACCACCCGTCATATTAAAAGCCTTCCATTTGGGGAAGTAGGTGGCCGCCCAAAATGATGCCGCAGTATCTGGCCACGATGCGGCATTCCGTCCGAACTCGCTGAGGTACCAGTTGGAGCAGTTTCCTTGGAACACGGTGTTTCGAAGTCGTGCGTGAATTACATTGGTGGCGCGGTTCTCGACAGTTTCTTGCACCTCAATGACTTTAGCCCGCTTGTCGATGAGAGGTGCGAAAAGCGCCTTGACTGCGTAATCGACCTGCACTTCACAGGCGAATAAGGCGGAGTTGTTCGCGGGAAATGTGTTTGGGCCAAAACTGCCAAACAATAATAATTAGCCATCAGGCTGTTATTGAAACCGATAGAGATATATCAAAGGACTTACATAATAGCCAGATTAGGGAAGTTATGAACAAATGTCCCGAGATATGCTTGTGCACCACGAGACTCCTTCCATTGCTGGTCGAGGGTTTTCCCATCAACACCGATTATCTCCATCGGAGTAAGGAATTGAGAGACTTTGAATCCAGTGGCCAAAACAATGATATCGAATTTGTCGAATTTGCCGGTAGAGCTGACTATACCGTCCTCGGTGATCCTTTCGATACCTTCGGGAACAAGCTCTACGGTGGGCTTGTGCAGACACTCCAGATACTGCGGGTCTGCAATTTTGCGTTTGCATCCCAATTCAAACTTGGGCACTAGCATCTCATGATATTTCTTCGGCGCAGTCTTATAAATGTACTGCCGTGCTTCTTCCTCTTTCTTAAGACGAGCTTTGATTCCCTTCGGCGTCGGCCGGTATACGTACGATTCAAAATCGATTTCGAGAAAGGTAAGAAGGCGACGGATTTGGATAAGGAACGGTATATATCTGAATGCCATCTTTTCTCCCTCCGTGAAGACGTGATTTGGTCGATCGTGATACCACTGAGGACTTCGTGCATACTGCTTCACGACTTTTACGTGATCCGCGACGGAGGGAACGACTTGTGCAGCACTACAGCCATTTCCAATAACGGCCTAGAACAATTAGGACGATACTCAACTGTACATATCAAAGTGGAACCTACCATTCTCTTCCCCTTATAATTCACGGAATGATCCCATCGCGCGGTATGGAAGATAGGCCCCTTGAAGTCCTCCATGCCTTCAAAGTGTACCTGTTCATTGTTAGTTTCTTAGCATCATATATCAATGAACGAAAAACCAACGTCTCTGGGAAAAGAGATTCCACCGACGGCAGACACGAAGATATTAGCTCGTCGGACGAATTCAATGCCCGTCTTTAAGTCTTTTAGCTGCACCTCCCACTCAGTGTGGTCCGAATTCCATTTGGCACCAACACACTCGATCGAAGTCTGAATGAATTGACGTAGATCGAACTTATCGACTGTGTCTTCGATGTACTGTAGGATTTCTGCTTGTTCACAAAGCTCTCGGGACCAGTTGGGATTTAGATTGAAACTGAAGGAATACAGATGTGAAGCAACATCGCACCCACTATATATCGTCAGTACTCTTGTAGAAATATGAATTGGAGAGAGCGTGTCTAACTGACCAGCCTGGGTAATTATTCAATCTCCATGTTCCACCAACGCCGTCGAGCTTCTCGTAGATTGTGAAGTTTTCGTAGCCTAGTGTGTGTTTAAGTTTATGGGCCAAGGCGATGCCCGATGGTCCGGCTCCGATGATAATTGCAGTGGGGTCCATCTTCGCATACAATAAGACTTGGTTCGCATAAGAGAGTGATCTATTACGCACGATGCACTTCGCGGAGTCTTGGGGTAGATCGGGTTGAAGAAACGCAAATCCTTGGTATAAAGACCTAGACGCGTTTTCAATACCTATCTTTACGGATTCCCCCGGCTTTAGAAATACTCCTAATTTGAACAGATCGAATGCCGTATGCAATTCCATCCTAATCCGTGCAGTGGAGATGTGGAGTTCGGGATCTAGAACCCGGAATGCTTGGTGGGATAGGTCTTGAATTCCCGACCCATCATCGGTTTACTGTTATTGATCATACGAGTCGTCTCGTCATGGCCCATATGATTCGCATTCCAATGATGATTATATGTATATATACTATAGAGTAATAGAATCGGAAATGACCACAATATTTCCAGCTTAGGTACCTATGTGTGTAATATTGGAGTTGTCATCCTTCACTCAAATATCTGGTTAGTCGAGACGCTCTAACCTAAAGACTAAGCAGAAGGTAGGGGAAGAAGATTACAGAATGGCGACCTCTAGTTGCTGTGAGGTGAAGGCTCAGGTGCTCTACGGCCCTAAGGATCTAAGACTGGTAAGATTTAGTTTTGTTTCGATTGTGATCCTATAATGTTGGCTAACGAATTCCTACGTAAATATTAGATCTACCGGAAACTGAGCCCACCAAGCGCTGGAGAGGTACAGGTAGAAATCAAAGCCACTACACTATGTGGCTCTGATGTGCATTACTACACATATTACCGTAACGGAGACATCCAAGTACGAGAGCCTCTTTCTCCGGGTCACGAGGCGGCCGGCATTATTCTCGCCGTTGGACCGGGAGTAGAAGGACTGGAAGTCGGTGACAAAGTGGCTCTCGAAGTAGGTGTGCCATGCGACGAGTGTGAGGATTGTCATGCCGGCGCATACAATATCTGTGAGAAGCTACGTTTTCGTAGCAGCGCAACAAAGTTCCCACATTACCAGGGTACGCTACAAGAACGCTTGAACCATCCTAGCAAATGGGTGCATAAGTCAGAGCCACCCCTATCCTATACTACAAGCTTTATCGAGCTAACAGTCAATGCTATTAGGTTGCCAGCTGATATGGACTTAGCATATGGCGCACTGCTTGAGCCACTAGCGGTAGGTATCCACGCCGTGAACAAGGCCGAGGCCGAGCCCGGAAATAATTGCCTTATCATAGGTGCTGGCGCCGTCGGACTGCTCTGCGCGATAGCAGCAAAGGCAGCAGGCTATAAGAATATTGTTATGGCTGATATAGCGAGGAATCGTCTCGATTTCGCGCTAGAAAACAAGTTTGCCGATGCGACCCAGTCGTTGGAGATTCGTAAGGAAACTTCAATAGAGCATGGCTTCGAGCTCGTGAAGCAAGACGCAGCTGCGCTGACGGCAAAGAATAATGGGAACATGTTCCACAGAGTATTCGAATGCACAGGGGTGGAGTCATGCGTGCGCACGTCGATATATGTAAGTCCTCAAAGTGAAGATCATTCTCGGATTTCTAGGATTCTCACGCTCACTAGGCAACACGTGCTGGAGGGAAAGTCCTACTCGTCGGCATGGGTGTCCCAATTCAAACGCTGCCATTATCAGCCGCAGCTTTGCGAGAGATTTCCTTGGTTGGTGTATGGAGATATGCTAACTGCTATCCCAGCGGGCTACAGATCATGGACCTAGTCAAGCAGGGGACCACTTTGCCGGACATTCGAAAATTAATTACACATAGATATAAAGGTCTCGATTCGGCAATTGAGGCTTTTGGTATGGCCTCTAAGACCAAAGACGACGACGGAGGTCTCGTCATCAAGGTAGTCATTGAATTTTGAATATAATAGTACACTACTTGAGTGTACTAAATAGGCAGTAGTCGTGACTTTGCGCGCATTGTGGACTTTACATTACCATATATCAAATACTAAGCTATGGCCGTACCTACCCTTTCATGCTAAACAAATTCCTCAGAGGTCCGCAGTCTTTTACCTGAAGGGTCAATAGGGAACCATTCTCTCGGTTGAGCGCGCTTAGTTTGCACCCCCGAGACCAAGCTCGCCTGCCACATTCTTTTGACAGATAATAGGATGTCAAGTGTTCTTGCTGCATTTTCAAACGAATTCCCGAGTTCTGCTAGTGCTTGACAGCACATATCGAGCTGCGTGGATAGTTCGCGTTGAAAACCAACGTCTTTTTCGGACACGGTCGCATAAAGAAGTATCAGGGCAGCTGTGAATGCTATATGTACAAGGAGAATGTTTGCCCTCTGGAGGGAATACAGTCGATCAAACGCGCGAATAAGAATAGCGATATCAAAGGCGGAACGGAGACACATCTCGCGCGCATGGCGAGGTCCCGAACCAAAGAGTGGAGTTGGCTGGATATAATTCTTGGCCACCCACGGTCGGTGAAGGATGATTATAAATAAGGCGTATTGCATGCTGTTGAGAAGTTAGAGGGGTCTACAATGAAACGCTTGGTCATTAGAAAAGTGACTTACTGCAACATTAGGACATGAGGTAAATAGTTGGTAGAATCTAGACTCTCCATATCGATGACTAATTCCTGAGGTAATTCGGCCTTCCATGCTAGAAGCCGTTCATAGGTATGCTGAGAAAATGTCACTAGCTCAACCTTGCTATGAATATCTGCCTTAAAATATCTGCATATCTATAGGTAAGTTTTCCCATTTCATGCTAGAGAAGGGGAGGCTTACAGGCTTAGTTCTAGGGGTGAAATGATCTCATATAATGCCTGCCATCTCTCCGATAAAACATTTCTTGGATCAGGAAGAATAAGACCTTTTGAGTGATTTCCATATGCACCATAGGCCGTCCATAAATCCGGTTTTCGCCCGAATTGCGTGTATTCGGGCATTTCAACACTGACGGTGTCGAGAGTATTGTGAAACGGCCGACCAAGATAAATTCCCCACATTCTACCATATTGATTGTTAGTACGGAGCTAAGGTGAGCATATCGTGAGAATGAAGGGCATCATGTAGGAACCCACCTATCGGTAGCAATGATGCCCCAGAAAGTAACGCTCCGCACTCGCGCTTCTTCGACTGTCATAGTCCCATCTTGAACGTATTGTCTCGTATCAAGGTGAAGCCCTAGGTCGAACGCAAGTCTTATCGCCATCCCTAAGAAAATGAGTTCAGAGTTTCGTCTATTAGCTTGGGTTAAGATACAATATCATACCGCTAAAAAGCCAGCCACGCATATCTCTTGTAGCTGAAGCTTCATGGATGCTTAAAACTGCAAGGCTCTGGATCGTGGCTATCCGTGGCATGTCTAATTCGATATCTATAAGTGCCTTTGCTCGCTTAGCAAAGAACTCATTCAATGGGCAGGGAAGCTCAGGATAACGGCTGTTATTGAATGCCGCCCCTATAGCGCACCTATCCGTGTTAGTTTCATACACCGCTTTTGTGTGGATATCAATTAACTCACAATGAATTAACCAGGAGTTCTGAGTAGAGGGTACTCTCGCGCTTATGAAGCACATAACCCTCCCGTGCTCTTTCAAACTCCTGCCTATCCACAACATACAGACTGGGATTCTGCCAGGTAAAGTAAAGATCGGTTAGGTGACGAATGAGTTCAACTGGTACTCTTTGACCAACGCCAGCGTCGTCTAACCTGGCCTGTATCCGTGGCTCTGGTGGGTGAGATGCTGTGGATTGCTTCATAATACGTTTCCCCGGCATGAAATGCATGTTAGAAGTCGCACCGTAGAATCGACGCTCGCCTGTATCTGTATTTAGGAGAGTTCCAAGCCGCGAGGAAAATTGACTTGTCACTTCGGAGCAATCGTCATCATCCGATGACCCTTCATCGTTGATCAAGGTTGGTGAGAGTAAGTCTTGAGGAATTGTAGGCTGTGCTACGGCTCCTTCATCAACAGTGCTGCCCTCGAGCGTGATGATGGGATTAAAGCTTCCGAAATCTAGAGCAGGATACGACGGACAGGAACTCATGTTCCAAACCCAGTCTTCGTCAATGGCTGAATCGAATTGGAAAATATTGCCACCGGAGACATTTGGCTGATCTGTAGTCTCTGTACCCGTACTCGTTACTATGCACGGATCAGGGTCTATTGGCGGCATAATCAAAGCTTGATCCGGAGATTCGGAGCCCACAATTGTGATAGGCTCAGGTGAGGTGTGCGGCTCCGGAGGTGGCGCATACATTGACATGAGTGACTCAATCATAGAAGCATCATCTTCATTAGGTATCTGTGGGAGTTCGATGCTGTGCGAGAGTAGAACAGCTTCAAGCTGCCTCAGCCGACGAGAGAATGTCTCAATTGATTTTCGCAGTGAAATTCTAAGACACAGTAAGCACTAAATGAATTGAATTGCAGTTTTATGAGGGTGGTATTAGTATGCATATTCACTTACTTTCGCCTGTCTGTCTTAGAATTGTATGTACACTGGCGCTTTTTGTCCGTACACTGCCCACATAATGGACTTTTACCATCGCACTTCATGAAATTGTTAGAGTAAGAGCCTTAGTTGAGAAGACTTGTGTAGGCTATACCTTGACTTTGTCATCGCGACAAGGGTTACACGCGGTGGTGACGTGTCGACGCCCAGATACGGAGGCGGTTCCCATCTTTTGGCTAGAGTATATGGGCTGATAGAATCGCCTATAATCTATATGGCGAAGCACACCTACACAGTAGTGTTTGTCATATAGAATTAGTCGACGGCGCCGTCAAAAGTGTGTCGTACAATGTTACAGAGAGAGTGGTGGTGAAGATATTGGGTATCACGTGATATAGTAGATACTGTCATTTAGTGCATGCTATCCCCTTACACATTGAGCATCAACAAATTAGCTGATCAAGTACTTAATGCTTCATCTAATGCGGGCAATAAGAGTGATAGAAAATTCTCCAATGTGATTTCAACGGAAGCAAAAAGTAGTTGTTTTTTCCAAGTTCTAGGTCTGTGCTAAGGCATGAAGATTGTTCCCCAAATTCACCCTTACGTAATGCGACCCCACACTACAGGGTAGCAATATGCGGGGTATTCTGCCCCGCGCAACCGCAAATCCTACATTACCCCGTATCCCATTCTCGGGTAGTTTCGTATGTAGAATTGATGATATAGGAAGTCGTCGTAGTCAGTATAGCGAGATTCGTGTATCTGACGCATGAGTGGAACCTTTACGAGGCATTCGCCGAATGCCATACCAAGATATTGCTAAATATCGTTCTGATTAGTGCCCAGGTTCTCCCCATATCGCCTCAATGCGGAGAACCTGGGGATGTGCATGGTATACTACCATGAACACCATGGAAGGTGGGGAAGGGCATTAAGAAATCCATCCAATCGGAAAATGGTTTCCGAGCCAGAGCCCCTGAACCCCTGAATTGTGGTAATTCTATCAGAACCGGAGTTCACTTACCATGAAGGCCTAGAGGTGAGATACCGGCTGTGTCTTCTGCTGCTTCTCCTACTGATTTTCTTGTCCCTATAATGAATAAGCGAGGCCAGTGGGAACCATATCCCGACTCTATATATCCTATACTACGTCCAACGTACCTAAAGTACCGGCTACACTAGATGTATATACGAGTGGCAAGGCATGGGTGTTAGACGTGACTTGATATGCACATTGTTAGAAATTTGACATGCCAATAAAGGAAGACGAAAAGGAGAAAACAGATCATCACTGGACATTTAGGATCTAAGACAACTGAAAATGGCCGTCGACCCTGCAAACCCTCTAGCTTCCGTATGTGGCGATGCCTATCTCCTATGTATCACAAATCCGTGCTGTTTGACAACCCACTAACCATACAAGTTGTCGGATCCTTCGCTTTTCATCTCTGACGCCTTTGTCGGCGGAGAATGGATCAAGGCCAAGACTACGTTCGATGTGTTAGGTTAGCTCTCTATCCACATAATTCAAACATACTATCAGAAAGCTTACCAGAATAGAGCCCGTAAACGGAAGCAAAATCAGCAGCGTGGCAAACTTAGAACGTGCCGACATTCAACATGCCATAGAACACGCTGCGAAGGCCCAGACTGATTTTTACGCGTCTACGACAGCAGCGCAGAGAGGAAATATATTACGAAAATGGTACGAACTGGTTGAGAGGAACGTTCGCGACCGTAAGTTTTCTAATACCCATCTAGTAATAAATTACTAACTGAGTAGCCAGTGGCCATTATTCTGTGTCTCGAAAATGGAAAAACATACGCA
Organism: Annulohypoxylon stygium; assembly: GCA_003314315.1. Classification (NCBI taxonomy): domain Eukaryota; kingdom Fungi; phylum Ascomycota; class Sordariomycetes; order Xylariales; family Hypoxylaceae; genus Annulohypoxylon; species Annulohypoxylon stygium. The sequence continues at coordinate 241,707 of QLPL01000047.1, forward strand.
GAGGCCGAAGGAGAGGTGAAATACTCGGCCTCTTTCATTAAGTGGTTTGCCGAGGAAGCACCAAGGGCCTATGGTGATACTATCCCATCCTCTCAGCCTAATACCACAGTTATGACATTCAAACAACCCATAGGTGTTTGCGGTATCATTACACCGTGAGTAATTAATAATATTCGGAGTATACTGCTTGCTCTAGAAATCAATTTTCTCTAATCAAATAGGTTCACCTCAGATGGAATTTTCCCGCAGCCATGATCACACGCAAAGTAGCACCCGCTCTCGCAGCGGGTTGCTCAGTTGTCATAAAACCTCCAAGCGAGACACCGCACTCTTGTTTGGCCCTTACTAAGCTTGCGGTCGAAGCCGGAATCCCGGCCGCCTGCATCAATGTGTGCACGACTAAAGATCGAGCTGCGGCAACCGAATTGGCAACAAACCCATTGATCAATAAATTGAGTTTCACTGGGTCGACGGGGGTCGGGAAGAAACTAGCCGGTCTTGCCTCTACCACTTTGAAGAAGATGAGCCTTGAGCTTGGTGGAAATGCGGCACTCATTGTGTTCGACGATGCAGATCTTGATATCGCTGTTGCAGGCACTATGATCTCAAAATTCAGGTGCACAGGCCAGACTTGCGTGTGGTAAGTTGATTCTACCCCCTCAGTGTAATACTTGAACATGAAAACGTGCTAACGAATGGTATAGCGCCAATCGAATTTTCGTTCAGCGAGGGATCAAGGAGAAGTTTATTGCTAAACTCGTGGAGAAGGTCGATTCTCTCAACATGGGATCAGGATTTGATGCCAAGACAACACAGGGACCATTAGTCAACAAGGCCGCCGTCGAAAAGGTCAACCAGCACGTCCAGGACGCTCTGTCTAAGGGAGGGAAGCTAAGGACTGGGGGTGCTGTAGGCCCTGGTTCGGGTTATTTCTACAAGCCGACCGTCATTTCAGGAGCGACTCCTGGTATGCTTGTCGCAAATGAGGAGACATTTGGTCCTCTAGCCCTCATCTGGGAGTTTGACACGGAAGATGAGGCGATCAAGTTGGCAAATTCAACTGAATTTGGTCTCGCCAACTACATGTTCAGCCGTGATGTAAGCCGGATCATGCGTGTCTCTCAACAGTTACAAAGCGGTATGGTTGGTGTGAACACTGGCTTGATCAGTGCTGCTGAGACGCCGTTCGGGGGTGTTAAAGAGAGCGGGTACGGAAAGGAAGGTAGTAGGTATGGCTTGGAGGAGTACCAAATTCTCAAATCCGTGACCATTGGCAATCTCTAGGCTTGAATATAAAACTACTAGATATTACTTACTTAGAATGTAAATAAATTCTATCATCTAGCTACCTAGTTGGTAATGTTGCGTTCATGATCGCCCCCTATCGTTAAATCAGTACGTCACGCACTCTCCCACTAGACTCGAGCGCTGACTCTAGCGCAACCGCCTACAGGGCATCACAGCGCATCTAGCACGCTACAATCCACTAACCCAACCCTCCAGGAAGGGTTCCACTGGATCCACTAACCCCCCCTAAGCCCCTCCACTATAATACAAATTTCTAGGGGTGCCTTAGTGGATGCTTGAAGTGGAATACAACGTGGCAGAAGGGCCCTAAATATTTACCAAAATACAGCGCCTACCCTCTAAAGATGGCAGAATAGATTAACTAGTAACTATCCATTAATTCACTAGCTAAACTATGACCTAGGTTTTCTAATGAGACAAATGAGATTGCATGAATGTGAATTTATCAAAACTGTCTAGATATTAAACGTATATTACATTATAAAAACATATATATATCCCCATGATATGATACTTTTTCGTGCTTAGACGTCCAATTGAGTATGATAATGCCACTACAGTGTATAGACGATCGCTATTCCCCGCTAGAGTTGTAGTGGCCTAATGCGGTAAATCCCCTCCAGTTAAGGGGTATTGTACCCTAACAGGTAGAGCATCTTATCTATGGATGGATCCAAATCTATCTCCTGACATTAGAAACTAAATTCTATCCTATCGAACAATGAACAAATATTCATGGAGCACACAAATAGTATTTCAAATACATATTTCCTTTTGAATCGTTTATAATTGTACTATTTGTAATTGCTCATCATCGAAATAATCGGGCCCGCCTTTTGCCCCTATTCAAGATTCCAATCTATAGCTGTCTCCACCCGTGCTGCCACGCGTTGGTTCCCTTTAGCTCGTCTAGGTAACCCAAAACCCGTCTCTCAATTCCTTTGCCATCTAATCCGAACCTATCGTAGTTGCTTTCCCTCGACGCAGAGTAGCCGAATGTTGTCATCCCAATACTAGCTGAGACATATCTCGCCCACGCGGTTGCTACATATTCCTCCACGCTAATTACTGGTCTTCCGTTCTTGGGGAACACTTCGTCCTGGTATTGGCGGTCCTGTTTCTCAAATAGGTCTAAACTAGGCGCACTGACAAGGCGTGTTGGAAAACCTTTAGATTCAAGCAAATCAGCCGCTACCACAGCGTAATGTAGATTAGAACCACAACTAGCAAGCGTCAATTTGTAGTTGGCAGGCTCCTTAATAATATAGGCTCCGCGCACAACCTTGTTCCTGTCTGTGTTGGGAACCGGACCGACCGGGTCTCGTGCTAGGGATAGCATTGAAGGATTATGGGTGCTCTCAAGTGCATGCATCCAGGCTCCGATCAATTCCTCGCCATCGCAGGGACGAAAGTAATTGAGACCCGGCATGGCGCGGAATAGTGAATCGACCTCCACGGCTTGATGCGTTGGTCCATTCTGCCCTTCTTCTACACGAAAAGTTAGAATGCATCCCGCGATTCGTATTGTATAGTTATAACTCACGGAAGGAATCGTGGGTGGCCACATGGATAATCTGAAGATGGCTTAATGCACCCATGCGTACACCTGGTGCAGCCTTTAGGATATTCTAGTCAGTAAACTGTTGATAAACAGACAGTGCCAAGTTAAGGGCCATGCTCACGTAAAGGAAGAATAACAAGAAGGTCGCAGTGAAGGGAACAAAGCAGCCTGGATGGTAGGCAGCAAGACCAACAGCAATGGATGCCATAGCGTGTTCCCTAATGCCATGACGAATATATCGACCCTTACTTGCTAGGGGTGGTGAGAAAACATCAGATTCTGAGTATGTAATCTTGTTCGAGTTCACCAAGTCGGCTCCACCACCACAGAGTGAAGGCATTACCCTCCATAATTCGTCCAGAATGATCCCGTTGCAGTCCCTGGTTGCGTTTCCAGAGAGAAGATTGCTATCCATGTTTCGAAGAGACGACAGTGCATCGCTAGCAGAGCCGGAAAGTCGCCCTTTGAAGAGCTGAAAGTCCTTAGGATATTGCTTATCATATCCCTCTACTACTTGGTTCCATTCTTGTTGGATCTTCTCACCATACTGTCTTTTCTCACGAAAGAAAGCCAAAGATCGCTGTGGGACGACGTGTGTGGAGTTGGGATCAAGCCCCAATAGGGTTCTTGACTTTATAATGCTCTCCCTGTCAATAATTCCATGGTGGGCCTTGTAAGTTCCTGCTACTGCTGTATCAACACCTATGACGGTACGAATATTGATAAAGACTGGTTTGCCGACATATTTCTTGGCTAGACATAGAGCGTGTACAATTGCCCCCACGTCGTAGCGACCGTCTAAGACATTAATCACCTCCCAACCTTGAGAAATCATCTTGGTGTTAATATCTTCCGTATTAATCCAGTCTAGGGGTCCATCACAAGTGACGGCATTGTTATCGTATATGAGCACCAGGTTATCAAGGCGTAGGTGTCCCGCAAGAGAGATCGCTGTTAAATTACGTCAACAACTTGTCTAATAGAATGGTACATAACATCATACCTTCAAGTGCAACTCCTTCCATCAAGCAGCCGTCACCTGTCGTACACCAGATACGAGAGTTTACTATCTTAGCATCTGGCTTATTGAAGTTTGCAGCAAGATTTTTGGACGCAATGGCTAGTCCAACGGCATTGGCAATACCTTGACCCAAAGGACCAGTAGTAACCTCAACGCCTGGAACTTCAATCTCAGGATGTGCATGAGAAATTGTCGTGTATCCATTCAATTTCGGGCTTCCATAGCCTTTCAATTCATCCATGGTCCATGCATCATAACCCACAAGATGGTTTATAGCATACAAAAACGTAGCAGCGTGGCCTAGTGAGAATCAGTCTAGATGCCCCAAGATAATTCATCGTTTTGGACTAACACACCGTTAGATAGAACGAATCTATCTCGGTCAAACCAGTCAGGATCTGCTGGATTGTAACGCATAACGTATTTCCACAAAGCTACCCCTATCGCACCCATTCCGACCGCAGAACCACCATGACCACCGCCATTTTGGTCGCACAGGTCAAAAATCAAGTTACGAAGGGCAAGCACGGCGAAATCGTCTTCTGATTGTGGAATCCATTCGCTGGTAAGTTGAGGATCGTCGATCTGATTTAATTGGGCTTGTAAAATAGAGGTTGTATCCATGGCTGTCATACTGATCATGAATTTGGCATCTAATTGACAATCATTCATGAAATTTCTCAACCTTGAAGTATTACTATTATGTCCATTTTGAATTCTATATCCCATTACGGGCCGACCGCACTATTGCCAGTCATGCTCCATAACTCGGAATCGTATGTAGCGATGAAGGGGTACGGAATCCATTTCCCGGAATGGAGCAGTGTAGGTAGGTTTCCGCCATGTCCATAATGACCCACCTTGATATAATTGATATTCATGTCACATCTTGCAGTCGTGAGTTCTTATTGTGATATCTGATTTATATTTCTCAAACAACCTTTTTCATTTAGTAACAAGGTCCCAGAGCTTTCCTTCTGATTTCGCGTGCTGCCCATACCAACCGCCATGGCTTCTCCGTCTCCCCCCGGGCTTGGCGCCAGTGACCTCTATCTAAAGAGAACTGTCCAGGATCTATTTTCCCTCAAAGGAAGGGTGACCGTTATCACAGGCGGAGCGCGGGGTATCGGACTTGCTATGGCAGTTGCTTGCGCTGAGGTCGGCAGCGATATCGCAGCTATCGATCTTCTGGAGACTCCGCACGATCATTTCAAGAAACTAGAAAATGACTATGGCGTGAAAGTAAAGCTTTACAGGTGACTTCTATCCCCTAAACCCGGTCGAAACGGGGTGCTCACAAGACTGATAGGAGCGATGTCACCAAATACGACGTTCTGGAAGCAACTATTAAGCAAATCGTAAAAGATTTTGGCCGCATCGATGGACTGTACGTCTTTCTGTGCATGTATCCTTGGCTTTACCTATGCTGACTTTTACTACAGAATCACTGCGGCTGGTGTTTGTCCCGATCAACCATTCATTGAACGACCACCTGCTTCGGTGGAGAGGACGCTCCAGATTAACACCCTTGGAACCTACTTCCCTGCGCAACTGGTCACTAAGCAGATAATCAGTCAGGACACAGGAAAAGAGGAACCAAGAGGTGGCTCAATAATATTTATCGCGAGTACCGCAGCCAGGATGGCTAGCAAGGGTCAGTACACCAGCGACTATTGCGCAAGTAAGGGAGCCGTGACTGCTCTAGCGACCCAGCTCAGTTGCGAACTAGCGGAAAAGAAGATACGAGTCAATACTATATCCCCCGGGTGAGCTCTAATAATCTTTACTTGTTCCATTGACTTGAATTAACCTCATCATAGATATACTGCTACCGATATGACGCTCTCAATCTCAGACACTCGTCCTGGTCTGATGGAGATCTTCCTGTCAGAGCCTCCAATGAAGAGAATGGCTGATCGAGTAGATTTGAAGGGGGCTGCTGTCTATCTGCTTAGCGACGCTAGTGCATATATGACAGGATCAGATATGTTGATTGACGGAGGCTTCCATTCGGGAAGGACTTGATCTCAGAAGAAATGAAAAAAAAAAACTCACTATGCAGCTAGGATACTTATATATATAGCAGCGAATAAATCGTTGAGAGTAATTCAATTAAGTTGTGTCTCCCATATTTACCTAGGTAATTCTTATATGATATCAATTGGGTTGGGGATGGGGTTGATAGAAGAACCCTAACCCTTGAGAAGGGAAAACAAGGAATCCCGACCCTAACCCTAACCCCATTCTTGATTGCTTTAGAAACCCACCCTTGATGAAGATTATTATTGTATATCACCACAAGAAAAGAGAAACTTATGGCTCTATAAATTTTAAAACCTATAATTCCCAAGTAAGTTCCAGAGCACCTAATGTCAGAATGCTAATGGCAATGTGAACGAGGAAATCAAATTAGTAAATGGAGAATGAGTACCTAGTAGGTGCCATTTTGCGTCTCAAAGTGGAGGTATTGACTCAAGTTCTTTAAGACAAAAATTAGGTAAGAAACCCCGCACGTTCATGTACAGCTAATATGTGGCTATGAAGGTTATTATGTCATTGGAGCGAAATGCGGCCGGAATAGCGATCTTCGGCCGAGACGCGAGTTTCGGTTGGGTCGGTCACAGCATACTACGAGGGACAGCAGCGCAAGGCATGGACTTTGTCAGGTAGTCGAGCCAAGCGAATGTTACAGAGAGGCTGTGTGCATTTATAAATTCCTGGTTCGGATGCCCTAATATACACGTTGGTTACCATTGGTGACGTCGTTGCGGACATTAAGCAGAGTTCGGACATCTCAAACAACGCCGGATCCCTTACGATAAGAATAAGTAATGAGCCGCTTCTATCACTATTCATAAACGTTTTCATAGTACAACATTTTTTCAAGCCTTAGAAATTATCCTTTTGAATCTATCTCATAATCTTTCCAATATGCCTATTGCAACAAATAACGCAGCTAATGACGTTGACGCGTCAACTCCTCTATGCCATATCATCACACCGGTAGGCATGCTCGGCTACGGTCTTAGAGAGGATGAAACAACCGCAGCGTTAAGATTTTACGTCGCAACTGGAATACCGACAGCTATGATTCTAGACTCCGGCTCAACAGATAGCGGGCCTGACAGACTCGCCCAGAAGAAGATGGGCTGCCCACGGACGTCTTATGTTAGGGATCTGAGGAAGCTCCTAAAGCTCGTTCACCAGTTCCATGTTCCTCTAATATTCAGTTCTGCGGGTGGAGATGGGATTGATGAGCACGTCCGAGAGATAGTTGAAGTTATTGAAGAAATTTCAGCTGAAGCTGGAAACGAGGGCTATTCCTTCAAAACCGTGGCTATATTCTCCAACATAGACAAAGCGGTTGTGAGAGAACGCCTAAGCGAAGGGAAAATAAGTGGATGCGGCGCGTGTGTTCCACCGTTGACGGAAGAGGATATTGAGTCATCATCATGCGTAGTCGCTCAGATGGGTCCAGAGCCGTTCATTGATGCGATGAAGGCGACCCCTGATTTCGATGTTATCGTTGGTGGTCGCGCCTATGACCCCGCCCCTTATGTTGCCTACTGTTCATACCTATCTGGACTAAATATTGACAACTGGAGTTCACCCGAAGTCCAACGACAATTCGGCGGATTTACGCATATGGGCAAGATCCTAGAATGCGGAGGAACGTGCGCTGAGCCGAAATCTCACGGTGCTATCGCGACAGTCTTCAAAGACGGAGGATTTACCATATCTCCCCTAACGCCGACGGCTCGTTGCACACCAGTAACAGTGGCTGCCCACACAATGTATGAGAAATCACGCCCCGACATTCTTCACGGCCCGGGCGGATACTTCGATTTGAATGCCGCTACTTATGAGCAACTTCCGGATCAGCGGTCCATTAGGGTACGCGGCAGCATGTTCCATTTCTCAAAAGAAAGCGGACTTCCCTACCAAATAAAACTTGAAGCCGGGAGCATCGTTGGTTACCGATCAATGTTCATGGGTAGCTTTCGAGACCGTAAGACCCCTAATAATTATCGATCGCTTAAGTAAACGTGGATGCTAACATTGGAATAGCAATATTAATCAAACAACTAGACTCGTTGCTTGATATCGTTAAAGGCTATGCTGTTGATCAGCATAGCGATGTGCCGGAAAAATGGGAACTTGACTTCCATATATATGGAAAGCAAAACGAAAACGCGACCGCAACGCCGTCGCAGGAGGTATTTATCATTGGCGAGGTTTTAGCAACCTCTCAGGAACTAGCGACTAGCATAGCGGCCACCGCTAGGATCGCAGTTATTGTAAGTTGAAAGGAAAATCACGACAATTCGTTGCTGACATTTTGAAGCACGGAAGTTACCCAGGACAGAAGGCTACGTCGGGCAACTTTGCATTCGGTATCGGCGGAAAACCTGTCATTGAACTAGGACCGTGTTCAAAGTTCTCTATGTACCATCTTATGGACCTCATAGATGGTGAGGAAGGCTTGTCTCTAGATCGCGACCTTGGACCCTCTACCTCTGGACGAGTTAACGGCAACGGCGTCGCTAAGCAACGAAAGTCGCTGTTTATACAAACTGTCTCCATGATAGGCAAAGGAGATGGATCCTTATCGACACCTCCCTTGCCTAAGGTCAACGGAAATGCTAATGGTGTGATAACTAATGGGACTCGGAGTGCGTCTATCACTACTACCACTAATGGCACAAAGATGAATGGGCACACCAAGCCCGTCTCTCTTGGTAATCTAGCCAAAGTGGTACGGTCGAAGAACGCAGGCCCGTATGAGATCACCTTCGACCTCATATTTGAGTCGAGGGATACTTACTTAAAGGTAAAAGAATCGGGGCTTCTATCTGCGAAGGCAGTAGCAAGCGCGTATAAATTGCCTGAGAGCGATATCGTGTGGTGCGGATTCTTTGATCCGGCACAAGCGTTCAAGGCCACAATCCCGCGCATTCGTGCTGGTAAACGTACACCAGGGGGAAGCTTTATGGAAAATGATGTCCACGGCTCCCAGCAACATCTTCCCCTCGTGAATTTGAAATTACCGGAAGAATTGGTAGCGATACTTGTCTAGGTCTACATTGTACGAGGTAATGGGGGTTCTTGTATTTCTAAACTTGTGAAGGTTGGCTCTTTTTAGTATTCTGTTTCATATATAATTAGCTTATAGTCATTACAAAGATACTAGGTATATTATGAACTTGTTGTAGTTCGTCTTGAAGCCTTAACGTCATATTAAGTGGGGCATTGCGAAAAGGGGTACTTCCAAAATAGGCGACGACAACAGATAATTATTTTCTCTTTATGCCCATAATTTATTCTCTCTATATACTTTCGGCAGTCATTATAATCCTTGACCAGAATGGTATTGCGGAGTATCCGTAGCCATATTGTAAACATCCCATGTAGGGTCGCCCCAAAACATGTTCGCAAAGGCGATATCTGACTGCCATGGCTCTATTATTTGAGAACCTGGGTCGAAGATCTCTGCCTGTGGAATATTGCTAGGTCCTGGTAGGTTTTCAGTCATATTTGGTGCCTCAGGATCCGGCATTTCAACAGGAAAACCTCTTATTTCACGAGCAGTACTTATTGCATCTAGCAAAATAGATACCCCCATTCTACCTGTGGCATTTTGTTTGCCTGTATCTGGAGGAGCGGGCGCTTGTTTACAGAGAGTTTCGAAGAGGCTTGCAGCCCTGTCATACTCATCCCGGGAATGCTTGGATGCAGATTTGAAAATAGTGTGTGCCATGATCACATGGTTCGCGGCAAGCTGTTGCTCCTCGGGACTACTATGTCCACTATTCAGACAAAAGTATCTGAGAAGGAATATTGTCGCAAACCCAAGGGCCCTGAAATAATCTTTCGGTAGAGTTCGTTCGCGCTCTATTGTAGTCATCGTTTGGGACTTATCCGGCCTCTCTTGAAATCGCAAATTTGCCAAGTGAACAATCCTGAGAGAGGCGGCTAGGCCTAATTTAACGTAAATATCCTTGGAGTTGGCACCGGACTTCGATCGTGTTATAACTAAGGTGTAAACGTGCATCTTGACAACCATAACTGCATATTCGGTCATAGTTGTCCATCCGTCAGGGTATGTAATTCTTAGGGTGTCAAGTTCGCCATCAAGAAGCTGAGTGACAGAAGAGTCGACGACACCATCATTTGAATTATAAGCGAGAACATTTCCGAAACCAGCCATGACTAGTAGTACTCTGATCTGAAGCGCAAATTCCCTTGGTATGCTGTGCTCGCTGAGAATGGTGCGAACAGACGCAAGATCGGAGGGCGCGCTAATCATTGGGGGGAGGCCGAGGTGCATACTGAGACTAAACAAGACTTTGAGTGAGTGATATAGTACAAATGATAGATAGAATAGCTTACGATGTGCTGACGTAAAAGCATCCAAGCCACGTATTTATTCGCTCCCGAGGGTTACCGGATAGGACGCCAACACTATAAAATGAGGGGAAAATCCCCGATCTTGGACTTGATCGATGGAGGCTCATATATAGAGCAGCATTGACGGCGATCCCACAATACAGCCAACTTGGATCATCTCGTTGGTGTGGTACGGGCATTGGCCACATGCAAAGGAATAACAGAGCCTGGATTTTACTCAGAGGCGTTGGTGCTAATAGGATTTCACTCCTTAGCATCGCCATATAAGGTTCATAGAGTCGGTCAAAGAGGTTTTCGTTTGTTGGCAAGGGCGCGCGTAACGCAACGACAATAACAATCGTCCAGAAAAGAAAATGATGAGATTGATGGATATTCTTCAGTGATATTGGTCCCAATATTGGAATGTGCGGGTGAAAGGTTGTGGTAAATCTTTCATCATGGGAGGTCAGTCAGCTGAACGGCCTTGTTCCTTAAGTAGGGGAGTAAATGGCTAGTACTTACATCTTGAACATCTCAACTACCGATTGCTTGTCAATTGTGACACCCCCAAGATCAAAAGTTTCTAGGCCAAGTAATTCGAAGTCCTCTAATAGAATAGCAGCAGATGGCTGTGATGTGTTGCAGGACGAATCTTGCGAACGAGTGGAATCTGGGTCTGGACTCGTGGTGGAGCCTGCACGAGAACTTGACAGTTTTTGATCACGAAGTTCTCGTAGTTCTCTCGACATAGCCTCGAGACGCCTGCTCTCCCCAATTAGTCATCAATACAAACACCTATCTCGCGCAATGAGTTTCGCAGGGCGGAAGTCCTGATACGCACTTTCGAGCTGGTGTCCTTCGAAAGGACGGGTCAACCGTGCAGGTTAGTTTCCTTGCCTGACACCTGGAACAAGGGTTCGGGAACATGTCCTTAGAATCGCACCGAAGCTATCCATAGATTAGTCTATGTGCGGGGCTACGATATGCGAAAAGCGGAAATCCTCACCTTTGACTGTTTGCATTCCGTACACGTCTTGACCGGACGCACGCCGGGCCAACTCGGTGCGCTTGACGCCATCGAGAACAGGCATTTGATTGCTGTATATGAATATACTTGTACGTATGTTCTCCTCCTTAATCAGATATCTTCGCAATCCAGATTACCTCCCATAAAAATCAGATAGATCACATTCGGATGCACGATGATCGGTAGTTGATCGATGGCAGTTGGGCGATTGGCGATTGATAGAGTAAAGTATTAATAAGACGTCAATTGGAAATACAGACTACATATGGATGCCAAGAGTGGATTCGGTTGAGCTCTGATTCGCTATATACGAGCTCCAGGTCCTCCTATCAGGGGTTGTGCTGTTAGGAAGTTAACGAAATAAGTAATCCAGTGACAGGATCACTATGATGTCGGTCGGCTTTTAGTAAAGGGAGCAAAAAACCCGACTCATAATTTCTCATGTTCCGGGCATAGGTCACGATAGGCTAACCCCGCCAAAGAGAATAGGCCAAAAATACGACGCAAGAGGCGGAGTATCACCCTGGCATTCTTCATTGCATAAGCGTACCCAGAGGGCCAAAGCGCTAACAAACCGAAACCCCGGTCTTAGTCTCCGTATAAATCAGCCTTACGACCCTATACCATGACGCGTAGCTCTTGGCTTTTATTACACTGCCTCGCTTTCCTCTAGGCTGCTAGATTATACAAGCCGTGGGCGAATAGGAATTGACGAAACGTTGCTTGATATCTCAGCACCTCGTAGGGGAAAATCAATTAACATGTGAACTAGCGGTATCCCCATTTCTGTCTCGCCTCAATACGATTCCTTATATCCATCGCTAGCGCAAGATCCTTCAGCATATATAGCAGTTTTAAACGCGCTATATCCGATATGCGTCAATATCCAATGTTCAAGACAAGGTCAACTATCGAACGACTTCACCGATACATCAGCATCAGCCACGTTCAGACGTAATCATGTAACTGACTATTTACCGTCGATTTTCCGAGTATTATCAAACAGGAAATCAATTATACGCAAGATTCTTGTTGCTAGTATAGAGCTCCCTTTCGCCTAACGTACGTGTATGAACCCCTTTCTCGAAACGTGTTACACATGCTTACTAAGCTCACGAGTAAAGGGGTTAATAATTGGATGACGTAAGCAAGTCCACCATCTCGGCCTCGTTATAACTTTTTGTTGTATTATATTTGAGTGAAATAGTTCCAAATCAGGACTCATTCAAATATATAAAGGATATAAATACCTACCTATAACTGGGTGTTTCTGTACGAGTAGGCATGGCGAACATCCCAGGTGTTCCCTCCACTCTGAGTGCCCTATAAACATAGCTTAGCAATACAGTATCATACCTAGGAAGGACTAGTTGAATACTTACGCTGTTGGTAGCATAAGAACTATCATAATACTGAGTGTAAAGAGCACAGTACTGCCCGATAGGTTGGCCATTCTTATATAGCAGATAGGTCGTAAAAAAACGGCAAATCTGGGGTCGGCCTCGGTTGGGAGGATGAGACAGGTTATTTTGATTTTGGGCATCACAAGCTGCAGCACACAAGGCGGGATCAAAATAGGTATTCGTAAATATCTTAGATCCAATGTATGTACCTCTCCCAGGTCCTGCACCCGGGGGGGCTGTGCTGCTTGTGGTAGGGGTAGAAGATGTAGTGCTGCTCGAGGAAACGGTTGTTGTTACGCTTCCAGTAGACGTGGCAGTCGAACCAGACGTTGAAGTAGAAGTTATTGTAGACGAACCGGAGGTCGTACTGCCCGTAGACGAAGTACTAGTTCCGCTACTGGTGGATGTGGTGATAGTTGTGGTGTTGGATGGTTCGCCAGTGTCTGACCCCGGTACATCAATCGTGTTATTTCCGGTTCCTATACCATCGTATCCTGGTATTGGAGGAACAGTGTTTGTCATATAGCCATTGGATCCCGCAATAACAACGTGGAAATCTGCAATGTACTGTCCGTCATTGCTGGCAGTCTCTGCTGAGACTAGCCCACCCCAGAATATACATTTAATCGTGGTGGTTGAAGGGGGGTTTGTGCAATTTGGCCCTGGCTGGACTGAAGGATCCCTCTCAAAGAATATATTGAAACCTTGACATCCGCGCCAGACTGTGCTACACTGTGTGGCGCAGTATTGGGTGTCGTATGAGTCGATAGTATTGAATCCAAGATATCCATAGGACTCGCTTCTCGCATGCAGGTCAATGTAAGTTTCGTTATAGCCTGAGGGCGTAGATGCATTACTGGCGTTGGTGGAAAAAATACTATAATTCAGAAAGCTACTATCAGTATCAGGAGTTGGAACTGGTCCAGCACCACTCGGAAGAGGTTCACAGGCTGTCTGGCGCGCAGTTATATATCGACGTTTGATTGGTGCGGTTCCTACAGGCAAGGGACTTGCAGTTGCAGACGCGGTGGCTTTAGTTAAATTATACGTAGTGGAATCGGCAGTTGGTCCGATAGGTATTGAAGCATTAGTTGGCGCTGGCGCAGAATTAACGAGCGACGTATCAATTCCTTGACGTGGGTCAATCGCTGGTGAAGCCGTGACTCCCGCCACAAGGGTTTGGATCACTGCTGTCGAAAACTTCATTCTGATAGACGAACCAACTGATCAATATTTTTTTTTCCCAATGTCAAAAGCGAGTTGCTGACAATGATCTGGGAAGGTAGTGTAACGAATTCATCTATTATTTCGATTTGAGGACAGCGAATACATCTAAATACTGACTAGGTAGATAGCTTATTCGCAGCTATTCTTTCACATCATATAACTTTCAAGCCGTTCTAGAAACCCATTCTGTCATTGTTTTATTTCATGATTACAATAAATCCATTCATAATTCCGTACCTCATCACTCTGACCGTAGTCTTACTTCAAAATTTCGCTAGCTCCCCGCCCCTAAGCTCCCACGAGTCATTCGCCCAAACGCCCAACCTTACTAGTGGGGGTCAAATTATTAGCATGTCTAGGTAGCTAGCATAAATAATGGAACACTTTGTCTTATATTTGTTATCTACGAGATCCTAGTACCGCCTGTAAGGAACGTAAGAAGAATAATTCTAAAGATACCTATAACACGCGGCTGGCACCTGGACATCGAATAATACAGCATTTAGGCAATATGAAACAATATACTATTCTACATATCATTCAACCACCTATAAAAATGCTTTAATTTGGCTCTTTTGAGTCTAAATGCTGTGATTTGATTTTGACTATGGTCAAGATTCTGTTGGGAACAGGACATTATTAAACGACTCGCTGAACAGTAGCAAGTCTTCGGTAACCTTCGGAAGGAAGCTGAGCATCCAAACAATGAAGAGGAAAATAATAGCAATAGTGATTGTGAATTGAATATCATAGTAAGAATGGGCATCATATCAAGTGCTTGCCTAAATACTCGCGAAAAGTAATATATTGATTTTTTGCCCGTTAATCACTTTCGCTATGACACATAGGTATTTGTTAAATAGCATTACTGCTCTGTAAAGCGTGCCAAAAATTCGTAATCTCTTCAACTAGAATCCTTAGGACTGGACCGACTGATAAGTGAGCAGATATATATTTAAAATATCATAATTCCAATTTTCGCCTACCTAATTCATGACTGTTTGAGACGTCAAGGTGTATCAGAAGTGTGAAAGGCAGGCTACTATTCAATGAAATTTATCTACTAATAAGTACGTGCCTCATATACTAACTCTTAAGCTGATTCAACTGTGACTTTTTCCTAAGCAATATAATGGTGTATGCAGGGTACTGACTGTAACTGACTATATGCCAGCCCACCGAGGACTGGATTCTCATTCATTTGAGAGCAAGCACCTTCTCCTACGAGCAATCCTTGCTTGTATGACTAACCACCGTGATAAGGACAAGCGGCATGTTGTCTGAGAAATTATCCAGTCACAGATACGGAATGAATATTAAGAAATATCTACTACGTTAGCAGGGTTGTATGTCGGAAACTTCCAAATTACCATATAAACATTTGCTTCCATCAAGATCCGGCAACATATTCGGTACTTGCTTCTTTTATTCTATCAACCATCCTACCAAGCCATCTAATCGTCGTACCAGAAGAAATATTTGAATATCGTATTGAATGTCGGAGTTATTAGCGTCGAAAGGTCATGGCCAAGAAGACCCGAAAGGGGGAGCGTACTACACAACCTGAAAGGCTGTTTAGAGAGCGCAATAGCCCCAAAGGAGACTCGGTGGTGTCTCACCGTCCGCAGCGCATTGAGAATAACCCTCCTCCGGGAACTCTAGGTTATTATTTCTATTCCTGTCCTCAAGAAATACGAGATCAGATATTTGCCTTCGTATTAGTGCGGCCGCCCAAGTGGGATATAAAACATAAGCAGTCCTGCGACCTATGGAAGAATATTCCCGCTGGGTGTTTCTCCCAACCATACACATTACCTGAGGCCATTGGGACATGCGCGCACAACTACGTTACTACAGCATCTTGGCGCCGTCGAAATGGAGAGGAACTTCCTATTTATGTAGATCCTTGGCGAAGCATATGGGCACCTCCTCGGACAAACCCGTATCTCTGTACCCAATTTTGGGATTCGCAGCACCGTCTTCTACCAACTCCTGTAACCCATTCCTTGCCATGTCTCTGTGCTCGTCGAGGACATTTACAAACGCTGTTGGTGTGTAAAAGATGGTATGAGGAGGCTGGCAGAGTCTTTTATGCGAGGAATGTTTTATCGTTCTCCCATATTTCCGAGGTAAGTAGCTGCTTTCGAGTTCTCACGATCTGTATCTACCTAGACAGTTCAAGGGTGACATTACACGGCGCCTGGGTCCTACCACAACGATAACGACTAATCTTTCCAGTGCATCAAGTTCCTGGACAACTTGAATCCGAAATGGAAGCCATTTATTACTAAAATGAGCCTCCTGCATTTACAATCGGTATATTAACAGCAAAATGCGGTAGAGGAATTCGAAAGGGCGGGGATCCCGGTTAGCGGAAGGCTTGGTTTGGCCAAATTATGGAGACAGTTGCGAAGCCTCCCATTTCTGAGTGAGCTAGAACTAGACGCAATTTTTCTTACGGAACCGAAATGTGTTAAGGTATTCCGTGGCCCAGCACTGAAGAATCTAAGGCAACTCAAGTTCACGCAGTCAGACCCAAATATTCTCATCGATGAGGAGCACGAATTCGTTTGGCAGCGACGGGCATTTCGATGGGTAAATGATGACAAGTTCACTAGATGCATTGCTAAGTGGATCATGGGTTCACGCTATGGTTGGGATAAAAGGACAAAAAAGATCATCCTAGACTCTAATGCTAGGGGTGTTGAGAAGCAATGGAGTCTGTACTTGAATCGAATTAGGGACAGGCTCAGGGGTCCCGACTCAACGGTGATGGAGGATGATGAAGAATATGACCAATTACCAAGAGGGGCACAAAATAAATGATAGTGGCATCTAAGCAGGTAATTCTCAGCTGATAGAGCCGCCTAGGATAAAAAGTTATTGGGTTGTGGTATAACACGCTATATAACGTACTATGCCCTATGAGCTTGCCCGTGTTGTTGAGGAATTGAAAGTGATTTTACTGCTAGATCAACATTCAACTGCATAGTACTTAACCCAACTAGATACAAGGTAATTGTAGATGACACTTCATTCACTTATGTTCTGTAGCTCGAGGGTTTGAAGAGGGTCAATAGAAGTTATTATGTTCAATCGCAATGAGACATTTTATTCGATCAATAGAACCATTTCTGGCCATCTATGTATTTACCTAGGCACCTATACTTTATTAGAATCCAGTTTCCGGGGATTCATGTGCGACTTAGAGTTTTCTGTAATAAGGTATCGGTTTCGAGGTACATGCGAGGTAAAGGGTCCACCTGCATAGATCGAGGGATATGTCGATCAATTCCTCCCATTGATGTGACATATAGAACCGTGATGGCTAATAAATGAGCTCATAAATTTATAAAACAGATCTGAGATGGGCATTTATAGCCCTATAATTGTACCACCGATTCGGTGGTAGTAAATCATCTGACATTTGAATGCGTTTGACATCTCTGCTGTGTCAAATTTTTAGATAGTCGCAGTAGAAGGCTCCTCATCGGCCTCCGCGATACCCTGGGTGAGAGACTGGGCGAAGGGCGAGTTCTTGCGCATGGAGGCTCCTTTGAAGTAAATGAAATATGTCGCTGTGACGAGTATCAAGCTAATTGCAGCAAGAACGGAATTCGCGACCTGAAGACTGTAATGACACTTGAATGAATCGTAGTAAGGTGCTGCAGCCCAGGTTAAGCCACCAGCCAGGAAATCGCGAGCGAAGCCGTTACCGCCAGTAGCAGAGGCTGAATAGGGGCCATAGGCGGCCACCATATAGTCGATTGTAGTCATATAAATATTGTAGTTGGCGATACCGATACATATACAGCCAGCCATCGGGCCACTCCAGTGTGCTGTAGGGGTACTGGACCAGGCGAAGATCAATAGTCCGATAGGAAGTAACGGTGAAGTATAGAGGAGCCACCATAGTCGTGATTCGTATTGGGCGCGTTCGGAATGAGGCTTCCTCGCTCGGAGAGCTCGATTACGGGCAATGACGGGAATATAGGTAAAGTAGGCGATAAAGTAACCTATGCCGATAGGGATGAATGCCTGTATAATGCATTAGTTTTGAAGTATTTAAACGCTTTACGACGGGGATTTGGATACTTACAAGGCCAATTTGAATGGTGCTAAATCCCCAGATTTGGAAGACACGATGAAGAGATTGGATTTGCATGAAAATCAAGGCGTCGCTAAATCCGGAGAGCAGTGATAGTACCATTACGATCCTTTCAGATTTAAACATGTAGAAAGGGCGTGTCCACAATGCCCAGAGTTGCTTTGGAAGCAGAACATCTCTCCAGGACGTTGTTCCATAGAGACTAGTGATGTTTGGTTCCACACCAGTTTCCTTTAACCTATCTTTCCGTAGTTGGCGGATATGCTTATAAACACGCACACTAGATCGAGTTTCCGGGACGAAACAGAAATGCAGGAGTTGAACAAGGACCCCGACTATGAGCTGAATCCAGATACACCACGTCCAATCTAGGTATGCTTCGATGAATCCACCGATGATGGGTCCGATGATGGAGCCACCCACGGAAGATAGCACAATGAATGCGAGGGGGTATTCTTGGCGACGTAGAGTGTACATATCGGCAACAACCCCGAGAGTTACACTGCCGCCGGCGGAAAAGAGGCCGCCGAAGGCACGACCTATTAGAATGGCGGGGAAATATCCAGAATTTTTGGCCATGGCGACGGGAATACACATCAGGTTGACAAGAAAAAGCGAAATCTGAAGAACGGGTTTTCTACCAAACTCTTCTGACCAGGGAGCCCAACTAGGAGGAAATGTTAGCTACATCGTGCAAATACCAATGCGAGTAGGAGGGGGAAGCCGTACAGTTCGCATCCGAAGGCGTAGGTGACCAAAAAGATGGCAGAGCCACTGACGGCGGCCATGGAGCTAACGCCAAATTCTTTCTGGATACCACTCTGCGCATTTGCGTACAGGGAGGCGTTCAAGTTCACTATTGAAAAATTGTTAGAATTGACAGAAACATAGAGGGGGCGGACTATCAGCAGTCCCCTGACGATTGAAGTAATGTAAATCATTACGAGCCGGAGGAATGGCCGCGGAATATAAATGAGACAACTTCGAAGTTCACGTACTAGAAATCTGGACGAGGAAAGTGCAAAGCAAGGTCGACCATTTCAACCATCTAGGCCATGCGGTTGCTAGGGCCTCCGGGCAGTCGTGCTCTGTAAGGATGACGGGAAGTGATCCAGCGTTCACATTTCCTTGCACCAAAGTTGCTTCATCATGAGATACGGTGTGTTTAGGTACGCTACGTTGCGAGACCGACGAAAGCGACGTCACTGTTATCTGAGTTGTCAAGTCATCAGCGGTGGGGGATGGCAGACCAGCCTTCTCAGAAGGTCCGTCTGATTGATTGTCGGTGATAGCCATGGCTGTCCGAAAGTAGATCCATAAACGAATAATCTGCGTTTGAAAGACAGAAGGGGTAGAGGAAATCCAGGTGCTTCCATGAAAGACAAAAGATGGGGTAGGGGTATATATAATCACCCTCTGGACCCTCTGACCTAAAGGGCACGGGGAATAGATTCACCCCATTTAAGATTTGGCATACTAATTTATTAGCATATAAGAAAAAAAAGCGCCACTTGAGGCTCCGGTCCGCGGGCACTGTTGGTCGAATTTGGTCTCGTGAGCTGCTTCAAACCTACAGTCGCGCTATCTCGTCCTCGAAGAAGTGCTTACATAGAATATCAAAAGTCTGTGCAGCTGTCCAACATGTACCATGTGGAAATGGAGCGTGCTTGTGACATGATACGAGAATAACATGGTACAAGGGACTAATTTCACAGTTCTTCCCAACTCGGACCTCAGTTGCGGGGAAGCACTCGGTGTATTGATTCCAATGCTTTACCTCAACAGGAGTACACAAGCCGACCGGGCCGTAGTAAAAGCCAAATGTGGGATCATAGTGTAAGAACTGTATGGTGAAGGCATCGTGAGAAACCGGAGCAGTCAAGTCATACTGACATGTAGCGAAAAGCACAGATCCGATAACGTGAGATCTTTATATATTCAATGTTTAACGTAATACCTAAGATCATTAGAATTCATTGGTACGAGATAGATGGATATAAGGTGATGTAATATATAAGTAGTAGATGAGTAGGGAGACAGAAGGTTGAGAAATACATAGTGCGTAGGAAGAAAAGGAGAACTCACGAGAGTTTGGAATTGTTGAGGCATTCATCCATAGATGAACTATCTTATGCTCTCGTGACCATTAGCGCAAAAGTCGAAACTTTAGGCTTGAACCTAAATTTTTACAAGATAAAGCCATGTTCCATTTGGTATTCTATTAGATTTCCGACATCGAAATGCGACGGAATGATTGATTTGATCAGAGATGATGTGTTAAGAATGAAGGATGAAAGGACCCCGTGGGGAAAATGGGAAAAGGGGAAAATGGTTCAACCCACGGCTTATTACATAAGCAAGATCCACGCCCCTGAGGAAAGGTGACAACGCCACTATTTTGCCACACCACTAGCCACATGAGATGAAATATTGCAATTGGCCCACTTTATTATTCGATTACTAAATCTCCAGTCTTCATAGTACAGTTCTACTAGTACTATTATCATAAAATCATCTTTGCCCATCAACAACACTTCGAGCAGCATCATGCCGCCCCAAATAAAACAAGATCTCAACCGTTCCGGCTGGGAGTCAACAGACTTCCCGTCGGTATGCGAAAACTGTCTACCACCGAATCCATACGTCAAGATGTTAAAGGAAGATTATGGTGCCGAATGCAAGATCTGCACGCGACCCTACACCGTGTTTTCCTGGGCCGCCGACCGAGCCCACGGTCGCAAGAAGCGCACAAACGTCTGCCTTACCTGCGCTCGTATGAAGAATTGCTGTCAATGTTGCATGCTCGACTTGCAATTCGGCTTGCCCATTCAACTACGTGATGCCGCCCTTAAGATGGTTGCGCCCGGGCCCCAAAGCGAGGTTAACCGCGAGTACTTTGCTCAGAATAACGAGAAGGCTTTAGAAGAAGGTCGAGGCACCGAGGAGTATGAAAAGACCGACGAGAAAGCGCGCGAGCTTCTACGAAAACTTGCAAATAGCAAGCCATATTTCCGCAAAGGCAGGGCGATCGAGGATGGAAGTGCGACCGAGGCAAAACCCAGCGGTAGTTCGACCGGAGGCGATCCAGTAGTCGGCGCTGGTATTGGTGGGCCAGGGCCCATACGAACCCGTGACTCTAGAGCAGCGGCGGCGACAGGCGCGAGGCCCGGCGGAAGACAAGGAAGAGGAGGCCGACCATTCCCAAGCGCGTCGCAACTACCACCCGGTCCCAAGGACTGGATGCCACCTACCGACAAATCCATAATGAGTCTGTTCGTAACAGGTGTCGAAGACGATCTTCCTGAATACAAGCTCCGTGACTTCTTCAAAGAGCACGGAAAGATCAAGTCGTTAATCTGCAGTCACATGTCACATTGTGCATTTATCAACTACGAGACAAGAGAGGCAGCCGAGAAAGCTGCGGCAGCTTGTCAAGGCCGCGCTGTGATTGCGGGATGCCCTCTACGAGTGCGATGGAGCTTACCCAAGGCGATCGGAACGATGAACAAGGAGGAGAGAGCAACAATGGCTAGGGATGGGCGCTCAGCATTTCCAGACCAGCGACGACAGAACGGTCCCAAGGCGATTCAAGGTGCGCCAGGTCAAGGTGGACCAGGACAAGCCGGAGCTTCGCAGCAGGATCTCGATAGCATGTCTCTACTCGCAGCACCGCCAGGAGCAGAAGACGTCAACTACGCTAGCTTGGCTGGGGATTAAAGCAGGAAGGGGGATGCATTGCATATGGGCGGCGTTTAGGCATTATGAGTACGAAAGGGTTTCAGAGATATCAATGGTCATTATACGTAGCCACCCAATGAGTGGCGATGATATTTGTTGGTACACAGTGGGTATCATGATATAATACAATGCTTCATGGGCTCGATCGTTTCGGTCCATGTCACCTATCGCTGCATTTTTTGCCGTCAATCTTGACTGTCTGTCCGCCCGGGAATTTAACTGTATCGTTATCCCCGCGTTCGGTTTCTTCGTGTATTCGTAGTTCTACACATGGCATTAGACGGTGGACTAACAGCCGATTCTTTAGATATCTAACGCACTGTATCTTTCGCCCTCCTTCTTGCCCTGAACTATATTTTGTCGCAATATAGCCGCGACTTCTTCGGCATGTTTTATAGCGTTTGGTACCTCGGGACTTGTCGGTGCTAGTGATGCATTGGCTCTGAAACCTTCACGTATTGAGGATCGCGCAGCGCTTAATACACGTTCGTCGCCTAAATATACAGTCAGCAATTTGACAAGAGTTGGGCCGAATTAGTTAAATCGTGCCTTGAAAAGCAATCCTCGCAGCTCGTAGCAAACCTCTGTAAGCAGGCAAAGCCATCGTCATGCTTGTCCTCGGACCTCCAAGGTTCTTAGTAAGAAATTGGTATACTTGAAAAATAATCCGACGATCAGATGAGATAGCTACCCAATAAAGAGACTAAATATGCACGGTTAAATTCGAGGCTTTCATAGGTGCAAGATCAAACGTTGAAGTTTCTTGTCTTGAGCTTGTAAATCGCAAAAAATTAGTGGCTTTCCAATTGACGGGAGACGGACCATGAATTATTACCTAATCGTGGCTAGTGCTTGGTGGGATTGGATCCGATTCTCTGGGTTCGATAATGCTTGCATAAATTACATAATACAAAGCCAATGCATGAAACCCCTGCAACAATTTTATGTTCGACAGGAATAATAAGAAGAAAAAAAAGAGTTAAACCCCCACATTTTAACTTTTCCTTTCTTCAACCAAAAAACGAAGCCATTCACACCGTCGTGAAAATGGCTACAGCAACCACAGTCATACGACCACTGCCTGTCCTTCCGGACGGCTGGTCGGCAGAGAAGGATTTCAAACCTATTGGTTCTATCACGGCGTCCACTCAACGCACGATTGAGCCTGTCGGTCCTCACTTCCTCGCCCATGCCCGTCGTGCACGCCATAAGCGCACCTTTTCCGAAGATGACCGCATCCAAGCCCAAGAGAGTGCAAAGAAGATCGAGAAAGATGATGAGAGTGATGTCAGTGAACCAGAGGATCCTATGATGCTGCAGCGTGAGGCCAAAGACTGGAAGGTAAGTAATCAATTGATCTCAAGTGTCTTTTATTCATAACTGACCCTATATATAAAGTCGCAAGATCACTACCAAGTTCTCGGTCTATCCAAGTACCGCTACAAGGCTACGGAAGACCAGATCAAGCGAGCCCACCGCAAGAAGGTCTTAAAACATCACCCCGACAAGAAAGCAGCCCAGGGCAGCACCGAGGATGACAACTTCTTCAAGTGCATCCAAAAGGCCACCGAGGTCTTGCTCGATCCTGTCAAGCGCAGACAGTTCGACTCGGTAGACGAGAAGGCTGATGTCGACCAGCCCACCAAGAAGGAGCTCTCCAAGGGCAACCCCTACAAGCTCTGGGGTCGCGTTTTCAAGTCCGAAGCCCGCTTCTCCAAGCAGCAGCCCGTACCAGCATTCGGTGACGAAAACTCCACTAAAGAGGACGTCGAGAACTTCTACAACTTCTGGTACAACTTCGACTCGTGGCGATCTTTTGAGTACTTGGACGAGGACGTACCCGATGACAACGAGAACCGCGACCAAAAGCGTCACATGGAGCGTAAGAATGCCAACGCCCGCAAGAAGAAGAAGGCCGAGGACAACGCTCGTCTACGCAAGCTATTAGATGACTGCTCTGCCAGCGATGAGCGTATCAAGAAGTTCCGCCAGGAGGCTAATGCCGCCAAGAACAAGAAGCGACTCGACAAGGAAGCCGCCGAGAAGAAGGCCAAGGAAGATGCCCGATTGAAGAAGGAAGCCGAAGAGAAAGCTGCCAAGGACGCAGAGGAGAAGGCAAAGGCAGAGCGTGACGCCAACAAGAAGGCTAAAGAAGCTGCCAAGAACGCAGTCAAGAAGAACAAACGTGTACTCCGTGGTTCTGTCAAAGATGCAAACTACTTCGCTGGCGCCGGCGACGCCACCCCGGCCCAGATCGACTCCGTGCTAGGCGATGTAGAGCTGATCCAAGGCAAGATCGACCCCGACGAGGTCGCGGCTCTAGCCGGCAAGTTGAACGGTCTCAAGGTTGCGGACGAGATCAAGGCTGTTTGGAGCGAAGAGGCCAAACGACTTGTTTCAGCTGGCAAACTAAAGGAGGGCGAAGCCAAGTTCTTTGCGTAGGTGTGAGACATCAGCCGGCGTTACAAGCTTAGGTATAAGCTTAGGTTAGAGATAGATGAAATACCAATTCACTACAGGACACATTCATAAATGTTCCTCATTTAAAAATGCCCCTTCATTTGGAACACTATGAAAGAATATAGTCACTAACACTTGATCATTCAACAGCGTTTAGCAACAAGCTCTCGTTTCGGAATGCAAAGCGAACTCAATTAACCTACTATCTGATGACTAACCCCGCCAGCTTCTTTGCCAGCCAACTCCTCAGGTCAGTAGCGCCACCGTTGCCGTGAATCTTAGGTTTGGAGGATACTGTTTAGGGGGTGATAGAAAATCAAATGAAAACGAAAACGAAATAATGCCCCTGGGTGACTGTAAAACCCCTTCCAGCCCATGGTATGTACCCTCGCCTCTCCGCCCCCTATTCAAGTACCGTCTTCACTGGTGCCCATGTTCGTGTAGACTTCATTAACAAGACCGTAGTCCTTGCTGAATAGGATATGGGGTGAAATGCGATTAAGTAGACAGCTAGAAGTTGCGAATCTAACTGAACGAAATGGAAATCGAAAGAATGAAAATGGAAAATTAGAACGACCGATTGCGACTTAAAGCAACACGGGTTGTGCCGCAGGGAAGCATCTAAGAGTAATGATAGTCAGTAAAGTTGAGTCCCTAAATGCAAGCAGGAGTAGAGACTAACCTTTGTCAATGGTCAAGAAAACATAGAAAATTCGCGAGAAATGAGTTGAAATCAAATAACTGAGTATTGTGGAATTCAAGGCCAGTCCATGAAAACCATCCGTAGGATCAAATGATCCATGCCATAGAAGAGCATCATTCAGTCGCAGAACGCCGCGTCTCAGTGGAATCATAATTGATCATCGTCAATCGGATTTTCGAGGAGCTAATTGCTACCTCTAGGATCGGATCTGGGGAGGGTAACGAGATCGTTTCAGTTCGTGCCAATCGTCCTCGTCCTCGATAACCCAATCCATACCGTCGTTGTCTTTGAAGAATGCCGTCTCCCTTCTGTCGTATATCCAGTGCTTTGCATCGAGCCACTTCCTGAAAGTCATCGGCCCATTACATGCAACCTTGAACTTCGGAGATACCTTCTTCAGACGAGGCTCGGTCGTGGATCGAGGGATCGTACTCAAAACGGCTTTGCAAAGACCGTGCTCCATCCCGTCATACATCCGGAGATACACGTTCTCGTGCTCTGTGAGTTCAGAGCATGCTGTTATAAACCGCCCTTGATCTCGCCGAGTTTCCTCCTCGTCAGCCTTGACAACAATGGAGATGAGGCTGTCTTCTGTCCAAGAATGTTGCTCTGATGTATCGGTGATTTCGAGGTTCTTCGGAGGGTGAAATAGGCCAGAGACAAGGCGAACTTCTCGGATGTGGTAGTACTTGTTTTTGCACCACTTGATTCCTCGGAGGTCGCTGAATACCCGTGAGGCTCCTTCGAACGTGACAGGGGGCTGAAGTTTGCGACTCGTAAAGTTGCGCTTGGTGTAGTCGAAGTACAACGTCACTTTGGTCACCTTCTTGAACTCAGCGATAAGGTGCAGATACTCGACTGGATAATGGTCAAATCTGTCCACGCAGACGCCCAGGTCCTCGATATGTGGGCAATTGTCCCTGATAGACTCCAGTTCAGAGGATTCTTGGCATATCTGCATGAGCGCGCGTATATTCTGTCGGCCCTCCCCGGTAAAGTGAAGTACGCGCAATGTCCTTCCGTGTCGCGCAATACTCTCCCATCCTGGACGCTTCATCTGATGCACCTTGATAACCTCCAGCTCGGGTCTGACGTTTGCAAGGAAGAATTCAGGATTCACCGTGCAAGGGTCATTAGAAAGATCCACTTCCTTCAAAGACGTCAGCTTTTTCACGTGAGGGATCCAGGCCCATGTATCTCGGATGTTAAGCTGGGTCAAATTGGACCAGTCAAAGTTTCTAGTCCAATAGAACTGCTCATACCCTACCAATGGGTAACCTGGTGTGTTCGGCTGATAGAGGTGGGGACTCGCTGAGTCCTGTTTCCCAAAGGGATAGGATATGATCTGTAACGTCTCTAGAGCTGCTGGGATTCGCTCGCCGTTCACAAATCCAAAGCCGCAATAAAAGTTCTCTACGTGGTGAATCTTGTTGATATTAATCTTGAGATGGCGGAGGTTGATGCATGTAAGAAGCACGGCCTTCAAAGGACGAGTCATCGCATCACATTGCGGAGGATTGCAATATGTGTGTTCGACGCTCAACGAATGAAGGTTCGTACATCCCGCGAATCTTTGAAGAAGCACGACGTTTTCGGTCTGGAACGCGTGTCGACGGTGTTCGCTGACGACTTTCAGATGTAGGCGAATCTCGGGTCGGCCCTGAAGAAATTTCAAGAAAGTTCTCTGAAGATCCTTGTGGCAAAAGCCAGAGACCATCTCGATATCTCGCAGCATCTCCATTTTCGCCGCCGCGGCGAGAAATTGAGGCTTCACAGCCATGTAGTCCATAAGACTCACACGTCGGATCTTATTATGGGCGTTTTCATCCTCGATGATATCCAGATCCTCGCTCAAATTTCCATGGCGAAACGTCCATGATTGAAGTCGGCGCTCCGCTACGAGTTTACAGAAGCGCTTGTTGACGAGTGAGAGGTTGTCCAGGGACTTGGGAGACTGATGGTAAACGTAGTCTACGAACATCATTAAAATCTCCTCGGAACATGTGTTGATTGATGCCATGGTGTCGGCACCTAGCTATACGGCTAGGATTTAGAGGGAACGAGGAATAGTTGTAACTTCTATCACTTCGTCGTAATAAGTTAGTTTCATACTAGTGGGGCAAACAGTTCACGATGAAATATTGTAGTCGGATTGATTTGAGCCGTGAGGAAATGAAATTGGGGATAGAGATTGTGTTAATGAGTTTGGGTATTGGATGTAATGGAATGAATAGTGTATGAGGATAAATCAACGGGTGGAAACATAGGTGAGAAGGGAAATAGATAAATCTGAAGAATCAAAACTTTCAATAGACATTCTATACGTACCTGGGTGATGATGGCGTTATTATCGAGGTTACCTATATCTTTGCTGCTCCTCCTTTGCGTGAGAGGCTGGGGTCAAAGTATAGTATCTTGGGCTTCAGTGAATTGTTTGGTTCATCTGGCAGCAAACAAATCCTAGGAAATACATACTTTTGGAAATCTTGATGGAAAGCCCAGGTTTGCAAAGAACAAGTTTGATACTGATCTTTTGGCAGTGGGAAATAGTTGAGTTCTCAATGTTATTGCTTACGAGGAGTGTGGAGGATGATGGGTAAGTGTAGGGTTCGGAGGTGAAGCAAGAAGGAAAGGAGAGAAACTAGGTAGGGTTGCTCGCAGAATATCTAAGAAAAGATAATTTACACAAGAGGAAAGGTTTGCATCGCGAACTGTTTCCTTTGTAAAGCAAATGTTACGAGAAGTTACGCGACTAATCAGGCATCTGACGAGGTATGTCGTGAGTAGAGCTCTGTATTCCTCAGGTCCATTGGACGTTTAGGTAGAAGGTACAATTAGACTCAGATCCATGGCAATATCATTTGGAAGGAAATGATCAGAAGAATGATTAGGTACGTGGGTACCAACTGGATAATGTGGCTTTATAACCTCGGCGTTAACATCTGTTATACTGACGGCGTATGAAGCTCTAGGGAACTATTGACTAGATGGATATCTGAAATCTGCTAGATACCTTAGGTAGGTAACTTACTTAGAAAGTCATCCCAAGAATTAACGATTCTTAAGCCTCTTTGTCACTCCTATCAATGGATCACCTTATACCTAGGGCACCTATTCTCAATGACCAGGTACTTAAGGGGCAGAAAAGCCTGTGTACCTACCTAGGTAGGCATATGATCCTATACTGTGGTGCCAGGAGTGTACACGTGAAAGGCACTACGTAGTGTTGAAGATAAATTATTATATTCAAATGGTCCATATATATTTAAATCTACATGGATAATTATGACTATAGTACATGTACAAATATGACTTATTTCTTTTGGTCATAAAATTCTTGTACCCAAGCTGCCATGTTGGCAACTTGGTCATCGGCGACGGCCTTGACACCAGGGTTGACAGCCCAGTTCTGACCATATAGATCAGAGCAATGTGTGCCGTGCTCAATGACTCGGATGGGTAGCTCAGCGGTGCTCTCCTTCGGGCCGTCGGGGCGGAACTTGGAGCTAAGCGTCGCGTCTCTCCACGGATCCCACTGGCCGTTAGCCATCATCAGGCGGGTTGTGTTGGCCTCGAACCAGCCGCCCGTGTACTTGTTCACATCCTCGGCAGACTTGCCCTTGGCAATACCGTACTCCGGTTCAGGGAACCAGAGAGGGCATTGAGAGCGCCAGTATTCCTGGTTGACGAGACGCGAGACGATGGTAGACTGGTTCTTAGGCGCACCATCCTGCCAGAACTCAAAAGGTTCGTTGCACAACATCCAGTTCCATTGTCGGTTACCCGCATTGCTAGGCGTGAGGTCGTGGTAGATCGGGTTGGAGGCGTTGAGTGATTGGAAGCAGTCGGTGTTGTAAGTGCCGTTGAAGTAACCATAGCCCTCACAGTATCCGGGAAGCTCAAGGGTGGTAAACCACTTGGCATAGCCGTCTAGTGCCTTAGCTAACCCTACTCCCTCTGGGCCAGGTACGGGGTTGGTAGTATTCGGAAACTGATTCTCGATATAATCGCAGAATTGGTAGTAAGGGGTGTATCCCAAGGAAGTGCTCGAGTAGAATTGACCAGATTGCCAGGTCCAGGGTCCATTCTCTAAAGCTGCAGCAAAGTCGGCATCTTCCAGGTTAGTAAGCTGAAACTTGGCCTTCAGCTGGGTCTTCTCCTTGGGACTTCCGTGTAAGAGAACAGAATCGACGTAGTCGATAACTGCAGATAAATCTGTGCTGCAGTTCTGGGGAGTCGCTTCTTGGACGGGGGCGAAGTATTGCCAGAAATCTCCGATGGCCTCGACCACACCGCTAGTGCCATAATACGCCCAAAACGTGCCGGGGTCTTTACTAGCGATCCAACCAGCTAATGCGCCCGGATAAGATCCACCTGTAAAGATCCATGGGGCGTCTGTCGCACTGCTTTTCCCGGTCTTGTCAAATGGCGTGTCGAAATTATTGGCAAAATAGGTGTTGTCTTTGATAGAGTTCTCGAGAGTAAGGTACTGGAGGTTGGCAACGGTTAAGCTGTCAAAAGGGGATGATTCGCCCCAATACCGATGCTCCAAGACGACGACTGCAGCGCCAAGCTTCTCTGCGAAAAGTCCTGTCAAACGTTGGTTCGTGGTGTAGGTTATGTTGAAGCCATCCGCAGCTTGCTCGCCGGGATTGACAAGAATCACCGGCGAACCAGGGCCTTTCCAATATTGCGCCCCATACCAATATCTCTGCGAAAATGTGCCGAGGTCAGGATTGGAGTGATCGAGTAGCTGCTCAAAGGTACCCCAACCAGTCGTGCCGTTTCCAGCCACGAGGATGGTATCGTCAATCGGACCAACTTGCATACCAGCAGTATGTCTCCTAAAGCTGGCAGAGGCGCCGGACGCCAGCAGTAGCTGGACAACTGCTGCAATTGACTTCATCTCGACAACGGTTTCGAGCACCTTACATGCGCAGGCAAGGTAACAGACGAAGTCTGCCCGTCGACTGTAGCGACGCAGTCGATTATATATTGCGCGCTGCCCCGGCTAGATAGATAACAGTACCTACCTACTGCAGCTAAACCCCGGACACGCGCATATCATCGCGTGCTCGATTATCGTAGTGACCTTCCCTTTTCTGCCGATGATCCGCACGAAGATAACCAATAGCAAGAGTCTTAGCCATCCTTCCGTATTGGGCAAAGCCGTCGCGTATTGAGAGACATGACATCCAATAAGTTATTTAGGCCAATCAATGGGCTAGAATAAATAAACATGCCCATGCTCATGCCGGATTTCAGGTACCTAGTTCCTCGTCTTCTATTCCTGCTTATTAACGATGTGACAATGTTTTCTCAAATGGTTGGATCTTGACAAGTTAGATCTTTACCCAGTTATTAAAGCCCGCATTCCTTCGATCTTTTGACATCAGTTCTGCGCATTATAGTACCATCGACATCGATAAGGGTTGCGAACCGTCTAAATTTTAGTACGGTTCATCAATGCCTTACGATAAAAATCTGATTAGGTAACCAGCTGGATTAGGTAGGTATTAGGAAATTGTCTAGCTGATCACCTACCCGAAGGACCGGATGATCGGCCATGCTCAAAGCGCTAAGTGCCAGATACGAGATGAATGGTTTAAATACCTAAGCTTAAGCTGTGCTTGGGATATTTGTTTGGATGTCTATTAGGCAGTCAAGGAGAGAAAAAAAGCAACTAAGGAAGGTTTGTTAACTTTACTTGGAAAGTCCATTCATAGGTGTGTAGATTCCTAATAAAGGGTGTTTGATGGGTTGATGTGCAGTTCAATAGATCCATGTTTACCTAGAGGTAGGTACCAAAATCTCGCATTTTATTCATGTAAGCTTTGTCACAGTAACAACAATATGTGAATATTGACCAGAAGCATTGTACCTTTTCGTCCGCAACCCATCAAATAAGTTCAACAAATATCTATCTTTCGGAATTTTAGCCTAAGCTGCATACTGACTTTAGGAAGAGTTCGCCTTATGTAAATTCTCTACTGTTAAACTTTTCATCAAATATCCCCTGCTAGCTTATATAGGTAATTTCTATCCTACCTGGTGGAGATTAGTGTTGCTGATGTAATACTGGGGATAGACACCCATAGTACAATTTGATTCTGTAATCATAACCCTAACCCTAACCCCTAAAATCATACAACTACAAAATTCTACACCACGTATCTTACATTCCACGTTCGTACACTGCCAATCTATCTAGTATCTACCTATCTAATATTCTGGTAAAATTAATTATTTTTTTTCTTGAAGAGAACTTCTAGTTAGAGTCCATATTCCTTGACTTATCACAATAACAATATTCTGCTCTACTCGCGTTCTCTAACAGGTAATGCTATGAATTTATTCCACGTGTAGTAGGTAGGTTAAAAGTTTTAAGGTTGCCTAGAACTTGGATAACTTATAAATCTTTTATACTCGGACGATCTCTCGTAATATTCACGTTAAAATAAGCTTCGCACCATACCCCTTTTTCGTCTGTCACTCAGCCACTATACCCAACTTAGATTCAATCGGGCGCGACATATGAATTTTGGACCCATCATCCCCTATTGACCGGGACTAATTGTTCTATTAATATACATTGCCTTCACATGGAATGCATAGAATGGAACGACCCGTTGATAGGTGTCCCTTATCTGCTTGGCAGGTAGATACGAGACTTGGCAACACGCGGGAAGGTTGGTAGACTCATATAGAGAGTCTACATTAATGATTGGAGAAAACCATAAAGATTAACCTTACCCCATTTCTGGAAGGTCTGTTCGTACTTATATATCCCGACCCGATGCCGTGATGATTATGATTAGGAGAGTCCAGCTGCTAAGCTGTGTTTCGACAAAACCGCTGCGGATTTAGGCTCTCTCGGTTCTGATATCAAAACCATGAATGTATTCAAGGCCTTGCTTGTCACTGCTGTGACTATTCCAGTAGCACTTGCTCAGTTCTGTGAGCATCAGTGGGATGGGGAGTGGGCAGATCGAAAAGTGGACGGCCTTCCGTATCTCCAAGTCAGAGACTCCATTGATCCCCCCGAGCTGGACATCAGGCCCCTCATCGTAAATGGCCCTTCGAGAAACCGTATCGATCTTATTTTCTTCAGCGATGGATGTACGTGCGCCGTATTGACTATAAGATTAATAACGTCGGTTAGCTGACATAATGCTGGGTATGAGCAGATACTTTAGAGGAGAAAGAAAAGTTCTTCGCCGACGCCCAATTCCTCGCAGATAACATCACGGACGGACACACCTTTTACGATGTGCTGCCTTTATTGAACTTCTGGGCCGGGTATACGCCTAGTGCTGATGTAAGTAGCATACACCACGATATGCCTAAGATGGGATTTTCCAAGTCTAACTCCTCATAAGAGCGGCATTGGCACCGGTGGAGTACCCAAGAAGTAGGTCATCCATTTCCTCCTGATATGTGTCCTCACTCCTATCTAAATGCTAGGTGCTAACAAAGCATCAAAACAGCACCGTTTACGGGCTTTACCGTGATGGCACCGAGCTACGGGGTGTATACTATGATAAGCCCGAAATAGCACGTGCTGCCTGTCAATCGACAGACGCTTGCGATTATCCCATCCTGCTCGGAAATGATCCGCTCTATGGGGGACTGGGTGGTACATTCACGTAAGATATTGCTATCCCTCCTTCTCCTGCAGCCCCGCTAAATTTAGCAGTGTGATAACATCTTCGCCCATTAACGGGCCTGCTATCCTCCGCCACGAGTTAGGACACTCGATCATCGGAGTTGGCGAGGAGTATGATGGAGGACAGGTGTACGAGGGTGTCAATGCGGCTCGAAACGCGACCTCGGTGCCCTGGTCGCAGTGGTACACGGATTCATCGATGGAGCCCAAGATCCAGCGTTCCAATATGCCGATTCAAGCATATCCTTGGACGTTGCTAAACACAACGCAGAGTTGGAGTCAGAATTTCACTTCATCAGGATCATACAACACGCATTTGGTTCAGGTCAGCTTGAGCGGCATGACGGCTAGCACCGACTTGATTGTGGAGATTGACGGCAATAACATCGGCTGGGAAATAAATCCCGAGGTTGGAGTAGACCGGTACATCTACAATATGAAAGTCAACGAAGCTCTAACTCCAGGGGAACACGAGATAAAGGTAACGCTACTAAACGATCAGATTGAGGGAAGCGCGCAACTTTGCAATCTTGAGGTAATTGAGTATGGAGAAGAGTGAGCTATCCCCTATCTAACATGAAAGTTACTGGATTTGTTTCTTACTTGTGTGCAGGTTCGACTTCGATACGGGATACTATGGGCTATACCCAACGTAAGTAGTATTCGATCGTTA
Organism: Annulohypoxylon stygium; assembly: GCA_003314315.1. Taxonomy (NCBI): domain Eukaryota; kingdom Fungi; phylum Ascomycota; class Sordariomycetes; order Xylariales; family Hypoxylaceae; genus Annulohypoxylon; species Annulohypoxylon stygium. The sequence continues at coordinate 274,989 of QLPL01000047.1, forward strand.
CTACTATTCTGACTCTGGAAATTTGTTGACGCATAAATTTTGGCAGATTTTCCGATGTGAACGAAACTACATTCCGCCCCACCAATGACCTGTGCCTCATGCGCAGCGTCTACTCGGTAGACTTTTGCGAAGCTTGCATCGAGGGCTTATGGCTTTCTCTTCTAGGTTCGGTCAACTTGATCGAGAATATGACAGAGACTGTGGACCCATACCCCTCCGGAGAGCTCCTTGTCAAGATTGACCTACTTCCTCTTGGGAAATACAGGAATGTAGAAAACTCGCACGAAGAGGAGTACGAAATTCTCTGGTATGGCGGCGAAGAGAACATCATTCTCAATGATTGGACGAACAAGACACACGCGTTCATAGTGCCTGAAACCACGGAATTTGGAATCGAGGTCAGATTCTGGTCGGAACAGATCAGAGCTTTGAACCATAGTGCGCTGGTGGATAAGAGGAGATTTAGGATTACACAATAGCTGGTTCTCTTTGGCCAATTGGTGGTTATGAGTTCAATTTCCAATAGTTGCTTCTTTTTTTCGATGCTGTCTTATAATATCTTCACGATTATGCAACCAATCCAGTGTCTACCAATTATCTGATGAAAGGTTTGTTCTTGCCCCCCCAAATTTTAGACAATAATCTTAAGACCTGCCATCGAAGCCCCTCTAATTATAGAAGACTTGGGGAATTTCGGACGCTGAAGCTCTGCAAGGGTTCTGGCACATTCTCCTTAGAATATTGAACAATAGTCTTATAATAGTTCATCAACAACTCCGTGACGTCAAACCTGGGCGTTACAATAATACAGACAACGTACAGAGTAGTTGACGAAATCAAACCTAGGATTTAAAATACATTGTATACAAACTGAATAATACCTATTTTACTAATATATAATTGAGATACGTACCTAATAGGTAGCCATTTTCAAGCTTGTTGTTGAGCTACTGTTAGAAATGCACGCCAACGCCTTATGCAACTAAATATACGCTATTTTGAAGATTTGGCAGTGGATCATGGATCTTACGACAGACGACCAAAGTAATAATCGATAGTTTCTAATAAAGATAGTCTTTATATAGTTTTCGCGAAATTGAACTGATCTGAGACTCCCATCATCATACAACCATGTGTTCTTTTCACTTTGAAAGATATTGTAACGCTGTAGATGACCTATATTATAAATACCATTTTCCAAAATGATATCATACCCCTTGATCGCAACCGCGTTATTTCTCATCCAGTAGACCCGCGTCGTGTGGGAATTCATCAAAAATCTAACCACTACTTGTACTCCCCATCTGTGTTACGTTCCTGTTATCACCCGACTCGTACTTTTCCTTATACGTTTGAACCTGGCTATAGATCTCCGAACATCGAGCTCTGTCGTCTTTGGGACCCCAAGCGCCTATGCTCCTCTGAGATAACCGATATTGTATAGAATTTGTGTCCACAAATTGGGCCTGAAAAGGCATACTATCAAGACGATTTCCGGTGCTGGCTATTGAATTAGTTACATTTTAACGAAATTGGCAACTTGTTGAGAAACTTTGGGTCATACTTGTCTTTGTTCTCGGTTTTAGTTTTGGGTGTACGCGACGTAGAAGACATCGGGAAGGTTACAACGGACCACACGTGATTATAGGAATTGATGATGAACAGTGTCTCGAGAGTCGGGATTGTTTCTCCTGTTTTTGAATTCAAGCTTCACAGACTGAGAGAATCCCTAAATTTTGTTCATACCATGAGACACACAATTAGAGTAGCGGGAAGTATTGTCATTGTTCCTCATTATCGGGTGTTGCAATATAAATATGAGGTTTAAAATCGAGGGTTTCATGATATTCACCGACATGGTAGTGGCTAGAAAGAACAAAGTTGTTCAAACAATTCTCTTAGTTCAAACCAATTTGAATTTCAGGTTCACGTTCAATTTTCCAATGAATTGAGAAGAAAGTCTGCTGAGACCGCAATTTACTCTACAGCCAGACGATTTCAACTCAAGATATTTTCCCTGAGTATGAATCTCAGAGGCAGAAAGAAGTGTAGCTGCATTGTGCCGAGAGCGCGAAAGTACCGAGGTACTGAAATGATAATGCTGTCTTATTGTACTTGGTTATTTTTCCGACCGGGTAGTTTGGAGAAGGTACTTGGAATACTAGGCGCAGAGCCTCACTTTGTATTGCACTCAAGAAAATACAACATAACAGATGACTACCATATGTATTATAGGTACCATCACCATGCTCTTACCATTTGAGATCCATTCGGCACTTGTAGGCCAGGAAATTCGCGTCTTGCTTCATAAAGTCAGATAAAATCATGCCCAGATGAAATCAGTCCTAGAAATATCTGACCTAAAATCAATTTTTTTAAACCAATCAATGTAAAGTAAGACACAGGTGCTATCAGAGGCGCAACCACGTGCGTCACCTATGTAAGATCTTCTGCCTATTCAGGCAGAGGGGTAAACATTTGAAACATACCTGCTTGATATCTTTTTAGGCCACAGGAAGGATGCATAAGCTGCTGCTGTGCACTGTGTGTTGCAACTGGGGATTGGCTTAGAGGATGTAAACTCAATCCAGTTTGACTGAACCAATTATATTGCATTATCATCCCCCTCTTCTGTACGCATTATCTTAGAGTAACGCAAGGAATCCGAAAGGCATACCCCTCGTATTCCCTTTCGGATATTTTGGTAATAATTCGGCTCGTTCAAGTCGTTTGACGAAAAAAACATACCATCCACTCTATATTTTTACACGTTTCGGTATCTGTTAGAACCACTATACCACGACTCAGAATTGATTAAGTCAGACCTAAAGGGTCGGGCACACTACCCAACGATTCACACCGAACCTTACCTTCCGTACACACCAACCATATAAGTATGGAAATGACAATGAGAAATATGCCTCGATCAATTAACAGCTTTAAAGAAAGGCAGAGTATTGCCGAGGATCTCCATTCAATGGGAACCATGTCAACATCAGATAGCAAGTCGTACGACACGATCTTCTCACAGACTCACTTATCTTGTCATTCACCATGCCATACCACGCCTTCTCACTCACGCCCTACAAGCCCGGTTCGTTGTCAAGGAGATAGAATGGAAACTGACCTTCGTGGTATTGGAAACACAGGGAGTTCATCCAATTCAAACTGCCTTAAAGCTACAATGCCAGATTCTGCCAGACAGAGTCAACGCTTTCAGTCAGACAGCAACGTCAACCTTAATCTTTCTGAAGATTTTACAATCGTTCCGACCCCAATAGATGACTGGAATCCTGAAAAATCTGATATTCAAATGGGCACCCATGACAGCCCGCCCACCATGCACAACGAGCTATGGTCCTCAGGTCACAGTCCAGGCACAAGTACTATCGATGGATGTCTAGTGAACCTGTCACCGCGTGGGTTCAGCGTTTATGAAGGTTCTGATAATTCGGATCGGGTTTCGGAAGAAGATTTAGACCTAGAAAAGTCTGCAGATAATGCGCTATCAGATTGGTTTGGCATAAGTATTAACCGATTAATACGACCTTTTCGAATTATTTCCGCTTTTGAGCAGACGAAAAAGCAATGTGCCGTCATTTTGCAAGATGAGGGATACCAGCTTCAGGATATCACCGAAGATCAAGAGAGTGATGGCGCCGAAGATGTTCCCATGGACCCATACGATGCTGGGGATAGCAGTGGACCTATCTGTGCCGGTGGAATCTCCGTGGACAAAAGCAGTGGCTATCTATCAAATGGAAAAATATCGTCAATTGATAGCTCGGTTCAATCGGGATCATCGCCTAAGAGTTTAACTAAGGTTAGGGGGAAGAATAAGAAGCATCGAGTTGAAGGAGAACTCGCCTGTCCCTACAGGAAGCGCAATCCCCTACGATTCAATGTTCGCGATCATGAAAAGTGTGCGAACACATCTTACCAAGATATGTCTCAGTTGAAGTAAGTATCTCTTCTCCTTAAATAATTTCCTCATCGCTCTTAGAATGTTGCGTGGCTCGACATATTAGTAATTTTTATATTCATGCCGTTCAATTACCTCCACGCATAGCCAATGAAGAAAACCCGATCTTACAATCCTAACTTTGAGCAGAAAGCACCTAACGTCCTGCCATTTCAAATCTCCAAATATATGTCCTAGATGCCACGAATCGATACTACGAGGGCAATATATGCTTAATCATCTACTGAGATGCCCTCACCCACTTCAACAATCTCCAATCATTCAAAATGCAGATCCCGAAGACGGATTTGGTGAAGATATCGAGAGCCGATTGATCACTAGGGGACTCGGCAAGATTACCGAGTGGGAAGGATTATACAGGGCTCTATTCCCAAATGACGAACTCATACCTGAATCTAGTATATGCCTCTCTCTTTCAAGAACTGTACATAAAGGACTAACACGAATCCAGGTTTTGAACCCGTTGTTGAGAATTATGAAATGGCTGTAGAGTACCAACGGGCAAGGCGGGCATTAGATCGGGATATCCCGGAACATATATCCGGAGACCACCTAGTATCATTGCCAGACAATGGCTATCGTGCAGGATTCATTGTTTTTGTCGAAAAATGCGATCGCATGTATGAGAGACCCATGCGTATCATCGAAATCGTGCAAGAGCGGCACAGTCATTCCAGTCCAGGGACGCAAGAATTCCACTCTCCAGACAGTGAGTTTGTCCACATCATGGCAGAAGGAAACTACATCCTCAATGAATCGTCACAATCAATCGGTCAGGTTGACACATTCAACACTCCGCAATACTTGACTCCGCGAAACAGTCAAGGTGAGACACTGAGAGGGCCTATTGATAGTTCCCAGTTTGTCGGATTCTCATCCAGCTCAACCTCTCAGGACGCAATGGAGATGTTTGAGCCACGCTCAGTGGAAGGGAATAACATATCCCAGATTGAGGAGCCATTTGATAGCGGGTATTTTCTTAGGGCGGACAACTCTTACGGGAATATTGCAGCCCCTGAATTGACACCGTGGACATATGGATACCACAGTCGTGGGCGGAGCTCTCTACCGCTTCGCGATACTATGTCACTGCCGGACAACGATTTTCCTCAAATTCTTAATAATATCGAAGAGGTCGAAGACCTCTGGGTGCCAGGAAACGATTATCAACATCAACGTGGATTTAATACCCGATTTATGCAATAAGACAGCGTACAAGCACTAAGGTTCTACTTCGCAATGGATGTCATTTAATCACTCTTTGCCTTTTCAAATCAAAGCATCTTTACTCAGGGTGGTGTTAAGTATTATACGGGCGTATTTCCTGTCTCGGTTTACACCCTTGATGTTTCCTAATGTCGGCTTTAGCAATTTTTCTTGGCTTGGAAAAGGTCTTGCTAATTTATTTTATACTGGTACTTATCTAATAGTTGACTCTAAGTTATGATGAGCCTTCTGACTCACTTTCAAGACCCGTGTAGTGGGTAGTTGTTGTTGTTGTAATGACGTTGGTAAGAAATGAAGGAAGATGTCAGCACGATACCACCTGGATTATAGGTAGTATTTACAGTGTGTGACATAGTGCTGCAGCGATGACGGCTGACCCTAGCAGCCCTACGAGTAAGCAATTAGGTAGCCTAAGTGGGTACCTACCTAGCCAAGAGCTCGTTGGAAGGAAAGCGTGACACGCACTATGAGGGGTACTGCAGTGGCATGGATGCACTGCCACAGGTACCTCCAGGGCTAGTAACCTTGGAAACTTCAAGGTTCGTGCTGAGCTTTCAACCCTCTACAATACAACATCTTTAAAACCCACATCCTCTGGCCAAATAATATCTATGTATCATATATAATTCGGCTCTAAGGGAACCAACATCTGCATACTAGCATATTTCTTTGTCGGATAGCATGAGTCGGCTCAACAACGCCCCGGCGGGGATGCAGCTTATGGATAGTCGGTGTCAGGTCAATATTCATCACGCCCTTGCATCTATGGATCCGAAATGGCCGCGTCGATAGAAATTGGCGAGTATTTATTACGTTTGGTAGAATCGAGACGAATAGAACAAAGAACATCTGTGCCTAAATTGTTCTACGCGTGAGCGCTGTTCTTTGACTCATTCGTCCTTCAATTCTCGTTCGCAGAAGTATCGATCAGGTCAAACACTAAGAATTCGAGATACGATTGACATTCCATTCTGTTTTCCCTTTTTTTTTTTGCTAACACCGTCATGTCAAATGAGATAACTAACCCCGCTGAGGCAGCATGTCGAGATGCCAATTGGCCTCCTGGCACCACCATATTGTATTCCCCCAGTGACGCTTTCACAAATGCGACCGTGCGGTGGAATGCCTATGGTGGACCGAGTTATTGCGCTGCTGTCTCTCCCGCCACCGAAGAAGAAGTAGCCTCTATAGTGAGTGTCCTAGTGCTCGCATCGTTTCTAAGAAACATCGGCTGAGTAGATTTGTCGCCTCTTCTTGTAGGTGAAAGCCGCCAATGCTACTAAGATCCCATTCCTTGCCACCGGAGGCCGTCATCATTATGGCACCACTCTAAAAAAACTACAAAATGGACTTGCGATCGATCTTAAACTATTGGATACCGTTACTGTTGACACAGAGACTGCTACTGTGACTGTTGGCGGTGGCGCTAACGTGCAGCAAGTTCTTGATGCAGTCTCCGAAGCTGGCTTCATGATACGTACGTCGATCCCTGCTGTGTCTCCGTGCTTTTAGCTAATTATTATTCAGCCTCCGGTTCCTGTAGTTGTGCTGGTTATATTGGCGCTGGAATTGGCGCCGGCGTAGGCTATCTGCAAGGGACTCTAGGCTTGGTTATTGATGCTTTGATCTCGGCTAACCTAGTCACTGCCTCCGGTGACATCGTCGAAGTGTCCGAGAAATCGAACTCTGATCTATTTTGGGCGATTCGAGGTGCCGGTACGAATTTCGGAATTATCACTTCGGCCGTTTTCAAGGTTACTAAGAAGATGAACAATGGAGAAGTATACTACGCCGATATTATGTATGGCCCAGACCAAAAATCAGCTTACTTCGAACTGATGGAGAAGTTCAACACAAATTATCCCAGCCAGCTAGGATTTTCTAGCTCCATATTCTGGAACGATCAGGCAAATCAGGCAGGTGCATTTTTCTCTTCCCAACGCCTTAATAGCTGACATTTATACCTCAGACGAGTATTCTTACTACACTGATCTGGGTGGGACCAGAGGACGAAGCCCGTCAATCTCTAGCACCATTTTTCGATCTTAACCCAGTCATTGTTGCTTCGAAATCAATACCAGTAACCGATATTCCAAAGTCTATCCTCATGGGAATTGTCGAGGCTTCGTGCAGGAACACAAAGAACGGACTAGCCAGTATCCATTCACTCAACGTCCGCCAATACTCAGCTCAGACGTACTCGTCCGTCTATGACAAGTTTGATGCCTATATGAAACAGTATCCTGATACTCGAACATCAGTCTTCATATACGAATTCTTCTCCACTGAAGCTGCATTATCCGTACCAGATGATCGGACAGCATACCCCTGGCGGGACGCCACAGGCTATATGTGAGTTATCTCTGCCCCGATCTTTTCACTCTTGAATTTGTCGTCCAAGGTCCTAAGCTAAACTTGACCGTGTATAGGATGCTTCAGTTCCGTTGGACAGGCCTAGACAACCCGTTCGCAGAGACCGCGAATGCGTTTGCGAGGGAAATCCGCGCCGATCTCGCAGCTACGTCTGGGTATTCGGGCCTGACAACGTATGTGAGCTACGCATATGGAGATGAATCGCTCGAACAGAAGTTTGGCCGGGATAAGCTACCGCGACTCTTGAAGTTGAAGGAAAAATGGGACCCAGAAAACAGATTCGGATATTGTAACCCTCTAGTCGATCCCACTCAACGCCAGTGAGAATGAATACACAGTGATTAGTAGAGTAGAGTAGACCTCATTGAGCAAGTACACCAATTCTATCCGCGATCAAATAATACTGCGATGACCGACTACATACAAACTGTTGAATGCAAGCAAATAAAGCACCTAGTATAAAAGGTTGGTGGAGAGAAAGTGTGTGTGGACACTGGTGAGCTCAGCATGCTAACAGCGTCTGGAACCCTGGCCGCATAAGACAAATGATAGGCTCGGGGTACGAGGGCTAAGAGATAGTTTGAAAGGACCAGTTACATACCAGATACACGTAGCTCAAAGTGAAGCGATGATGCAAGGAGTACAGCCGCTGCGTAATCTTTCCTGGGTCTAATTGCTCAGCCCAGCCCCAACCACTTTGGTTCTCACAAAGGTACATATCCCCCAATGTAGGAGAGCGCTGCCTATATTTCAATCTCTTCTGTCTCAACCCAAAAGTCCACAGCCATGTCTGCTACTAATCCTTGCCGCCTCGTCGATTTACCGGCTGAGATAAGAAACTTGATCTACCAGTATGCCAGGGTCAATTATGCTACCGAAGTAACCTTCGTCGGGGCCTTCCGCGGTTATCACTACGACCCTCGCCGTTCTCTCGAGGACCCCGTCGCTACTCTTGACCTGTCGGCAGATCTACAGGGAGGCTGCCCCGATTCTCCGATCCGACGTCCATCTCCGATTCGTTCAAGACTGCGGGAGCATCCTAACAGTGCGTGGGTGCGGACCTATCGTACCAGCTGCGATCCAGTACCTCCGCCTTGACATGGACATCTCCTCGTGTGACCCGGCCATACAGCTTCTGAAAGAGCTGCTCGGCCAGGCCGGGCGACCGCAATGTTTGCACTTGTGCTGGAGATCTTCCAAGATACCGACGATCCGGAATGACGCCTTCCAACCTGTACTTATGGACTTTCTCGAGTCGCTGGATCAAAGCTTGAAGACCCTCGCGCTGTCGGGGGATTACGGGGACGACTTTTATCAATTTGCTAAGAAATCTCTCCGTGTTAGTGTCGTCATTGCTAGTACATGAAAACAATCTTCATCATCACCACCATCGATATACACTCCTTGTCATAGCCGAATGATTCCAGTTGGTCTGACGATCTTAGATGAAGGACCAGGGAAGTCCTAGGGATCTGATGGATTAGAATGGTGGAACAGGCGTTGTTTTCTAATATTGATTGTGGCAGGTCAGCATTGAAGTATACTAGATAGATAATAATTTGCAAAGATTCCACATAGTATGAATTGAGACTCTTTAGATTCATAAGAAAAAGTACGCACACATTGCCTAACGACATCCTTGCAGAGTTATCAGTCTGTTTGTCGTAATTAAGGTATCGTTCCGAACTGTAGGCATGGGTTAATCGTGGAGGAGCCCTCTATTAGCATGTTGACGGCGTCGTTGTGATACATCCACATCCATGGATGGGTATCATATTAGGGCATCAGTATACTGAACCGCCATCGGGGTACGTGATGGTTCTTCGTCCCGAGTAACATGGTCAATTATGAGACTATCACGTAGTATCAATCAATCACGGTAACTTGTTGAAAATATATCTATCTTTGCTTGCTAAATACTGATCCCGACCGCCCAAGAAGCTGTAGGGCACATCCGATGGATGAATAGACGGACGTCCTTGGTGGGGCGTTGGTAGGAGTGGGAGTTGGTAGGAGTTGAGGGGTCGTACAGTGGACGGTGCGGAAGATCAAAATGGGTACTTAGGTACTTAGGTACTTCGGTATAATCAACCGTAAAATTAAATCAGACCAATCAGAAAAAAGATCAATCCAATTTTTGTGCGTACCTGGTTTCCGGGGAAGTTGCGGGTGGTAAATTTAGGTGTACGGTGGGCCCTTCCACGAGGAATAATCGAAGTTCCCGTTGATCTAGTGATCTCGGACGCTACTGGGGCAGGTGCTATACACAGTGTACTGTGCACGGAAGTGGCCAATCAAAAATAAAAAGGATGGGTAGGCACCTGCCATTTTTTGACACCGGTGCGTTGATCAGCCAATCAAAATCAAATTGTGCTCCGTGCACTGTGCACTGTGTATTGTGTGGGGTGGTGTAAATAGGGGATCACGGATTACATAATCCAGTTGAGCCGCAAAATAACTTCATCTTTTTTTAATTGGCCAGGAATTGCTGAGTATTTAAATCAGGTACGGGGTTGGAACGTTCTTTCCTTAATATAAACGGCGCTAGTGCTTGTATTTGGCTAATCAGACTGTCTAGAACCTGGTCGTTGCCTACGAAATCGTAAAATATTGCAACCTGACGGGCTGATTAAGGTATTTTCCAGGCATCCAGGTACAAAAATCTAAGTATTAATCGTAAATTCGTACTGATTTTGCACCTTCACACAATATTTAAAAATAATTGACCCCACACATACGTACCTGCAATCAGTAAATCAGTAAATCAGTAACTGATCTCCCACCTCTCCGAATTTTATAAATACCCAACCTGTTTCCTATTCCTTTCCTCTTCCTTTCATCTTTTTTTCTTCACCGAACTGCTAACAATCTAGGGCGAGGTAAGTCATATAATCTTTCCTACTGTTCCATCATCCAACTCATCCATCATCTCCATTATCTCCCATCAACATCATATTTATTTCCTTTCTACTTTTACCATTATCCATCTCACCATCTATCCACCTTACCTCTCTCTCAATCGCCATTCCACCACCATCTCCCATCCATCCATCAATCATTTCGGATACGTGTATATCTACCACCTCTCCCATCTACGTTTCTTACATACATAAAGCATCGTGTCCTCCAGATGATAATAATCCTATTATCATCAATTCCATCATCAATTCCACCATCAAGATACCTACCTACCTCAATTTTCTCCCTCCCACCTCATCTCGTCACCACTCTACCTATTTCGTTATCCTCCATCCATCGCAGCTCTACCCAATTACCGCCTATGGTACGTACTGTAGCAACTTTTCTGCCATCCTACCCGCACAGTGCCCCACTTGTCACCTACCCCTCTACCCATTCCACTTAACTTCTCTGCCATACTTCCTCTTCATCCTTTCCTCTTCATCCTACTTTCTACTCAACATCTTACATACTTTCTTTTCCTTCTTCCCTACCTCTTCAACAACTTTAGGTACTTCTTCCATCAAACCTACCATCATCCCCATCCAATTCATCTTCCATCTTCCATCTTCAATCGCTCATCACCCACTTCTTATCCTCTTCCTCTACCTTGCCGCTTAATCTTCCGTCATTACCTTTATACATTACTATCATTCCAAGCCTTCTCCATTCCATCTTCTCAACCTTTCCCCATCCTATTCCATCATCTAACACACAACAGCTTTCCACCACACCGAGGTTCAAGACTTACATCGAGGTTTAAGATTATTCGAGGTTTAAGATCATCACACCATATTCGAGCATCGAGTAAGTACATTCATTCCATTGTCATCAATCCATCCATCCATCCATCCATCCATCCAACAATACATCCAACAATACATCCATCAATATACCCATCAATACATTCATCTATACATTCATCTATACATTCATCTATACATCTATCCTTTCACACACCTAACCTCAATACCTTGCTATCTCTTCAACACATCCATCACTCTTCAGCAACAACTTTATCATTCCATAATCATCACCCTTCTCCATCACTATCCATCTATCTTCCCACATGGAACAAGATAGCCATCCCTCCTACCCAAGCTAACAACATCCTCACTTAGGACGAGAACAAGAACCGAGAACAAGAACCGAGAGCCAAATATTACAGGGGCCCGATCCTAACTATCCTCACTGTCCTGGTTATGGTGGCACTTTCTCCAGCAGCCATAACCAGGGACCATGCACAAGCTGCCCCTTCCACGGATGCGGCGCTGGGTCTTGTTTACTACATTCCTATGCGGGGACCTGGTCCGCGATCCGGCTTCTCCCAACTTCTTTCATGGATTTAGACGGAAGGGGTACCTCGTCTCGGAAATACTCGACATACCCCCCTAGCTACAATCATACCACCGGCGGTCCCTGGACCTCTGTCAGAGAAGGCAGAGTGATAATAGCAGGGAAGCGATGATCAGGAAGCGTTACCTGTAGCCCTACCTCGTGTCGTCTAGCTAGTCCTAGCGGGTCGAGGCCAATCCACCTTATACTAGTTTTCTAGTACTGGGAGCGTTAACGCTGGCCTTATCGGGATGATGTAACCTGAGACCGGGGGTCCGGGTTACTGACCGTGTCCGCCATCCTTGGGGAGCGGGCCCAGGGTTGGTGGCGATCCTCAGAGGGCAAGGGGGTTCCGGCGGTGTTCCCGAGGGATTTTTTTTTGACGAGGGAACACTGACCAACGTTACGCACCCACCCCCATTGCAGCGGTAGCCACGGTGTGCCGACTGGTAGCCTGTAGTACTGGTGATGCGGGAAGGGCACCTGGCGGAGAATCGACAAAGCACTGTGGTAGGGGAGATAAGCCCCTAATGGCCGTTGTTCTCTACGGGGGATGACGGTCCAGCCGCGAAAGATGTTGCGCCTTCGACGGTAATAAAGGTCAGGTAACTGGGAGCTGTCCAACTGGGTGGATAGCCCGAGTCTTCCTCTGGTGTCCGGCTCGAGCAGTTCCTAGGTATAAGTTTCCGAGACGGGGCGGTGAGTATTCCCCCACTTCCCCTTCCCCTTCACCTTCCCCCTTCCCCCTTCCCTTCCCCTCCTCTGTTTGTTACTGATCACCAGCTCTTTCGTGGCTTTGTCACACGCAGTATCGGCGCTTTTTAGCCTTTACTTGCTCCAATTTTTGGAACCTTCTCAGCTCTGCAGATTTTTTTTTTTTTACTTTTTTTTTTTCATCTCAATCATTGGCTTGACCAGTGTTGCGAAGAAGAAAGACCCGTCTGGATGGGAAAATGTCGTTAGTGTGCCCATCGCTATACTTCATCTTATCAACGTCATAACACCATGAAGCTACATGACTCAGCTACGTAGCCATTCATTTCTTGAAACTATTGGGCTCTAATATATCCAACGCTTCACAAACACCTTTTGAAAACTCTCTTCTTCTCTCTAAGCAAGGAAAATATCTAACACTCTCCAAGTCATCGCCAGAAGAAAAGGCAGTGATAAGTCTTGTCCGATAAAGTCTATTTCGTTATCCATGCAATAGATGACTGCTTCTTTATTTTCCCCTAACAGTACCTCACTGTCGGTAGGGCTTTCTCCATCTACCCACTCATGGATTTCTTTCGGTTCAAATCGGTTCCATGAGGTTATTTACTTACTTGCCTAAAATGGTAGGCGTATCGGGCTAGTGGGTTCGCCAAGCGACGGCTCGATCCAGAATCCAGATCTACTCCAACCGACAAGGGGGGTAGGTTGAATGATAACACCATGGTACCGAGATACGAGACGTCGGCGCGGATCCACCCGAGAATGAGGTATCTTCCAAGTCACTCAATTAAGCTTCCTCAATTATTCTCAATTGTCTGTACGTGATCAGCATTTTAGACCTAAGACGTATTCGCTTACAAGGAGATTTCCGAACCTAGTCATCTTGTGTAGGACTTAAAATCACCAATTGCGACGATGAGGGGTCCTACGATACTCCTCGCTTACCTCGTTAATAGCGTGACTGTCCTGACTGAAGTATCCGCATACGTAGGAACCGCGCCGGGGAAAACACCACAGTTCCAAGCCCTCCCCTCTTTACGAGAGCAAGCAGATTTAGTCGATGGGTGGACCGAGGAACGCAAGGCGCTTATCCCAGGGCTGCTACGGAAATACGGCATTGATGCCTGGCTGGTCGGTGCCTCATCCCATCAAATTGCCCGCCGCTCGAGAAGCAATTTCTGACAATAGAAGTAGATGAGCCAACGAGAATACGCCGAAGACACCGTCTTCTGGGCGCTCAAAGAAGCCACGCAGTTCTCTGCTAGGCGGCGAACCACACACCTGTTTCTCGCAGACCCTCTCAACGGGGCGCCATCGAGCTACTCGTGGATCGAGAACACGGACGCCGTGTGGACGGATCTGCAGCAGATTTTGACGGCGCAGCAGCCGCGTTCGATTGCGCTCAACACGCACCCGGAGATCGCCTTCGCTGGCGGCCTTCATGCCGGCGAGTTCGACGCCGTGGTGAAGGGTATCGGCGAAGAATGGAAGGATAAATTTGTGCTAGAGCCTATGCTAGGCGTCGAGGTTATCGCAACAATGGTGAAGGGTAGGCTGCCGTGGTACCGCAAGATGATGGAGACGGCGTGGGCTATCATCGAGGAGGGTTTCAGCGAGAAGACTATTGTTCCTGGTAAATCTACCAGTTGGGTAAGCTACCTAGAGTGTTCCGAGATCCGAGCAAATACAGTGAGGCCAGGCTAACAATTTCAACTTCGCAGGATATCGAATGGTGGATGCGAGAAAGAATTCAGTCTCTCAACTACACCACCTGGTTTCAACCTAGCGTGTTCATCCTGACCGGATCAGGATTCCCAGCTGCTGAAGACCCTTCTGCTATGGATGACCCTCGCGCGCCAGATCGACCAATCGCGTATGGGGATTTGATTCATACGGACTTTGGCGTGACGGCTCTTGGCTTGAACACAGATACTCAGCATATAGGCTACGTGCTTTATCCCGGAGAGACAGAAGCTGATGTGCCGAAGGGCTTCGTCGATGGCCTGAAGAAAGTCAACAGGTTGCAGGATATTGTGAAAAGCAGCATGAAAATTGGAATGACGGGTAATGAGATCCTAAAGGTAGCTCTAGAGCAGGCACATAGCGAAGGTATCGAGGGTAAGATCTACTGCCATGCTACTGGAGAATGGGGACATTCAGCAGGGACAGTGATTGGTACGTCTCTTATCCCATCCTACACTCCGTGTCACCATCATTCGCTGACTTTCCACAGGTATGACTAATCTTCAAGACGAAGTTCCGGTTCTTGGAGATCTACCGCTGCTGAAGAATACTTTTTACAGTATTGAGCTCTTCGCAGAACACTTCGTCCCCGAGAGGAACAGAACAATAGTCTTCCCTCAGGAAGAAGATGTATACTGGGACGATGAGTTGAACAGCTGGGAGTGGGTATACGGAAGACAGGAGCAGCTATTGTTAATCAAGACACCCGCTGAAGATATACTATCAGAACTTTGAGGGAACCATTATTCTTGCATAATTGGGTACTTGTTGACTTATGTCTAAGTAGAAAATGATTTGGGTACATATAACTGGAATATATATCGTGTATTACATAATCCGAAGTTGAACAATGAACGCCGAGCTGTCCGAAGCAATCCGAAAACCCGCTGGATGAGGACTCCGGTAATTCTTATGTCCGCTATTGCTGCAGCCACGCCGGTGAACGGCTTAGGTGAAAAGCCACTTACGTGACTAAGGGATGGTAAAAGCTTGGCTCTTCTCAAGCCCCAGGTCCTCGTCCAATGAGGGAGCAGGTGGCTTGTAGAGTAGCCGAATCAATGGTGTGGATGGCGGTTGATGATGCAATCCCGCTTTCGTTAGACGAAAGTGGAAGTGCAGGATTCCCGCTTCGCTGCAGGTCAGAAAGAAGAGAGAGAAAACACGAGCTTCCGAGACTCGGTCCTAGCCTGGAACGACCAATGTAATCCACTGCATTTACGACTGCGGGCTCTAGACTATGGTGTGAAGCTATCGACGAGCCTCTCCATCAGTGTGATACGAGAACACATTTTTGCTAGTTCTGCGATGGTCTCTGGCTCCGACTAGTTAATGCAGTTGGGTGCTTACAGCACGTGGCTATATGCGAAACCTGAAATGATATTATTACAAGACACTCTACACCCAGTCTGCGTCGTCCGATCTTGGAAGGGAGGATGATCCATGATGACGAAATCGTCGCTCTCCCATGATCAGAGCAGGTAGCAGTAATAACGTCGATGCGCGGATAAGGGACCACAGGTAAAGAGGTCGTTTCATAGGTGCGATCTATAAGGGTCCCGTTAGTACTAGAATACTAGAGGGGAGAGAGGCGTCGGACAGGAGGAGGACTCGGGAGGTGTGTTTGAGCCCCTGACAAAATCCAGATCAGGTCTTGGTTCTTGTTATCCTATCGGGTTGCCCAATTAGAGGTTGCCGAGCGCTTGTAGATACCCAACGCGGGGCAGGATCGACAAATAGGACTGCCGCATATGCGAACGATGTGTCGTCTACCATTTGTATTTGATGAAAATAGCCGTAAATCATTTGGATTTGAGCTGCATATACATACCTATGTATATATAGGTATATAAAGGCATATCTATACAATGGCTTCTCGGGATAGGATGGCATCGAATGAGGGATATATGAACGTGGTTATATCGCCTTCGAGGACGTATGTAGGTAACGATTTGACGATCGACTAATACATGCTCAGTACAATACCTAGATGATATTGTTCGAAACGCTCATCTCGCTCTTGTGTAGCTAGCTGAAGTCATACGGCATTGGCATTGGCTTTGAAACTGGGACCTTGGGTCCTGGGCCTTGGTCACTGATTTGAGATAATGATTTAATTCTTGTCCCACGGAGGGGCGACCCTTAACGCATAATTTCGTGCTGTTACTCAATTATCATATACCGATCTTGGATATCTTGAAAGATGGTTTAATGAATATTAGAAGAACATTTGAAGTTGTTCGAGATTGAAGCTACTACAAGCTCTAGTAGTACAGCAGGTAACCTTAGGTTTTAGAGAAGTTCCATGTCACTGTTTCGAGTCGAGTCTTTAGCTTTAAGTTCATAATTACCTAATGTCCAGGTAAACTGCAGGTGCTGTAAGACTTCCAGGGACTTGAAGATTGATAAGAGGTACATCGTTTCACTCTAATAGATGAAACAGTACATGAATATTAGCACATCTCTATGCGATGAGATTAGTACCTTATCTTTTTTAAGCTCCAGATTATGTATCTTCCCGTCCTTCAACCATGACATCGGAGTTGTCCAATCAACCCTATTCCTAATTGCATCTGCATTTGCATTGGCATATGACACACCTATCAATATCAGTCCTTTGGATTTATTTTCGCGTAGTAAAAGACACTTCGTATTGTCATCGTCCTGTTCTTCTCTACGCAGCTAGCTATCATATATAATACTATTTATCTATACCGCAATTTATATCGTAAAGAGGTATCTAAGACCTAAGTCCTAGGTACAATCGATCCCCAATTTATTTTTGAGTTAGTAGCCCCCTTAATCCGTTAATTCCTGTGCTGCCGACGCACGTTGACGACTAAGAGGCGCGACTTCCGGCAGCTAACCCTTGAACCCATTCCCATATGACGTTGCGAATCCAAGATTTTGCGACAAAACAGGAAGAAGATAAAAAAAAACAACTCTACCTTTTTTTTACCTACATATTCCCATATTTTCAATTTTTAAACTAATTCCTTAAGAGACTAGTCTAATCTAATCTAGTATCAACAAATGCAAACCTAATAATAAATTCTAACCCAGCTTGAAAAAAGGAAAGCCCGCTTCCCTCTCTCTTTCCCTCTCGTCGATCGCACCTTAGTTCCATGTTGTTATGCCTCATGTAATTCAAAAACTCAATTTTATGTCCATACATAGGTAGCCAGTGGCCTTGGTGCACTGAAGCTGTTTCACTTCCCCCATTTGCCCCCCCTTTTAACAGTTTCTTGGTCTCTCGAGAATCACACCACCAACAACGACAAAATTCCATTGATTCCGAATATTGATAATTTTAACGCAGCAAGACGGAAAGAGACCGAGAGAGAATTATTAAAAAAAAGAAAAAGAGAGAAGAGAATTAGAGGGGCATTAAAAGTTAAGGCGCAAGGGCCGCAGTTCATATATTATTATCTGTATATTGTGTTGTATCGCATCGATCGCATTTACCAATTCGCCATTGGCATCAAACCGCATCGCATCATCGCATTGTTTCGCATTCTTTAATTCTTCTTGTTCTTCTTCTCCCTCTTTTCTCCCTACCTATTCGAATGCGACCACAGCCACCTCAGCTTCGACAACCACCAATCGAATCTATATCCGCCCACTGATATATGTTCACTATTCATTTCTTCTTCTCGCAATCTTAAACGGATCGAGATTCATCGCACACTTTATTTACTCGACCTAATCCTCATCCGAAAGCGCAACTAGCCGCAACCAACTTCTAACTCCAAAAACTTTGTATACCGAGTACCAAGCCCACCACCAAGCCCACCAAGACCGCGAGGCGTATCTTAGTTTGCGACAGTGCGCCATTCTCTCCGATATCAACGAAGCGAGACAATGAACGGCGCGAAGGACGCGACAGATCCTTCTGTTGTTTCTAACACCGAAGACCTTACCTCTCCTTCAACCACAATCCCTTTAATGACGGGTGCGAACGGCAACGGCACAAACTCGACGACAGGAAACCTCGGAAGCCCTACATTATTAAACAAGAAGAGGAAGAAGGACGGGCTGAAACCTATCATCACTACGGAGGGACCAGTACCTGGGTAAGATAATCTCTATTTTTCTATTATTTTCTGCTAGTAATTCATGTCGTGATCATCCTCGTTCCAATTCTTCGAGTGTGCCTGATCACTCCATGGATGTCTTCTATCTACCTATTTCCCCCTACCTACTGCATATGCACACCACCTTGCAGCGCACAATCTCATTGTTAGGTTGCATGAGCATCTTGGGTGCGAAGAAATGTAGGTTCTTAACGTGTCGCAGCCAGCGCAAGCAAGCAAGCAAGCAAAACAAGACAAGACAAGGCAGCAAGGCCAAGCGAGCAAGCTCTAAACCAAATACTCTTGGAATTATCTAGCGGAAGAGGAAAATAGGAAAACCATGTGTTCGCGAAATGAAGCTATGCGGGAGAGCGGGCTTTTCGCGACAGTACCAAAAGGAATCAGGCCAACCCCAACCCAACCGGATCAGGCCAGGCCAGACCAGGCCAGACCAAACCAAGCCAGTATCGGATCGGATATGAACGGGAGTAACGAGGCTCTTCGTCGCCCGCGCTCCCTATTACTGAGGCAGTGAGGCAGTGATACGCACATTTGGCACATATTTGACGTTGCGCGCGTCCTATCCCTTTCCCTCCCTTCGCGGTCATATGCCCTCTATTTATTCCATATTTGGTACGCACTCGCACTTATTAGCCAATCTGCGATGATGGAGCGACACGGACGATATATCCCACGACTGGTTTTGTGTCGTATTAGCGGGCTTATATGATAAATCAAGAGGTCCAAGTTCCGACATCATCTGCTCCTCGAGTGGCTCTGGGAGTGGCTCTGGGAGTGGCTCTGGGAGTGGCGGGGCTGAGCCGAGCCGACCGTTCTACCATCCACTTCTGCCACTCTCGTTCGTCCACTCATCGTCCACCTAGTCTCGACCCCTCTGACCCCCCCTGGAACACCCCTGGAAACGGTCAAGCGCTGCAACCAACTGCGGAGCGTTGTTGACTGTTGATAGCACAAAGCACAGAGCACACCCAGCACAGAGCGCTGAGGGGTTGGAGGGGACACAACGACGAATAACTATTTTGCCCATTTCATCTATCTCGTCTATTTTGTACCCAGGTACGCCAAAAAAGCCCTGGACTATTTTGGGTTGGTCTCCCCTGTGCGATCACTGTATTGGCGCTTGTACAGACTGTATGGTCCCTGGTTTAGTTACTTTCTGCCCTGTCAGGATCGGAGGGTTCGACCGAAAAGAAAAGCTCGGGACTGCTCCTCCTAGGTCGCCTACTACTAGGTCGCCCAGGCCGCCCAGGTCTCCCTATCTCCCAACCCGTCTCCCCTCCCCCTCTTCAAACGCAACGTGCTCTGGTGCTATCCACGGATCTTTAGCGCCCACAGCTTCTCATCTTTCACCGTGCACCCATCTATCGCCCATCTGACATTACATTACATTCATTACATTACCTACTACACACGCGCTATAACACGGCATGCTGTCTATGGAATCACATACATGTCTAATCATAACCATCACTATAACCTCCCTACCTATATCTACCTACATGCATACATCTACCCGCGGTATACAGCCAAGTTGAGCTGAGCTAAGCTAAGCTAACCTTAACTTGACTGGGGAGGTCGACTGGAACCACGAAAAGGGAGACATCAGAGAGGGGATTGAATACTTACTAGGTACCTACCTAGTAATTATTGCCGCCTCTCACAACAGGAAGAAGCAAGCAAGCAAGCACCTGGCAAGCGCACCAGTCTCTGGTACCTAGGTAGCATTTTTGTCTTACCCACCTTTCCCCTCTTATTCACATCCTATCCTATCTCGATTTATTTTTTTGTCTTTATTTTTATTTTCATTTTTTTTTATATTTGCCCTCAACTCCAGGGTTGAGTTTTTAGTTGAGTTGAGTTGAGTCAGGTCGGGTTGTATCGTGTTGTGTTGCATGTTGAATGTTGTTGTGTGTTGCGATTTATCGCTCACTAGCTTCGTCTTTGCCCACTCTACACTGTACACTTCCATACTCCAGTCCCGATCCCGTCTATCAACTCTATCAACCTAACTCTCATTCTATTGTTTACTCGGCTCAACTCACTCTCTTACTCCCCCGACTACCCGATCCTATTCCTATTCTCTTATAGTCACCGGCCACCTAAGCAAATTTCCATTTGTTCTACTTTATCTGATCCGTTTGCGATTCTTGGTGGTCACCTCGTTCCCTCTCGCTTGTCCCTCATTTCAACCATTCGCTTATCCCGCACTCACTCTCCCGTCTGTCCATCCATCCATCCATCCCTTGGCATTTTCTTAGACGCTTCCTTGGGTACACTTGGAGACTACGGTTACGTCCGCGCCACGACTTGCCTCTTCCTTTGCCTACCGCTGCTCGCATCTGATTACCAACATTTAACATTCCTCCTCTGGCCCATAGGATTGCGCGACAACGTTGGACACGATGGCTACTATGAAGAAAAGGTTACTACACATTTTTTACTGATGACTCTGATTTGGGATTTGGAACTTGGGACTTGACATGGAACAAACACCCCACTAGTTTTTTGCTATTTTCACCCCACCGCCACCAGCTAAAAAAAACGAAGCACGGCAAACTACCTAGGTACCTTGGGTCTATCTAGTATCTACCTTACCTGGGCAGTGTGGGCAAGGCGTCTTCGACCTGCTTTCAACCCAAGTCCACCTTTTATTGGTGATCCTGATTTCGGACCGTCAGGGTAACACATAGCCAGTCAGGGCCACGAACCTGCGGCCAGCCACCATAACTTACTCACCCTCACTTCAGCTTCGCTTGCTTGCTTGCGCTGGATGCTATTAACCTTAAATCTCTGATGCACGCCTCATAACTACAATCGCAACACTCTTGTTTTTATTTATTTCATACCTATTTTTGTTGGGTATGTTCACTGACATTGATTTCTTCATTGCAGACCACCGCACTTATCAAGCACCATGAACCAACATTCCCCCACGTCGTCCTCCGGGCCTGAAGATGCCGCTGATAACACTGCCGACGAGGAAGATTCCGAAGATTATTGCAAGGGAGGATATCACCCTGTTCAGATTGGCGAGAAGTTCAAGGATGGGAAATATACGGTCGTGCGAAAATTAGGATGGGGTCACTTCTCGACTGTCTGGTTATCGCGAGACAACACGAACGGTAAGCACGTTGCGTTGAAGGTCGTGCGATCCGCCAGCCATTACACCGAGACCGCCATCGACGAGATCAAGCTTCTCCAGCGAATCGTCCAAGCCAATCCCAACCACCCCGGCCGAAAGTACGTCGTTAGTCTGCTCGATTCGTTCGAACATAAGGGTCCAAATGGAGTACACGT
Source organism: Annulohypoxylon stygium (assembly GCA_003314315.1). NCBI lineage: Eukaryota > Fungi > Ascomycota > Sordariomycetes > Xylariales > Hypoxylaceae > Annulohypoxylon > Annulohypoxylon stygium. The sequence continues at coordinate 296,709 of QLPL01000047.1, forward strand.
ATGCATGGTGTTCGAGGTTCTCGGAGAGAATCTCCTCGGATTAATAAAGAAGTGGCAACATCGGGGTATCCCTCGGGATCTCGTCATGCAGATCACGAAACAGGTATTAATGGGCTTGGATTACCTCCACAGAGAATGCGGTATCATCCACACAGATCTTAAGCCGGAAAACGTATTGATAGAGATCGGCGACGTCGAGCAAGTTGTGAAGAAGGTGGTCAAGAGCGAGAATTCGGATAAGGAGAATAACAGGAACGGGCGACGACGAAGACGGACTCTCATTACCGGCAGTCAACCCTTACCTTCTCCATTAAACGCCAACTTCAATCGCGATAACCTATTCCCTTCGCCCAAATCACACAGCAGTCTCAATGCCGTGTTACACGATGGTATGTACCTACATAAGACTCGATCCTTCGCATCATCTATATCTACTAGTGCCGCACTACCATCTTACTACCTCCCGCCTCATCTCGGCAAAGGGCAATATTCATACCCCCCACTACTTTAAATCCCCGCCCCCACATTCACATGCCCACTGCTTTCTCGTCGATCCTCTATCGATGTATAATGCTAATAAGTAATCGTATTATAGCGGCGACTGCGTCTAGTTCCTCCACTAGCGACAAGCAAGGGCAGCGAGAAAAGACAGCGTGAGTTGGCTTCATCGGTTATTGATGACGGCTTACATTGGTACTGATATGCGTTTCTTAACAGTGATCTCCTTACCAAAGAGGTGTCTGGCATCTCGTTAGACAAGTCCACAACGGCCGGCGGGGCGTCAAGCGGTGAGAAGAGGAAAAGAAAACGAAGAGGACCAATTATCAACGTCAAGATTGCGGATTTAGGGAACGCCTGTTGGGTGTCTCATCACTTCACAAACGACATTCAGACGCGACAGTACCGATCGCCCGAAGTTATTCTAGGTGCAAAATGGGGTGCTAGTACGGACGTGTGGAGTATGGCGGCGATGGTACGTTATTTCTAACAACTCGCCATATGATAATGTGAGACGGGAGCTAATGAATGGTTTACTAGGTTTTCGAGTTAATCACCGGTGACTATCTTTTCGACCCTCAGTCCGGGACCAAGTACGGGAAGGACGACGATCACATTGCACAAATCATCGAGCTTCTGGGCCCGTTTCCTAAAGAACTCTGGAAACCTGGTCGTTGGTCCCAAGAGATCTTCAACAAGAGAGGTGAACTCCGCAACATTCACCGCCTACGACACTGGGCGTTACCTGATGTCCTCCGTGAGAAGTACCACTTCAAGGATTTGAAGGACTTGCCTCCGAATCAGCGAGAAGAAAAGGAAAAGGCCCGAAGAGAGCGTGCTGAGGCTAAGGCTAAGGCTAAGATGGAGGCAAGGAAAAATGGTGAGGATGAGGATGCTGTGGAGGACCTCTTCCCTGAGGAGGAAACGACTCTAGAATATCAGCCTATCGAAGTCTCCGAATTCCTCCTACCTATGCTAGAGCTCCTGCCCGAAAAGCGAGCAAATGCCGGCGGCATGTCGAATCACCCGTGGTTGGACGGCACCCCGGGCATGGAAGACATAAAATTAGAAGGGCTCGTACCTGGAAGCCGTGGCGAGGGAATCGAAGGTTGGGCTGGCGAGGTGAAGAAGCGATAGGGGCGCCCGAGCCTATCGGTAGCTATCGAGGATGATGATGATAATAACAACCCGCAAGATTAGAGGTATGGAGATAGTCTATCTGAGCTATTGGAGAAGATGACGAATAAGACCGGTCCTTCCTTTTTGCTGAGTTGCTGAGGAATGAAAGAAAGAAACAGAGAGAAGAATCTAACATAGAACGGGCTTCGATCCATAATTTACGATTTCGATCGTGGAGGCCAAACAGATCAAGAGAATCATGTGATAAAAATCAATGATGAAAACAACCACGTTGACGAAAAAAAAGAAAGCAATCGGAGTGATGATATGTGTTTATTATAGTAGTAGAATAAGTTCCCGGGGCCCTCCCTATTCCTTCTTCCCCTTCTCGCAATCCTCTCCCCTTTTCTGAGTGTTGAGCCGATGAGTTAGTTATCACGGCGCGTAGGTATAGGCAATAGATCATAAGCCTTAGGCAGTATCTACCTCCACACTGGCCGTCATGGTAGAAATGCGGAAGCGAGTTGAATAGGTGGTTCTGGTAGCATTACAGACTGTTTGGAAGGGCATATTACTTCTTTTTATATTAGGTATTTTGAAGGTACCTACTAAATTGGAATCGTCGGCTTAGTGGACGTGTTCTGTAACCGAACCTTGTGTCTAGGGGATAAAGGGGTAGTAGTACTTCATTCTACGAGGGGTAATTTTGGCTCTAATTTCACTCCTGGTAGTTTGCGTCGACAAGAGTAACTCGTCTACCAAATACTACATGTTTGGAGCAGTGTCTAAATTTATTCATTTCGTAGGCTGTTACTCTTCATATAAATATATTTGACAAAAGAGTGGTTCAAGACCAGCAGGCAAAAGCTTGAAAGCAATATACCTAAATATAAACACCTCAGTCTTTGGACATATGCTCAGAGAGTTATAGTTAAATATATAGGAAAGAACGGCATACAGCGTTGGTCTATATGGACGACTGACGTTCATGGGGAGAGACCAAATATGAATCGGGGACTAGAAATCGTATGGTGATGAGGGGTGTCAAAGGCCAAGAGGCGACGGTGACGGTTACGTGGATTAAAAACTACAAATCACATAGCAATGATACTGATGTCAGAGAATCAAATAAAACACCGGTGTATTCATAGACCTGATAAATCCTATGGCAATGAAACCGTGATCTAAGGTGGCCACTATATGATGGCCCTTACCTCAGATTACCCGACCTTCCTAGTAGATAAACAGCTGTCACTAGGAGGCAGATTTTCAAATATTGCTCTGCTATTGTGTTTGAATACCTGGAACTTCTGAACCCGAACTCCGAATATGCGTGATAGCACGTACCGTCGACCAAACACAATTACAATCCCACACCCCCCAAAGCGAAGAGAGGCTTAGTTCTTCTTCCTTCCCTTTTGAGTCATCTTGCGGAACGCTTCAATTCCACTGGCACCGATCGGCTTATAATCGGGCGCGCGGTTAGGATCGAAGGTGCTGCGGGGAGCAATAGTGTAGGTCGACGGTAAGCCAGTCACACGCGCGTGACTGATCTCCCTCGCAGGGGCAAGTATACGTGCCCGCTCCTCGTCGGCGAGGCTCTGAGCGGTGGGGCGTTGGTTGAGGGTAAGTTGGCTGCTGCCACCATTAAGCTGGCTCATCTTCATTTTTCTGTTTCAACTCAGTTAGCAAAGGGTCATTCAGATCAAAGGAGATTAGAGCAAATCAAACATACTGGTAATCCAAGTCTCGGGTCTCAATGTGACGCTTCTTGTAATTATCGCTGCGGTTCAGAATAGGCCTACTCCATTCACCTAATAGGCGTTCGGCCATACGCTTGATACCGATCTCGGGTTTCTTGCTCTTCGTGTAGAACAAGACTACTTTGCCAATACCGCTCGACCGTAGGGTCTCCTTCCCTATCGGGAGACGAGTCAAAGCTGAGAAGATATCGCGCTGGATATTGTAGGCGGGCAACGAGCCGTCGTTCAGAGGTTCGAGGAAGAACTTGAGATGCTGGAGGAAGTTGGTATCTGGATCAAGTACCGCTGCTTGATTGTTGTTTAGATTAAGGATGGCCATAACCTCGGGCAGAAGCTTCAATTTGTGCAGAGCCGGCTTGCCCGCCTCACGAGCTTGGTTGTCTGCTTGGCAGGCATTTTCCATGCGGACTTTGAGATCTGCGATTCGCTCATCCAATTCGTCTTCCAAATCCTGGGTCGACGCGTTAGCACTCTTACTATCCCATTAGGCGGGGGAGAGCTATCTAGCTTATGACATACCACTTCGTCCTTCTTCTTTCGCCTAACACCTTTAGGCTTTGGTTGGTTTCTAGCCGCGCGCTCAATAGCCCGTCGCCGCCGCTCCTCAGGTGTCAGGTTTTCTTCCTCGACCTCCGATTCTTGTTCGGGAGCATCGGCACCAGGAGCCTTGCGTGCGCGCTTAGTGTTAAGGATTTCACCATCTGCTCCATCGTTGTCGTTGTCGCGCGATCGCTTTTTAGCGCGTCGTCCTTCCTTAGGCTTCTTGGCGGCCGTGCCCTTTCTCTTTCCGGCCTTTAATGTGCGTGCGGCAACATCGTCGATGATCTGAGGTTCTGGGCGCTTCTCATCAATGCGCGCGGTATTGGGATCGTAGTCATCGAACTGGTCTTCGTCGATGTCGGATAAGGCATCGGAATCTTTGTCTGAGTTATCGGCACGGGCATCATTCTGGTCATTCTCTTCCTCCTCGTGGTGGCTCCGAGGAGCCGATTCCACGTCCGACATTTCGCGTCAAAGAAGAGGAAGTTGCTAGATGAGTCGAATAGATGGGAAGGCTGCAACGATTTTTCCTAATCTCTTGATGTCTGATTGTCCGAAGAAGGAATAGGAAAAAAGGTGTATAAATTGAAAGAGATTTCCGGTGACGTCCTCGGGAAAGCTAGATAACTTGCGAGCTGGGATGGATATAAGGACCTTTTACCGCTGGATATGTAAGTAGGCAAGCGATGATTAAGGTGATGAAGTGGAAAAAATTTAGTTGACAAGATAAGAATTATTGGATATTGAAAGTATCGAAATAATTGTTAGTAGTGGAAGCAGCAGAAACACCCGTGTATGTAATCATTCCCTGCCTCCTTCTGGCGTGGCTCATGCACAAAGTACCTTTGTACATGGATACGTTCTTGTACTAAGTGTGGCGCCGTGTCTGGCAACAATTGGAAGGTGCCAAGTGATGCTTATGTAACACCAGTCAGCTAGCTTGCAGTTTTTGTTTACTTTGTCACTGACGGTTGTCAACAGGAACCCTTGCACTGCACCTTGCAACTTCCAGTTGCCATCGCTTTTCAATTCTTATCAGCCTCAACCAAAGATTAATTGAAAAGTCAACAAGTACACAGTTAGTGTACACACTTACACACCTGGCTGCAAAGCTCCACACACTTTTCTTTCCTTTTACCCTTTACCCTTTACATTTTCCATCCCGTCAATCGTTAATTAATTCTTTCTCTCTCAACCTAAATACTGCAACATTGTATATCTTGAAGTGGACAAATGTACAATTGAGGTCAGATGGATAGGCGAACTTACGAGTCTCCCATGGACTGGGAATACCAAAGTAATGGTCCCATGGATCCGTCCAGCCCATTTGCGCAGTCTGCAAAGAAACCCCAAGCGAAGCGTGAGTCCATCCTTATTTTTTTTAATGGGATTTTTTTCTATTTCTATAGCTATAGAATTGTAACCTCTAACGTGGCGGGCAATCTAGACATCTTTGGTTCGAATATCAACACCAACAATTCATTCGCTCAGAACCCATTCCAGCGCACACAGAACAGCACACCCTCTCCCACCAAACCCCTACCTCCTACGCCGTCGAATCAACCATCCATCTTCTCTACCTCATCGTTCCAGAGGACAAATACAGCGACACCGTTCCGCAATCCCTCTTTCACAACACCGAGAAAACCCTTCGACGCAGATGCGCTATCCGAATTCTCGCCTGCCGAATCCAGCCCTGCTGGTACTGATGCCTCGGAATTCCCAGAGACACCCGAGAATGACAACTCGTACAACGCCGGGCGCATGACTATCACACCATCCACGTTGAACAAGCACAGATCTGTGAAGATGTCCGGGAAAGGAGAGCTGCCCAGAACGATCTTCCCTTCGCGGGACAAGGTGCGTAAGAGGAAGCGCTATAATGCCGATCGAGACATCAGCGGTTTTCGCCTACCATATCTCCAGCAGGATGAATGCGACGAGTCCGATTATGAGTCTGACGAGAGTACCTTTCAGCCGGGGAAGCCCCGTAAAAACGAGACCAAGCCCAACAATGACAGCTGGTTAGGATCTTTCCTAGCCACTGTCCAACGACATCCATACGCCCCCAGTATATTAGGCTACTGGTTGACCTTCGCATTCAACCTTGTCTGCGTGCTAGGCGCCTCTTGGATCGGATGGGCTGTCGTTGCTGGTTTGCGCCAGGATTTCGCGACCGAGAAAGAAACGCGAAAGGCTGAAATGCTAGCCAAAATCAACAAGTGCTTTTCCGACTATAAGACAAATCTGTGTGCTCCGATAGAGAAGCGATTGCCGGCAATGCATAAAATATGCGAGGAGTGGTATGATTGCATGACTCAGAATCCGGATCAAGTGAGGCATATCTCGAGCAGTGCTAAGGAGATGGCCAGAATTCTGGATGAGATCGTCGAGACTATGTCCCACAAGACAATTGTAAGTATCTCTACTCCAATCCAATATCTCATCTAGAAATCCATTAAGTTAATCATAGACTAGGCCATACTTATTCTTTTGTTCGTGATCTTCGTCTTCAGCGGAAGATCACTATACAAAAGTACAAATGCTTTTACAGATCTTCAGCCACATCCGTCAGCACCCTTTCCCTCTCATCACATGGGAGATCAGCACCACGTAAGACCTTCGTCACAGGTATATTGGCAAGCCATACCCCAGACTCCGCACCGCTCAAAGAGTCGGCACCTACTGGCGAATGACGATACCCCGGACACGGACGAAATGCCAAGATTCCAGTCTCTTCCACCTCCGGAAACACCAATGTCACGAAGGAGAAGCCCGTCTAAAGGCGAGAGAGGTCGGAGCCCCACCAAGAGCAGGAGTCCTACAAAGAGATACTAAACTTGGATGAGAGACTGGGTGTATGATATAGTTAGAGAGGGCGAATACCATTCCTTTTCTCATTGACGATCTCGCATAGGCAGGCAGGCTTGGATCGAATAAATAAGCAGGAGTTAGCATGAGGCAAACATGGGCGATTTGCATATTGTAGGCATTTGGTATAGCGAATAATCAAATTCCGCTAATTACCGAGTGTTTTTATAGTCACGTCTTATGCCATGAAACATGCTTCGAAATTCTATGCTATCCCGACACCCCCTGCCCACCTAAGTTGATATATTATATCTAATATTCACGTATACCATAATTTCTACATCTTATATATCCACCCTTCTTGAACTGACTATGAGATCTTCCCGTGCCCTCAGCAGGACGACGCCAGAGCAGGCGCACCGTGTATACATTCGGAGTCTAGTGTTGAGCGCATCAGTAGCCTGCGTCTTATGTAATCAGCATGTTTTTAAGGCGAAGGGGTGTGGTCTATTAGTTAAGGGAATAGCTGTCTTAGTATATACGTGCAAGTTCTGGACTATACCTATTCTAACGCTGCCCAACCTGAAGTGGCGAATAAGTTTGAAAGAATTGAATAGGCTACTCCGTCCACGCTGTCATGATGGTAAACATCCACGGATATCTGGCCTCTTGAACTCAACGCCACCAGGTAATTGACGCTGACGTGTAGCCGGCTACGAAAAGAATCAACAGGCTGTCGTATAAACCCTAAAACTACATAGAAAACAAGTATTTACTACGTCCTTCGCCACTTGCTATCCATCATAATCGTACCAGTCGTACAAGTGTCAAGACTGATGAGATCTAGACCCTCACCGAAGCATATCTTTATATTCGGAGTATATTTCGGAGAGTCGTTTTCTCCGTGGTGATTGGCCGGTGGCAATCCGTAATACCATAGATAATGTCAACCAAGTACAATTATGTATTAAGTTATATCGTCTTGATTTGCTAGAATTGTGAGTTCGCCATCTTGTCGAGGACTAGAGGGGCGATACTAAGAGTCAGATCACTTTTGATTGGTTTATATCGACATTCTCCCCTGTAAGTAATATTCTTGATTAGTTATGATTGGTTAGAATCTCGTGCCTTTCCAGATTGACCGCTAGGGACTCCCTCTAGGACCTAAAATATGAGCCATAGACGATTTGCTATAGAATTATGACGCATTAATGGTTCGGGTTCGGCTATCGAAGAGATTCGGAGATGATCGTTTTTTTATCACTGACAATTCAATTCTCACCCCTACATATAATTCTTGAATCTGTGAGCTGTACCTATCCATTACAAGTTACCACCCCTTCAATTGCATCCCCGAGACCAAGCCAACTCGATGATCTTATCATGGTGTACCTACGAGGTACTTGGATACATCAGAACGACCTTGAAGCAAGTCGAAACGTGAAACATTCCAAAATTGGATTCACATAGCCGAAGCTATCAAATATGCATTGCTTGTCAGATGGGATTTTGAAAAGGGGAGCATTTCTTCCCTTTCTTCCTTACTTGAAAGGGTCCATAAGCAAAACACGCTAACCCTAATATGGCTTCCCACCTCACTAGCACAAGTAGACGGGACCTAAGAGGCTAGAGCGGAGTCGGTAGGCGTATCTCGAGATCCACTCCGCTCTCTTCCTAACATGTACCGTCCGTGCTCTAGTTTGGTAATAATGGCGTTTTTGAGGCCAGTTTTGGTGGTTTAAGTGGTTTAGGTACTTGGCGGCACAAATATTTGGCTCCTAGCTGCACAGATGCTTGGCGGAATTAACTCGACTGAACTGTGTGGCATTCGCTCGTGGAAACCCCCACCAGCCCCTCCACTTTCTTTTTGCCTCCTCGCAGCCCTAGAGGATACTATTGTACTGTACATAGGTAGATTGGAAGTACCGTGGACTTATTGCACATCAAATATCTAATATCGGAATAGAGCTGCGCTGATAGTTGAATGGGCACCCTAGAATTTCTTGTAATTTCTCATTGTCCTATCACCTCCCACTTATTCGCTAACTTGTCATGGTCTAAGTAGTCACAATCGTCGATATGCTTGTTCATATGGATGTATGTGAAAGTAGTAGGTAGGTCAAAGTCCGGTATTGAATATAAAGTTGAAGGCACTGTTCCAATCTCATACCTGTGAATACCGAGTACGCATACAGGTACAACTATCAAATTATACTACCAAAAGAACCTTGAACCCTGACCCTCCCCGTCCGTTGCACAACGAAGGTCGGGATGAGGGATGTACCGACCTTGTACATACATATATCTAGGCCTACTGCATGCACATATGTACGTAAAGAACGAGCCTGGGGCAGCCTAGGTAAGTGCTATGGCAAACCAACTAGCGCAAAAGCTTCTATCCTTGAATCCTTGAAACCCGACCTCGAAAGCTCGAAATTTGTAAATCACCCTCTCTTTAACTTTTCACATGCACAATCCCACGATATACTTGTCTAGCAGTTGTCTAATGCGCCATTCTTTCAAGTAGGATATGAAATATCCGCGTGTTCCGCATAGTACAGGGCCTTAGTACATTTCTAAACTTCGGAAAAAGAAAAAAAAGACATAGCTAAACTGCCCCGCGCATTTTCCTGATTGGATTCTAGGCGAAGAGCTCTGATTCAGTCGACCGTCAATTGCTCACAATAACGAACTGTTCAAGACAAGCCTTCTTTTAAACAAAATCGCGCGGCTGGTGCGATTCGGTCGCAGTTTGTGGTTGTTATAATCAGCCGGTGTTGGTAGAAGGCGTGTCTTTGAGGGCGCGCCTCTCTCTTCTCTTCGAGTATGATCTAAGGTGCCCTAAGACGCTACAATGGAGGGGGATCCGGGTAGCGGGCCCTCCACCAGCCAGGCCTCCTCGTCATCAAAACCTACCCCGAAGCACGAAGCATCCGCGACTTCTGGCGCGTCTGGAGCTGGCGGTACTCCCAATCCGCAGCTTTCCAAGCGGAGACGTGGTCTCGGCGTAGTCACGCCTAATGCGTGTACCGAGTGTCGGAAGAAGCGGGCTAAGTGTGATGGACAAAAGCCATGCGGTCGTTGCAAATCCCAGAAAGATGTTGAGTGTATATATGAAATTCCCGTGCGACAATCGAAAGAAAATCTGCGCCACGAAATCGAAGCTCTGCGACGTCAGCAACGACAAAGCGATTCCGTCTTCTCCGCCCTCGTCCGCCCTGACCTAGTAGAGGAAGTTTTGCAAAGGTTACGACAAGGACAGTCTGTTGAAGGTATTTCGGAATGGCTTGGCAGTGCAGGCGGTGGCGGCCCTACTTTACCTACCCCCGGAAACGCCTTGTCAGGTTTCCCAAGGCCGGGCGAAGCTCGAGGTGGGGTCACACTACCTCCTCTCTCGACATATGGAGGCGCCATAGCTGGTGCTGGGGCCTATAGTGCCATGGGAGTGAGCCCTGCGACAGCTCAGGCACACGGAATGAATCAAGACTTTGATCCCAACAGCCCGTGGAACTTCTCATCGCAGAGTCAGACCGTATCGACCCGGAGTGATTCGCATCCCGACATTATGCAATGGACGGCCGAGGCTCCTCCACGTTCGCGCGTCGGTTTATGGCTTCAAGATCAGTCGTCGGTAAGAGAAGGCCCTCGATATCGTGGTGTAGATCAAGTTCTCGCGCCGTTCGATTCGCATGAGATGAAGGTCCCGCCTGGAACGTGGACGACGGTTTCTGCAGACAGTGGCTTAGTGTCACACCTCCTAGCGCTGTATTTCTGCTGGGAATATCCGACGTTTGCCTCTCTTAGCAAAGAACATTTTATGAAGGATTTCCTCAGTGGAAGGAATAGATACTGCTCACCTATTCTAGTAAACGCGTTGCTAGCTCTTGGGTGTCGATTTTCAACCCAGCCAAACACGCGAGCAAATCCAAACGATTCTCGTACAGCAGGCGACCACTTTTTCAAGGAGTCGCTAAGGTTGTTTTACCGAGAAAATAACCATCACACTTTGACCACCATTCAAGCCTTAGGGATAATGTCCATTCGGGAAGCGAGTTGTGGAAGGGATTCAGAGTCTTGGTATTATGCAGGGCAGAGTATACGACTGGCTATTGAGATGGGCCTACACCGCTTACAGAATGATGGCGATGAAGATGAAGTCGCCGTCCAGGCCGCGACATTCTGGGGTGCTTTTGCCTTGGATCAGTAAGCGTGCCACCGGTTATCTTGAGGTACTTCGGCTGACGTATTAAAGCGCGTGGTCCCTTGCCACTGGCTCCTTGCCCCAATGTTCTTGCTTTCCGCACTTGCCACCCAAACCCGCAATTATCGACGACATAGAAGCATCTTTATGGGTACCTTATACCGATGATGGTGAGTCTAACAAATGCCTACCTACCTTGTTTAATTTGATGTATCGCTATGAAGACATCAGACATGTCTAATCTGTCAAAAAGGGGCTCCTCTTCAACGATCATGCGAGCAGCCGTCTAACGTTAGATCCGTTTACAAATGCTTTTGTGAGCTTAGTGAACTCGTGCACCAATCACTATATGTCCTCCATTCACCTGGAAAGCCGGTGACAAGCCGAGATCTACTCGCCATATATACGCAGTACTTGAATTGGTACGATAGGATTCCCGAAGTTCTACGATTGGGGCACAACTTTACTCCGGCTGTCCTTTTTGCTCAGTGAGTATCGCCACCTAGAACATTTCCGATGGCCATCCCAGCTCACTTGCCAAACAGCATGTACTATCACTTCGCTATCTTATTACTCTTTCGACCACTCATAAAATTGAGAATAATTGGCTCCGGTATACTTCCTCGTGATGTCTGCTCTCAAGCGGCGGATGCCATCCAAGGTCTTCTTCGGTCATATTCTCAATTATATACCCTTCGACGTACGCCGTCGTTTGTGCCATATTTTGTGCTTACATCTTCTATAATGCATCTTGCCGTAGGTGCGGAAGCATCTAAAGGACAGTATACCTCACCAGCAGAAATATCAAATCCTTCAACTGCAAAACCCGAAGATGCCGAAGCCGATCATAGTCATGGACGATCATCGTCGAGTATGCGGGATGAGCCCGAGCCAACGTCGCCGTCCAGTACAATCACCGCAAAATTAAATCCAAGAGTAGCTGAAGCTTTGAATCAGGGAATTGCGCATCTAACGGAAATGGCGCCTTGTCATCACTTCGCCCACCAAGCATTAAATATCCTCCAGTATCTCGCCAAGAAATGGAATATCGAAGTAGATATCCCGCCTAGCAGCGGTGTATCGGAAGAGATAGATAACTCAGTCAGGCCTACGACGAGCAGCCTCAATTTCTTTGCGCCAAATGTCAACGAGGAAGACTTTCTCTGTGCGTGGGGGACGCGAGACATTGGCGGGGCCGGGGGTGCGCAGAGAAGATATTCTTCATCTACTTCACAGACTCAAAGTAACCGCGGCGAGAAAATGGAGGGCGTCATTGAAGGGGGTCGATCGAAAGAAAGGGCAGAACAAGATCCATCGCCTAGCTTTAGACCTAGGACCGGTACGGGACCGATGGCACATACTGCGCAAAGCCTAGAGAATCCATTATTTTGGCCATTTCCTATGCAGGGGCGACCCATGTTACCGGAGGGTAAGCAACTCGAGGAAGCCGGATTTCGTCCCTTGTAGATTTATCAAACCCGGTCGGATTTGGACGGCCGCCACCCCGATTTCCAAAATTTCGGAAATTGGGTCTTCACAGATGCGGAAACGCTTAGAGTGGTCATTGCTGTTTGATGGAAGAAAACACCTCTGCCATCGAACTTTGGTATCGGGAGTCGCCGTTAGCCCCCGTTTGCTACATGCCCAATCATGGTTCTCAACCTGCTGCTAAACTTAGATGTTTAATACGAAAACCATGAGCATAAGAGCTAAGAGGGAACGAGAAAATAAGTGACGGCACGGAAAAACCAGGGCGGTTGCGGTGTATTGTTGATAAAACTCACCATGTGAGATTCGTGGAGACGCAATTAGATGATACCCCAGCATTTGAACGCGTTTGTCTTGAACTTAGCTGTTAATTTTGAACCACCCCTCTATTATCAATATCATCGTTTTGATCGCAGTGAGGGGTCGGAAACCCACATTCCGAGGAGTGCGCCGAGTACTCATCTTCCAAAGGACGTCTCCATTCCCTGGGAAATCCGCCGCAATTTAGTCAAAGTAGGTATCGAGACTTGCTAGCGCTAGCATTCCACCGCGATTCTAATCATCAGACTCAACTTTAGCATCATGTAAACGATGCCCCAATATATAAATGTCGCAGAAACGTAGTTGCCTGAACTAAATCGCCAACTAAGTCGTTTTGTGGTAAGTGACAAAGCCGAATTATCATACCATTGGTCAATTGAAGCAATCAATTGTAGATCTGGTAACAGATCTGTTGACCAGGATAGTGACCCGAGATGTACAGCCACAGCTACATCGGATGAATTGGATCTGATTTGGAAACAAGACTAACTATCGAGGAAATGGATTAGGGACTTTGTAAATTTGAAGCTATTCTCAGTGACATAATTCCGGTGCCTGACGGTCATGAAATCCCACTGACCCCAATTCTTTATTCATAGGTCATTGAACGATTGGTAGGATCGAGAAGGAGAAGCTAACCCGGTTAGATGGGATATGAAGCCAAGAATGACCAGGAATAGAATTAAACTTCCGGGGAGCCGCGAGATGGGGTGAAGTGGGCGAGCAAGGGGAGGGCAAGGGGGCTGGGGAGTTCGATCCCCGCTGAGGATGAGGTCGGATGAATACAATGTATGTGTCGCTCTTTTCTCCATCTTCTCTTTTGAGTAAATGCTCACAAAAGATCGGCCCGTGTCCGAGTCGGAATATGCTTATGTGTTAACATACGCTCGGACGTGAAGGATTCAGAGAGGGTGCTATAATACTGATTCCCACGGGAACGCCGAACTTTTCGGCAGCACGCTCATTTCTTCCGAACTTTTTTCACTCGCCCATTGCCGTGTCGCTGGGTAGAGCCATGACGAGTCACAAAACTCTTTTTATTTCGATGCCTGGAAGGGATCATCACTGCCTACTGTTTAGTGGCATTTGGGCTAGGTGAGCCCGCCAATGGCAATTAAGACACCCTGGCCACCGTCCGCTCAGGGGTGAGAGCTGAATTTTGAAGCTCTCTGATTGGCTACAGCTGCACCAGTGCGTTAATGGGCGTTCACGCCATGGAATTCGCGGCAGTTGCCAAAAGGGGTATGGGATACGACTCTCGCCTTGTTTTACCAATGCTGTCAGATCAAAAGATAAACGTGAGGCTAAGGATGATCCGCCTTACCGGGCAGCTACCGGACAATATCTCAAATTCCGGACCTTGATGTTCGCGATCTACTCATAAATCAGGAGAGGCATTCCTGACTTTGACACTCGAAACCCCTGCTCGGGGGCTAAAAGCTATTCTGCGATACACTTGAATACGCAATGTGATTTTGCGGATCAGCCCTTCACCGATCCTACATCCTGGATCTATGACCCTTCAGCCCTACATGCGGCGCAGAATGATGTCCACCTCCTTATGCCCTATGTCGAAAAGCCAATCTCGGATTTATCATCAGGAATATCACGGCAAGGATGAAACTCGAGTCGGATTTGGAAGTATATTGAGAGCGAAAACGAGACTAGGTATGGAGTTCACAGTCCGATATAGACTAGAAGGTGATATGACGAGCGGGACAATCCATGGCTGCCGTGGATCATGCTGGTAGCTTGACGGTCCCGTCTAGACGATGCCGAACCTACATAAAGAGCCTCTCTCCTCGACGAGTCCTACTCTGCAATGGAACATTAGATCGCATACCACACCGAACTCACTGACGTCACTCCTCTGCCTCAGTGATATTCTAGCGCTGCACACTTACGTCAAGAAGGATGTCCGGTCCGCCCTCCACAATAAGGATCGCCATAATTGGCGGCGGCCTAGCCAGCGCCGCTCTCCTGCGTGGCCTTCTACGGTATCCTCATCTTGCCGTTGACATATACGACTCACGTCCTACATTCCGAGATGAAGGTCCAGGACTCTCTTTCACGACTACGATGCAAGCCATGTTGGCTGCTATCGACCCAGAGTTAGAACAGTGCCTCAACCGCGCCGGCGCGGTCCTCGCCACGCCTGAAATACGAGTAGCTGCAGGTCCCCATGCAGGAAGGGAGATAAAAGTCAACGGCCATGGGCCAAGGTGCAAGAAAAATGTCAGCCGTCAAGCTTTCTTGACGGAGATGCTCAATGGTGTACCACGTCGGATGGTGCACCCGGGTATGCGGCTAACTTCTGTTACCGAGGTGCCCTCTGGACAAGGGTTACTGTTGGCATTCGCCGACGGGACGCAAATCATGTATGATATTGTCATTGGTGCTGACGGGACTCACGGATTTACGCGACAGTTGATCTTTGGCTCCGATGAATCTTTAGTGAAGCCTCGTCCTACAGGATTCTGGAGCTTGCCAGTCAAGGTCCCTCTGTTGAGAGCACAGCAGGCTATGGGCGCTCAGCACCTAGACCCTATGAACCCACGACAAGGAGGATTTATCGGGGATGGCTTTAGTATGATATATAATATCTTGGACGGTGGCAGCGAAGTTGAGATCGTCGTCAGCGGAAAGACCGACGAAGTTGAGGAAGAGAATGGGCAAAGCGGGGCTCAATGGGCTAAACTTTTCACTCCTGACGAGTTCCAGGAGTTATTTGTTAGAAACCAACTGCCCGTATGCCAGGGCATGGTGGATGTGAGTGTCCCTTTCCGTCTTCTTTCATACTAGCAACCCTTTTTTCTCCGAGGAAACGATGGCATTGACGTACATCATACAGCTTATCCAGAGCGTCTACACTGTTCAGGTAGCAGCTATATGTCAACTAGAACACCGACCAGCACCAACCTTCGTTACGAAGAACATATGTCTGATCGGCGACACCGCGCATAGCATGCCGCCTTTCCAAGGCGCCAACGTCGGAATCGCCATCGAAGAGGCGTTAATACTAACCACTCTGCTGAGTCGTTTACCCACGAAAGCCGCTATCCCAGCAGCCCTGCAGGCATACGACCAAGTCTGTCGACCACGAGCAGAGCGCGCTGCTAGGTCTAGTGGTGAGATAGGGCTCCTTGTTACGGGACGATACCCAGGCGTTGGGACCGATGCGGATTTGTTGCAACAACACATGCGGAACAAGTTCGATTTTATGATGGATGGGGATAGCAATACTCATAGGGCTACTGCTAGCCTAGTTATGGATCAGTTACTAGCGGCCGGGTCATCGTGGTCATCTTAAGGCAGATTCGCGCCCCTCCATTTCTCAACCAGGTTTCCTTGCATCTCCAATCTTGTATTTTCTCAAACTGTTCTATATATATATATAGGGTTTCTAGGTCCTCGGATTAGGCGATCATGGGAATTTCTCAAGGGATAGAAGAATACCCCATCTTCCTCCTATGGACTATCAAGCATAGCGATTCAGGTTAGCATTAGGCTAGGGCGTATACGTTGGAACGATTCTTCGCTCATTGAATTTCAGTATATAGGTACATACTACATGGGTAGCAAGTAGGTATTTTTGATACAATTAAGCTAACAGCGAGCATTTGGAATTGCTACGATTAGTTGATATGTTATCAACGCTGAGTATGTATATACCTAAACAATCTCCCAAATCAGATTCCCCGATGAGGTCCCCGTTCCTGGTCTATGGCCATGCATCTGTATATCCGGTAATTATGGAAAAATAGCTCGCCGACCAATAACTGTCTTTCATACAGTCTATACAATAGAACATAGACCCTCTAGGTATTGATTTGAGTGGCGATAGCATAATTAATAATTAAAATTGATTGCTATCACATCAATAGAACCACGAGTAGTACCCGGCACATGGTTTGACAATGTTGAAAAGGAGTTCACTTATTATAGGTCAGAGTATGTCATGAAATTGACTCGAATTCGATTTGCATATGTTATTTCTCACAGTACGCGTTTCATCGTCCCCTGCTGGTGCTAAACACGATGCTTTGGTCTGTCATCCTGTCCTTCGTGGCGTCCGTTGCAGCGGCGCCGCAAACTACTCCAATAAAGGGACCTGGAAGCAACAGCCTCATTCGCTTTGGATGTAGCCAGGTCGTCATCGAGCGACTTGACCCGTAAGCTCATTAATCCAGAAGATCAGTTTCTGACATCATGCCTGATTCATGATACTACAGCCTCGTTAATCCAGGGGTAAACCCATCTCCTCACTTACACCAAATTGTCGGAGGAGTATGTACCAACACAGCAAGTCTTGCTTGGAAATTTTGTTCATGATTACTGACTGTCATAGAATGCCTTCAACGCTTCGATACCGTCTACTGACGTTTCTAGTCTTGCTTCGTGTACAACATGCACTTTCAGCGACGACTTTTCTAACTACTGGACGGCGAACCTTTACTTCAAGGCTAGGAATGGAACATACAAGAGAGTCCCTCAAATTCCGAACAGGTTTTTCGAAGGAGAGCAGGGTGGCGTTACCGTGTACTACCTATCCCCTGGCAAGAACACGGTTACTGCCTTTAAACCCGTATGACTCATAGTATCTTTGATTCGCGTCAGAAGTTATTGACATCATTTTTCAGGGGTTCCGCATGCTGTTTGGTGATTCTATGCGTCGCGAGAAACTGGGTTCGGGGCTGAAGTCTCAAAGTTGCTTCCGCTGCTTTACTGGTCCGAACTTCAAAGGGGACGATTATTCCCCTTGCGCCGACCCCAAGCTTGATACCGAAGAATTCCCCCACGGACCTTGCTTGGGAGGTATTCGATCGAATATTCACTTTCCTACGTAAGACTACGAGTACCGCGTTTTGGATACTGGAAGCGGTTACTAATGGCGAATTTAGGTGCTGGGATGGAGAACGATTGGATACTCCGAACCACCAGGATCACGTAGCATATCCAGTCGGCGGCCCATCATCGTTCGCTACCACTGGCGATTGCCCGTCGACTCATCCGATCAAGATCCCGCAACTCATGCTGGAGGTACGTACTGATCCTGCCCCTTTTCGGTGTTGCCTCTACAACTCTTATATACAGGGGATCTCGGCCCCGAAGTTAGATTCAACTAAACACTTGGAATCCATACAATAGCATCCCATAAAAATTCACATGCCATTTACTAATATCATCCATGCCTAGATTGTTTGGGATACGACCGCATTTAACAATCCGGATGATTGGCCCGAGGATGGTTCTCAGCCATTTGTTCTAAGCACAGGAGACAAGTATGGGAATACTAGTAACGCCACTATATATCATCATACTGACTGCGAAATAGCACTGGGTATGGGCAACACGCTGATTACGTTTTCGGGTGGAAAGACGATGCGCTACAGAGGTTGATGGACAACGCCTGCTTCGGTAACACCTGCACAGGGGTCAAGACGCAGGAATTTGCCGAAGCCAATAAATGTTCCGTGCCAAACACGGTCGATGAGGTCACCGAAGGATGTGAGTTCAACTATTATATCAAGTTCATCATGGATGGATCCTAACAACTAAGCAGGGCTCGAGCAGCTCCCTGGCGATGGAAGTGGAGCTTAGTCATCAGGGATACTTGACTACCTATCTACACACCTCGGTACCGATATAAGGGATAAGGATGGATGAAGGCGTGGGTTTGGATTTCTCAGCTGGGCTAGTAGTATTTTCTTGCTTGATAGATAATGCAGTTTCGAAATGAAGGATTCTTGGAACATGTGATTTTCCACACTATATTTAAGGGGCGATATGAAGCTAAAATCTGACGGTGACGATACCCATGACCTACAGGTATATTCTAGTTCATGGAGGGGTTATATCTACCTGTCGATAAATACATGGATGCTGTAGATGACTCAATTTATAGTTGGCATCGCCATTTCTTGTTGTGTCGGGACATCATCCCGCGACCATCTCGCTGTGACGGTTTGTAGCTGGGAAAAGAAATTGATTCCTGGGCGCCCGTAAAAAGTATTGGCACCACCACCAGCAATACTCTTCTTATTTCCGGTAAAGGAGAACATAGGAAGCGGCACAGGTAGTGGGACGTTAATCCCAACTTGGCCAGCCTCGATCCGCCGGCGAAAGCTTTCCGCAGCTGAGCCGGATTGGGTGAATATAACGGCACCATTTCCGTAATCGTTGTCGTTGATGATATCAATTGCCTCATCAAGGGTTTCGGCACTCAGACAGACCAGTACGGGTCCGAAGATTTCTTCGCGATAACAGCGCATGCTCGGGGTTACATTGTCGATAATCGTCGGGGCCACCCAATTGCCATTTGGATATTTATCGGGCGCGTATCCGCGGCCGTCGAGGAGAATGTTAGCACCTTCTTGCTTCGCCGACTCTATGAGGGATTCAATTCGCTCCTTGCTTTGTGGTGAGATCACAGGTCCTAGATCTGAGCCTGGCTCGAAGCCTCCGTCGGTCCGGACTGCTTTGGAACGTTCGACAAGTTCAGGTAACCACTCTTTAGCCTTCCCAACCAATACCAATGCGCTAAGAGCCATACATCGTTGCCCCGATGCACCGAAGGCTGCTCCTATCACACTCTTTATGAAGTGGTCCTTTCCGCTGTCAGGCAGCACTATTGCGTGATTCTTTGCTCCTAAATTCGCCATGACGCGCTTACCGTTGGCAGAGCCCGTCGTGTAGACATACTCACCAGCTTGATTACTACCGACGAAGCTGATGGCTTTGATTGCCGGCTCGTGTAGGATGAAGTTGACTGCTCTCTTCGAACCATGTATAATGTTAATGACACCGTCTGGGAAGCCTGCGGCACGCGAGAGTTCTGCGAGAATCATTGCTGCACCAGGAACTCTTTCAGAAGGTTTAATGATTAAGGTATTTCCAACGATGGTAGCGACAGGGAGTGTCCATAGCGGAATCATAGAGGGGAAGTCTAGGGTTATTAGCAGGTTGAAGCTCTGTAAGTAGAAATAGCTGATCAAATTGATGCTTACTGAAAGGGCAAATAGCAGCTACCACTCCTAATGGTTCTCGATATGTCCTTGTCTCCATATCCTTGGCGACTTCGAGTACCTCGCCCTTGAGGAGCTCCGGCGCAGCACACGCGGCCTCGGCAACCTGAAGACCACGCAACACATCACCTTTGGCATCTGCAAGAGTCTTGCCGCCTTCCTGGGTGATGACTGCGGCGAGTCTATCCATGTTCTGGCGGATTAAGGCGACGAATTTGAACATTATCTGCTGTTTGGCCATGATGCTGGTTGCCCGCCATTTCGGAAATGCCCGCTGTGCGGACTGCACGCTAGCTTGTAACTCCGCATCGGTGCTGCAGGGAACTCGCGTTACGAGGTTATTCGTAGCTGGGTCATGAAGTTCAATGAATTCCGAAGTTTTGGATGCTACGAATTTATTGTCCAGGAATTGCAGAGTGTCAGTGGCGTTGGTGACCTTCTCATGCGACGTTGGAAAGCTTTCCGTAGTTGTAGGGAGCTGCTTATCAGTAGCTTGGGTCCGTATGGCCGTAGTCGACATTTTCGGAAGATTTCAAGGTATAGCTGAGGTGAATGTGACAAGGATCGATGTCGAAAGAAGAAATATCCAGAAGAAGAATAACGGTGTGCTGGAGAATCGATCACTCCTATCGGTGTGGATACTATCAGGTGAAGTCCATTGGCGCGGGATTTCATCTTGTATAAAATAAGCGAGAGCGCTCTCAATTCAAAGGCCTATGAAGTATGAAGCTGCGAATATCGGATCGCCGAAAACCGGGTAATTCTTTGGTGGAGTTACAAGTGTACTCGTCTTCAACTTTTATTACTCCAAACGAGCCGCTCAATACACTGGCCCAGATGCTAACAGAAACCTCCACTTCCGGTGGGGAGCCGAAGAAAGGGGGCCTATCATCTCCTGGGTTAGCAATAAGAGGGAGCAAGTGAGCACCTGAGCGCATGAGAAAAAGCACTTGGCGGTATCTCTGTAAACGCTTAATTCTCCATTGAGCCACTATGTCGACCAATCCACAATTCCGTAACCTAATTCGTTTCCTCGACGAATCGCGGGTAGAGCGCTACGGCGACGTCGGAGATAGCTCCTTAGACAGCATCATAGGCTCAGAAGTAGAGCTCCTTCATGATATCGACGACTTGGCCCGCACGGGAAAGAAGGCAGTAGTGCACGAGGTTCGTTATATTCGGATCGAATATTTCGTGTAGTCTGCTGATGGAGTTGATAGCTGCTGTCGCCAATCACCTCTACGCCTATTTTCGTTTGCATCGGGCTCAATTATAAGGACCATGCAAAAGAAGCTGGAGTGAGTGAACCCCATCAATTCTCGAAGGAGTCTGTTCTAAAACTCGCCTGTTAGCTTGACATTCCACCTAACCCGGTGGTCTTCACCAAACCCTCAGATGCACTAGCAGGTCCGACGTCTGAAATCATCGTGCCTTCTGAGGCAAAAATGATGGACTATGAGGTTTGTCATCAATCTTATACCCAATTGATGGTCTCATATGATTAACATCTCTTCAAGGCGGAGTTATGCGTGATTATCTCGAAGACAGGAAAGAATATCTCCGAGGATGATGCGCTCTCCTACGTCCTAGGATTTACAGCAGGCAACGACTTGTCATCGCGATTCTGGCAGCGCGCTCCACGATCAGGTGGCCAATACTGCTTCGCGAAGTCCTTTGATGGGTTTGCGCCGCTAGGGCCGACTATCCTCCATCCGAGCTTCGCAACCGGGGATCTGCAGATTCAAACGCGAGTCAACGGAGAGGTGAGACAGAATGCGAGCACCAAAGAAATGATCTTCACTGTCAAGCAAATCATAGCGCACGTGAGTAGAGGCACAACGTTGCGGAAAGGAACTGTCATCATGACTGGAACCCCCGCGGGCATCGCGGGCAAGATGCCGGGACAGCCTTGGCTCAAACACGGCGACGTGGTGGAGGTTGAAATCAGCCAAATTGGTTGTCTCAAGAATAAGCTCATTTTCGAAACGGAACCATAAATTCTCTAGGTGAATAGGGATGCATCTCGTAAGTTCCTTTCAGGTCACGTTTCGTACTAAAAATCGTGTCCCCTTACTCAGATCCGGTGGAGTTCCGGACTGGCGTAGGACTCGACTCAGGAAAACGTCTATAGCAAATTGAGCTGAGTTTTAATATCTACCTAGTAGGTAATGAATCCAAGATCTAGTATTGTTCATGTGATTGATTTTAGTTGATGTCACTCATACCTACTTGTAACTTCGTTTCCTTTTTGCCAATGAGATCTTAACCCAAGCGTGCACCATGTCTACCTGTCATTGTTTCAGTGGTGTGCCAGCTGATGGTAAGTAACAGCAAGATATCTCGATGTGATTGCTAGAAGTTTCAAAGGCTGAATTCAAATGACTAGCTGATTTCGAGCCATCGGGTTCCTTTTCGACTATCGCTGGTTTGAAAATATACAAATCGACACCTCGCAACTCAGGGTCGAATTCCAAAGGAAGCATTCTCTACTTCCCTGATGGCTTTGGTCTTGCAAGGCACAATCAGCGCCTTGCAGACATGTATGCTGAACATGGTAAGTACCTACTTATCAAAAGGGACGAGAAATGCCAAGAATATGGTAGAAATAGATAGAAGTGGAAATCTAGCTGCTCTTTTCATTCTCTGTGGTAACAAGTTAACCGACTTTCTAGGGTATGAGACCACAATTGTCGATTATTTCGAAGGGGATGCCTTACCTGATTTCTTCATGAAGTATCTACCCGGAACTGACCTAGATTCTTATGATAACTTGACCCCAGAGGTAAGTTTGTTTTAACCAACTTTTTCTCTCACAACATCTTTACTGAATCGCCATGGCAGGAAAAAGAAATTATTCGTAAAATCCACATGCCAAGTTGGTTGGAACGTCATCCTCCGAGTCATATCGCGTCACTCTTAAGCGGTTTCCTACCAGAGTACTTCAAGACAGTCACAAGACAACACGGCAAAGACAGTCTCGGCGCCACTGATCTTTACATAGTTGGTCACTGTTTCGGGGGCAAGCATGCCCTCAATCTCGCCCGGAACGAGTCGGATGTGACATCGGTCGTTGTATTTCATCCTGTGAGTGAATCCAACCTCCAATTACTTGCCCATGTATGATTCTTTTATCTGAACAATTCGCCAACATCAGTCATTTCTGGACGCCTCAGACACGGGTGGCTTAAAGAAACCTGTTTTTATGGGACTGGCTGAGACAGATGTCTTCACGCCGGAGCTTGGCAGCACTATGTTATCTACATTGCCAAACTCTGGAACGAGGTACAAGTTGCTAGTTTACGGAGGAACGAAACATGGATTTGCAAGTCGATCGGATCTCGGGAACGAATTGGAAAAGGATATGTTCGCAGAAGCTTTCAATGACGGGCTGAGGTGGATGGAGTCGACGGCTTCGAACAATAATTCTCGCTAGCTGCACATATGTTGATCTACACGGTATCAGTACCCGGTGCATACTACTCTGAATGAATTCTTCTCATAGTTAAGTGAAACATCGTTCATGCCGTCTTTGAACGGATCTACCCGCGTGTTTTTAATTAATTGTGGTGTGGCTTCTGCGCTATTGCCCCTATTTTGGGCTAGTTTTCAGCTATGAATGCAGAATGCAAGGGGTCATTTAACCCCATAAGTACCTGCCTACTGGGGTACCTACCTAGATATGATGTGGAGTGCCGTCTTTTCTAACAAAGCATTTTAAAATTGAGGCTCGGATTTAGTGTGATAATATGGAGTCCGTATGAAGGTTCAATGACCATAGGAAGGAAAATTAGTAGAAAGGTAGGAAGGTAGGAAACTCCTTTAGACCGGAACTCCAACGGAAGCCGAAAGTAACCCACATTTCTCGCTCTTATCGGCATTGCCCGGGATGGGTACTCTCGGGACCCTATAATTGGAGCTCCGGTCGAAGTTAGCCTCCATCTCGGGACGTCATAATTATGATGTACATATTGGTGTTACGAATGACCCCGCGGTTTCGCTCTTTCCAAACCGGCGACATTGTAGGATATCACAAATCAGAGTCACCTCGCGCCTTCGCGCTTTAAGGGGTGTCAGAATTACAGGGGGTCATCCCCGTGAACGCTTTATAGAAAAGCGCTCGTGTTACATCCAACATTCTTTCTGCAACCCCAATTAACTCGTATCTTCATTATTGTACTCGTATCTTGTACCTTGTTAACTTAAATTCTAAAACAGATCAGAACCAATTTTACAATGTCCTCTACAACCCCACAAACTCTCCAGGGCAAAATCGCCATCGTCACTGGCTCTAGCAGGGGTATCGGCAAGGGCATTGCCATAGAACTAGCTCGCCGCGGCGCAAGCGTCACTGTTAACTATGCATCATCTGCTGCTGCAGCTGAAGCCACCGTCAAAGAATTAGAGGCATTCGGCGTGAAAGCCATCGCCGTTAAAGCCGACGTGTGCAACCAATCTGATCTCGACGCCCTCTTCGACAAGACCATCGCGGCATTTGGCCGCATCGACATCGTCGTCAGCAACAGCGGCATAGAATCTTTCGAACGTGCCGTGGACATAACACCTGAAAGATTCGACCATGTTTTCCACATCAACACTCGTGGGCAGCTCTTCGTCGCTATTACCGCGTACAAATACATGACGCGATCCTCAGAGAAAACTAACGGACGCATCATCCTCACTTCTAGTATCGCTGCTAGGATTATGGGTGTTAGAGATCATGCTCTATATGCCGGGTCTAAGAGCGCCGTGGAGGGCATCACGCGCTCGCTCGCTACTGACTTTGGGCCAAATGGGATCACGGTCAATGCGATTGCGCCCGGTGGCGTGAAGACGGATATGTTCGCTGAAGCTGCCATCAATTATATCCCTGGAGCCGACAGGGCGACGTGGACTCCTGAAACGATTGAGGGTGCACTGGCTTCTGCGTGTCCTCTTGGCCGTGTGTGTCTGCCCGAGGACATAGGCAAGATAGTGGCTTGGTTGGGAAGTGATGACGCTGGTTGGATTACGGGCCAAACGATCCTATGCTCCGGTGGTTCTTCTCAGTAGTGACGTTCTATATATCATTCGTGCTAGTGAGCGTTGTGCTTTAGGGGGAAGTGGAGGTTACTGCTTAGTCATGATAGGGGCTGGGCATGCGTCTTATGTCCAAGA
Source organism: Annulohypoxylon stygium (assembly GCA_003314315.1). NCBI lineage: Eukaryota > Fungi > Ascomycota > Sordariomycetes > Xylariales > Hypoxylaceae > Annulohypoxylon > Annulohypoxylon stygium. Next base: position 321,629 of record QLPL01000047.1, read on the forward strand.
TATATCCACCTACGTAGATAGGAAATACGAACAATAGTCTACACTATGCCCCTCCCCGCTTAGAATGAAATTCTTAGTCATCTAGATCATCCAGGTTTTAAATTCTGTTCAATTAACTTCAGTACCTAGGTAGGTAATCGCTAAGATAGGTACTCAGGAAATGACTGTGAGGTTGGGGCCTGGCTTGGCATTTCTTACTATACTCCTTTCTAGACTAGACGATTCCAAGACGGCTAGCAAATATCTTTTTGATCATTATCATTATGTGATGTTATTCTAGAAACTACCTGCTTGTTGTCTAATGAGTGTAATGAATGCTCACTAACTAATACACATATACCAATACAACTACTCTTTTGATGCCTTTGCTACCTAGAACTGCCAATTTTCTCAGTCCTAGCCAGCCATCACTTCCTATCACGCTTCCCAATGTTTGGTCTAGCTTTAATGCTCTTCTCATCCTCGCCGCTCCTTACTCTTTTAACGAAATCGTCAGCATTGAAATCCACGCCCACCGGGTTCTCTTCAAAGTCTTTGGAAGCCATAAAGTCCACGGCCTCCTGAACGGTATCGAAGTTGTCCACCTGGAACTCTATCTCGTTCCCGTCGGGGTCCTGGTAGTATATACTGGTGCTCATGCCGTGGTTCACGCACCACGCCGGTACAATCCCAACAGCTTTTCTCTGCTCGTACACCGTTGCGAGATCACTCAACGTCTCGAACCCAAATGCTACATGATGAAGACCGACTTGGGGTCCTTCAGGTCCACGCCTGTGTGAGGTAGGATCAGAGATGATGGCGAGTCGGTGATGTTCGTAGTCATAGCTCAAGAATGCCAAGCGGTGGGACTTGTGTGTGATCTTCGCACCCAGAAGTGTTAGGTAGAAGTTAACCAGCTTCTCGTAACCCTCAGGGGTTGTTCGAAGGACTACATGGCATAATGCAACAGGGGATATAGAATTGGGTATCTGATTAACAGAAGCGGAGCCGTTGGCAGTCATGGTGGATATTATGAATGCGAAGTTGCTAAGTCTGGGTAGTATGTCTCTCCATGTAAGTTTCTAGATGAATTGAATTTGGATTTATTCTGTAGCAGTGTGTTTATGGTAATTTTCTATAAGACGTTCATTTATATCGGATTGCTATTTGTCGCACGGCTCAACAATCGAATTGTCAGCATGTCCCGATGTAAAAGTAATTACGGAATCCCCACCGGCATTGCCTTTGTCTCTTCAGCAACATTCAAAACCCTCCACCGGACTTCGGTATTAACTACTAATTGATATTGTGACGTCTTCCATTCGGCAGTTGACGGATGTTTCTAGTGTGTATGGCGTTTTTTTGGCGCATCTAGAATGTCTGACCCCGCCCCCGGAAATCTGAGAAAAAAAGAAACCCGATTTCTAATACGGGAGAGGAGGCTTTTGATGATAAATACATGGCTTAATTTCGATGAAGCGGGTTTCCGAGTGCTCGGATCATGAATAATCCCATTCGTTAAAGCGAAACCAACCATGGATACCACCAGTACGCCTCCAGCTTTGCATCATCGAATGCCGATAGTCTTCGGCCCCTTCCCAGGTCCGAGACAATCATTTGACGGGCATCGGCGAGATGGATCCGCTTCAACGAATAGGGAAGCGTTCCTAACTTTCACAACGCCAAAGTCCAAACTTCTCAGCTTGCTTCCGCCGGGCTTCTCATTTCAAGACACTCCGGCGACTACAGTATGTGCGTATGTGACTGTCGCACCAAAGCGTCTAGACAATCTCGAATGGTTGGGATATCGCGGATATAATCTCTTCAGTTTCTTCATCCACGGGGTTCAGTATACGTCACCAGATGGTGTACTGCGCAAAGGTACATACCTTCCCGTGCTGTGGGAGGATCTCGCCGATCCCATCATCAGCGGACGAGAGGAACTGGGATTTCCGAAGTTGTTTGCCGATATCTCGATCAACGAGACCCAGGGAGCATATCAAATGTCAGCCTCCTGGATGGGGTCCCGCTTCGTTGATTTCAAATTGGAAGGCCTCCGCGAAGTGGAGAGTTACGCGGCGCCGCTCGCACCCAAAGAAGCAGGCGTTGATGACGGGACTCTTCTGTGGCGTCACATGCCGACGCCAGGCCAGCCGGGTGTCAAGGAGGTCGGTTATCCGATTTTCGTTTCACATGTTGAGGAACGGAAGATTCAATCTGCAACAACCATCCGACGTTACGTCGGAACATCCGGAGAATTCAAGTGGCATCCGCTAGACTGGCAGAGCCTCCCTACTCTACATCATATAGTCAGGCGATTAGCAGATATTCCTATCACTGAGGTTGTGCAGTGTGGTTTGGCAGAGAAGGTCGGAAATTCAGACCTGTCTTCAGCAATGAATGCCAATATTTGAAGCCTACCAAGGAATTCCGTAGTATATTAGTCACCATAGGTATAGGCAGTTAGATAAATTGAAGTTGTCTTGCTTGTCGTCATGCTCTTCTATTCTCTCACAAACGAGTCTACCCGAGACCTAGACGCGCCCCTTCGTAGATTTCCTCCACATATTGCCCTAAATTCCCCAGATCGTGAGTTTGGACTACGACATTTTGATGTCAGCCTCCCGTGCCGGCACTCCACCGGCAACTTGGTCGGGTATAGTAACGGGATAGAGGAGTCGTCCGGCGCTAGGGGGAAATGAACGGGTTCATTCTCGTATGACATCTGTTATTGGTGTTATAGACATAAAGAAAGAACCCGTCTCTATAGACAGCATAATTACCAAGCATTAAGAAGCATTGGCGCTTCCAGGATTGAGACCGCCCCCAAGAACTTATCATTCAGAGGCCAAAGGAAATTTCAAATTTTTACGATGGGTTCTCTATACAATATCCCAAACGGAACTTCCGCATCTAAAACAAATGGCGAAAGGAATGGCGACTCCGAAGCATACGCGTCACAGCAAGGTGACGTCGTCCCCGTCATAATTGTCGGCGCAGGACCGGTCGGCCTCCTTCTCGCTCTCCGACTCGCACAGAGTAACATCCGCTCCGTCATCCTCGAACAAGAAACAACCCTCGGCGCAGCACCACGTGCGATAGGTTACTATGGCCCGGTACACAATGTCTTCAAAGAGGCCGGAATCTACGAACAAGTCTCTAGGGAAGGCATGCCGTCTGGGGGATACGTGTGGCGGACACTCCCGACCGAGGACGAAGAGGGGACGAAGACCTTGGGGTCGGTGCTATGTCGAAACATAATGAGTCGTCCAGACTCGGATGGAAAGTACAAGATTTGCACGTATTCGATACAACTCGCCCAGTGCCGCCTTGCGGAGATCATGTTAGAAGAAGTGACGAAGACGGGATTATGTGAAGTTCTTTGGGGCCACCGCGTGACAGAACTCTCTCAGGATGATAGCGGAGTTACCATCACTGCCCTCTCAGATAAAGGGGGGTCGAAGAGCCTCCGGGGCTTGTATCTCGCTGGTTGTGATGGCGGCAAGTCGAATGTCAGAAAATTGCTCGGGATTCGCCTCGCGGGACATAGCTGGCCAGAGCGTTTCATCGCTACCGACGTTCTACGCGTCGCCCCTGTCGTTGCAGATCCTCCAGTGCATTTCACTGTGGATCCGAGGTACTGGGGAGTTGTGACGCCGTTAGAGCACGTCAAGCCGGGTGTGAAGGGATTATGGCGGTACAGCATGGCCGTTCCAGCGTATGAGGAAGCTGAAGATGACAGTCACATATTTCTCACTGATGAACAAGTCCTTGAGCCCAAATACGTCAATTCACTCCTCCTGCGACAATTAGATGGCCCTCGACCAAGCGATCATGTCGTCGTTCGGAAAAGTTTGTATAAGATGCACCAATTACTTGCGAGCACCATGCACCGAGGTCGGTGCTTTCTCGCGGGCGATGCCGCCCATATCAACAATCCTATCGGAGGGTTAGGCCTGTGTACGGGTCTCCTCGATGCAGACGCGTTACATCAGACGCTTCAAATTGTCTTCTCTTTGGGGGAAGAGAAACGCTATGCTCCGAATACGAACGGAGCAAGGAGCTCAGGCTATGGCAATCGCAAAACTATTAATCCTCAGGCTCTTTTCTCGCGGTACTCATCAGAGCGCCGACGCGTTTTCCAGAACATCATTCATCCTTACAGCAGCGCAAATAAGACACGACTCCACAGTGCGGACCCCGAAGATACAGCAAGGGAAGATTGGTACTTTCAGGCTCTGCGAAGAGGTGATCCAAAAGAGTTAGAGAGCATTAATGCCCCGCTATATAATGGCTGGAGGACAGACTTGTGGAGCCTCGTTGGCAAGTCTCTTAAAGACGCCTAGAGTAAAAGGGAGAGTATACAAAATCTTAAGATATGTACAAATATCATCATTTGTTGAAGATAGGGCGTCTTTTTTCATGAGAATTGTGGAGGGATATACCTAACGAGTTGCAGACAAAAGCGACTCGCTCATTTACTGTTAAGGGCATTCCTACGGCGCAAGAGTTGATTTAACTTGCCCCGAATCCCTTCGCAGACCCTTGTCGCAACCCCTGTATCAAAGACTAATAAACATGTTTCCAAGACAAGACAAGGATATTCTAGCGTGACTGGTCTTCCTGTTCCAGTTGGATTTTTTAGCGCCGGAACGAGGGACGGCGATCGAGAATCCCACGGTAAGCCGACGATATCTTCTTTGCCAGTTCCTCTTACTAAATTCCAGCTATAGGGGTCAAGGCTGTCTCCTTCTTGTCCATCGATTAGGAGAAACGTCGCCGAAGCTGAAGTCCATAACGGCCCGTAAAAAATGCTGCATGCCCACAAACAGAGCGTTGAACGATACAAAGCTGCTGGCCACCAAGGTGGTCTGGTTTTTCGGTCGAGAGTGCGGAGGAGATGCAAGATCCGACCTGCGTGAAACACGGCTTCTTTAGGACTGTGTACGAAGGAACCTGCCTCTTGGGAGAACTGACGAAGTTCCCTATCCGATAATTCGCGTCGAGCCAGTTCCTCGATATCGGGGATACTAGCGACTGTATTCAGGTTAATAATATGATAAGTTATTAGAGTTGCTGTGATCAATGCATTGTTTGTCTGATTATCTGTCGTTGTTGACCCCCACGATCCTGACAGGCTTAGCTTGTATAAGTCAAGCCAACGGTTCAGCAATGATCTTATTTCGTGCATTCGAACATGCGTAGAAGCTTTTGTGATGGGAGAGAAGGATCGAGAGCAAGTAACTTCCCCAAGACAGTCGAGTAGTTGTCGACAACTATATACTAGCCCATGTAGTGGTTGAAGAAGCAATCGCAGAGTTAGGGGATTTAGATATTGCTGTTTTTGTGGTGTAAGGTTGTCATTTAGAAACCACTGGAAAAGCGTACGTAGAGACGGCTGTGGCAAGGGTTGTGCAGAGTAAGATCCAATACCCGAGTCATCGTCGCGCGTAAAGAGCTGCTGCCATGTGGTGACATCGGGAGCTAACCACAGCTCTTCACTACTAGGAAGCGACGAGTTCAAAGCCGAAACTGGTATATGAAGATTCGAGTCCTGGTATAAGCTCATTTCCAAATCCAATAGAACCCATGCGTATGCTAGTCTGTGATCCAGAAGTAAGCAAAATGAGCATACTACTTAACATTTAAATCACGTAAGAAGCTAAGACATACCTAATAATTCTCTCGCGCTCTAACCACCGGGTTCTAGCCAAATCACAGTCGCCATCAGAGTCCGCATAGTTGTCCCGGACATCGAAAAGGCCGCCATTTCGAACCATCTGTAGGTAGTCATTAGCAATTGGATGAAGTCGTTCTTCACGATGGAGGGGCCATTTCGTGGAATCATACAGCGATATAGATGCCCCGTTGACCAGAACCAATATCCATCAACCACTTGTCACCACTCCAAATGGCTTGAGTAATGAATAGCAAGGCCGAGTGCACAGGAAACGAGTGGTGACATGTAGAAACATCCTTCTCTATGAGATCGAAGAGAGATATCCTACAAACTTCTGTCAGTCCCGCCGAAAGGCGACGACCCTCGGTTGCAGGGTCTGAACTAGCCGCCTGAGCAATCATGAGTAATATTAACAGTGTTCCTGCACGGTTATAACTTCCCCCAAGGAGAAGGTTCGCATCCAGAACTCCTCCCGGTATGAGTTTGTAGAAAGGTTCAAATAGGCGCATGTATTCTCCGAGGAAGTGATCAAGAGTCGCGGCAGGAGGTAGGACGAGAAAACCGCGGGATACATCACTGTTTGGAGATGCTGCGTCAACAGAGGCCGCTGCAGGGTCTAATTTGTGAACTTCGAGCGCTTTTTGGAGGAATGATTGAGAGATAGCCGACAAAGTGTCTCGCGTGTTTTCCAACAATGGCATACTGATTATCTTGTCCGTAAAAGTTGAACCGGAGAAATCGAGATCGAACCAACTCCAAAGTCTATCGTACTTTGGCATCTGACTGAGACTTTCAAGGAAGATTCCCGCTGTTCTAGGACAGATAACAGGGTCCTTGTTAGGATTGCACCGGAAGGACGTCCAGTAGTCCCGACCTTCGAGAACAGCTGGATGATCTAAAGCCTCAGCCATAGGTTGGATAGATGAATCCCAGGGACCGTCGTGACTGTTTTGAGGTGAGACTTGCAAGTTTACACCAGATGGATCGTTTTGCCCTCTGATGAGATCTTGTACATTAGTCGTCAAGTCACTCGTGGAATTGCTAGGAACAAAGTGCCTGAGATTTGGGGTATCAATTTGCTGGCAACCATCTGTGGCTGGCCATTCTACTAAGGATGGAACATTTTGATCCAAGCCAGTTCCAGATGCCATCAGACCTTCTGGGCCAGATACTGTTTCGGCCGCGCAATTCACGAAAGAACGATTACTTAAGAATCCTCCTAGTCCCTTCTGAGACTGTGATTGTGGATGCGGCTCGGCATCGAACTGCACTTCAAGATGGTCTACACTATGACCATCTTGATTGCGAGATACCGGTTCAGTGATATTATCGCTCTCATGACTATTTGTGAGCCCCGGAGAGTTATCATCGCCATCGACGCGTACATTATGCGACTGGTCCGAGACAGTTGCTCCTCGTACCTTTTTTGATTGGCGATCACAGGTCAATTTCTTAGATCGGCATCTGTTGCATGGCGAATTTGAATCACATTTAGCCTTCATCTTGGCACAATTGCGACATGCTGTCTGAGTCCGAGCTCTGACTCTAACGACGCCTGGGGGCGAGTCGGTATCAACATCTCCGTGGATTGCTAGGTGCTTTTGAAGCACATCCCTAGGATAATTAGTAACTTATCGATCGCATTAACATTGCCGTTAGGAAAAAATAAGTACGGGGTCAGCGAACCCTCGAGAAAATGATATATGACATATGGAACACTTAAAACGTTTGATATTGGTGTCTGCGAGAATGTTAGATGTTGGTTGATCTCTGGGGCTATCATTGTTCCCAACAAGCTGTGATCACTTACGAGTCACCAAATGACGTTCTAGATGCTCGTTGCGTTGGAAACTCCTGCCGCAATACGTGCAGAATGCCATCTTGACCTCACCGCCCAGCGAATAACAAGCCGGTTGACATTGGTTGGTCAGATATGGAATATAGTCTGATGTAAGCGAGAGCCCGAAAACGATAATAAAAATAATAGGACAATGGACGAAAATGAGGTCTGCGCGATTGTCGACGCTGTCTGACTGTTACACCGTCACACCAAGCCCTTCACCCTTGACTGTAGAGCTGAGTCGGAAGATCCGGGGAGTGGCATACAAAGAAGAGTAATCCCATGGTGTTGATTGGAGAATGATGAAGATTGAAGATGGTCATGGGTCTTTGAATTTCAGTTGTTAGTTGTCATGAGCTGAAAGAAAAGACCCTAGAAAAAAGTCCCCAGCTGCTTCCTGGGACCTGGGTATTAGCTGGGTACGTTCTGGGTACGTTCTGGTTATGTTCTGGGCGCTTGCCCCACGAAGTACGTGTACTATCAGCCCAGGTAGGTACATATCTACATGCTACGCACGCTATCGGGTCCCTGACAGACATGTCGGTATGTGAATGGCCAATCATAACACCACATTGGTAGCAATAGGAATCCAAAACAAAGCAACAGCAAGGGTAAAGCCTACTAGCTACCTACCTAGTAGGTATATAGTTAGAAAGATCGAAAGACACTATAACCTGTGGAACAACTAATTTAGCGTTTTGCGGGGAATGGTTAAAATGGTTAAAAGTTAGTTTTGTCCTATGGAGGCAGGTAGCACAGGCATTTGAGCAGGATATACGTACGCACGCACATGGCACATGGCACTTGGCACTTGGCAGGAATTATCCTCAATAGTCGAGTACTGAGGTACCGTAATACTACTACGCTACAGTCACTGCCGCTGTGCCACAGTGCCACTTTAATGGATCAAATGTTACCAAGCCCATAATCGGGTATCTGCAGTTCCTTATCCATGGATCCCTCAAAATGTTCATCCCTTCCCTATCAAGTGCCCTGTCCACATGCGCAGTGCTACTTCCGGATCCACTGCGGACCGGTGGAGGCCGGTGGGGGTCCGGAATGTGAATGTCTATTGATTCGGACAAACATGCTGCAAGGTAGGGAGGACAGACTAGGTATGAGGTATGTTAGAAATGATGCACATACCATACAGGTAAGCTTACGCAACGATCTTGCTGAAGATCTGGTGAAAGAGTTCGCCGTCTGGGACCAGGGCCACACGGATCATCGTGGCTATTCCGACTTGCAGCACACGACAACCACCACTCCTTATTATCTTCTCAACAGCCAGTCCTAGAACTTGTTCTCTCCGTCTTGATCAAAACCCACACCTTCATGCTTTCTTAGAGACTAATCCCATAATAGCTCCAATAACCGAAGTCGATAGGATGCCATTCAAGTCTCTAAGAGAGCTGGACCCAAGTGAAGGCACCGTTCAATTGTATACTGGTATGTCGTTTCATGAACGTGATATTAATTTTATAACTTGGAGTCTAATCAAGAAAAAAATACAGGGAACTTCTCTAAGAATCATTTGGAGAGTAATGAAACTGTTCTCTTTCCACAGCCTTCCTCAGACCCTAATGATCCTTTGAGGTGGCCAAAATGGCGCAAACACGTCGTTTTCTTCTCTATCTGTCTCTTTTCGTGCTTGAACAACTTTAGCGGAACTGTGCTTTCGGATAGCTTCTTTCCCATTTCCGAAGATCTCGGTATCTCTTTGGAGGATGCCGCGGGTCTTATCTCATGGGGAATTCTTACCCAGGGCGTAGCTGTGAGCTTTACTCTCAGTTTTCAAACATCATTAACTTTACTAATCTCATTTTCGACTCACCAGAACTTATTCTGGGTCCCTACGGCCATTTACCTTGGAAAACGTCCAGTATTCATCCTTTCTTGCGCGATTTGCTTTGTTGGCGCAATATGGGCTGCTGCTTCGACCAGCTATGGAAGTCTGCTTGGGGGGTGTATCTTCGGATCTTTTGGCGGAGGAGCATCCGAAGCCTTAGGTGCTGCAATCGTTAATGTAACTACCCCTTTCTGAACAACTGGTTCAACTTGCAACTTCCCGGCCACTAACAATATTTTCTCCAGGATATCTATTTCATGCATGAAAGGGGCACCAAGATGTCATGGTATATCATCTTCATAGCATTTGGTAGCAGTTTAGGGCCACTATGCGGCGGTTATCTAATTGAATGTACGCATCCACCCTTAATATCGAGATATTTATATGAATACACTGAAAGCTAACTATCCCAATAGACAAGGGCTGGGCATGGGGGAAATGGCTGAGTGCCATTCTGCTTGGTGTCAACTTGTTGTTGATAATATTTTTTGCCCCTGAGACTAGATATAAACGGTCGCCTAATCCAGTGGGGAGATCAGATTCAAGCGCAATCTCCGAGAGCCCGAGCGAAAAGATTGCTGGCAACAGATATGAACATCTGGAGGTTGAAAACAGGAATTTGCAATCGAATCAGCTAAACAACACAATTCATCGCAAGACTTATTGGGAATCTCTCAACCCTTGGTCTGGGGTCGATAAATCTGCGTCGTACTGGAGCTTGGTGTTTCGTCCCATACCTTTATTAGCTTACCCAGCATGCTTCTTTGCGACTCTTACCTGTACATACTCCCCATTTATCCATATATATAAATGATGCTAACTTTAGTGAAGACTCTTTATCACTGGCACCGACTGTTATGGTAAACACCGTCAGCTCAAGTGTTCTGATCCCTCCGCCTTATAATTTCTCGGTCGGTGCGGTGGGGTTGATTAACATTCCGGGAATGAGTATGTCACATCCCTGATCCCCTAGTCTCTACTGCCCTTCCCGAAAACCTCGATCTCTTATTCGGATAGCTTCAAGTTATTACTGACTTGATGCAAATAACTAAATGCTAATATTCACTTCCAGTTGGGCAAGCAATCGGCGCAATTATCGGTGGTGTTTGCATAGACAAATGGTCAGAATACTGTGCCAAGCGCAACAACGGTGTCTTCGTCCCCGAAACGCGTCTCTTTCTCTTTTTCATTCCTACGATCATAGTGTTCGTCGGAATAGTGCTTTTCGGATTTTCCGTGGAAGAACAGATGAGCTGGCCCGTCATTTTCGTTGCGTACGGGCTTATGAGCGTCGGCTTGACGGGATCTGCGAGTATAACTATGACATACGTCTGCGATTGCTACTTTCCCGTTTCGGCCGAATGCTTAGAGATGATCAATGGCATCAAAAACGTCGTCGCGTTTGGATTAATCCATGGAGTGGTACCTTGGGTTACTAACATGGGATATGCTAAGGTAAGCAAAAAGTCTATGATACTTGTTGTAAGGTTTCGACGACTAACAACTGATAGGCCTTCGGGACCTTGGGTGGTATTTTTGGTGGCTTGATGGCTTTTGTGGTGCCGCTGCTGGTCTGGGGCCCTGAGATCCGTCACCATACTTCATCCAAGTGGCGTCTGGTTAGCTGGGAACTTGAATAATCGGTGCTCCGCCAAGTAAAACCAGTGCCAGTGCCTCCAATAAGGAGACTCGGATATGAATAGAGGCGAGCTATTGCAGATTATATGCCTATTGCATGCATTGAATCAGATCAGAGGCGCATTTGAGCAGGCCCCAAACGTCTGGAGTGTACGAGTCTTCATTTGGAGCATCGCCGGCTCGTTTATGGCCATTATTTTCTGTCTACTTCCGTTGATAGTCGCATTTACGCCCTTTTAATTGAAAATGGATTGCCATGACTCCACTTACTTGATTTCCTAGTCAATCTATAGGAAATTGCAGCCTGAGGTTATCAAAGGTTGGGCCCTCAAGGTTGCGGTCTATTTTACGGACTTGCACTTGGGGCTGCCCGATCGGCGATCCATTCTGATTCCTCACCGTCTTAATATAAAGTGTTAATTGTAGGTACCAATGGCAGGAATCTGGAACTCATTCGGGAAAGGTGGGAGGCCCCGGGTCCTACGTTCTTTTCGGGAGCTTCATGCTGTGCTTCCCCAGGAAGTTATTTAGTAGTATCAGACTTAAGCCTCTTTCTTTAGTCACCACATATTATAGTTACGCCGAATAACCTCGGTGTACCCTAGAGTAGCGTATGGTTAAGACGGCCGTTAATTGGTGCTACATAACAGAATCGCATAGGTGGAATCTCTGCCGAATTAGAGGAACGCGATCTTGATCATGAAGTTTAGCAACAGGGGGGGAGTTCACGAGTCTAGAAACACCAGAAACCCGGGATTCGACAAGCTAACCGTCTTTCCCCTCATGGAATACCGGATTAGTTAACGTCTATGCCTCATTAGCTGAAATTTCACCAGTGCCGTGATGACTTCAACTGGTCTCGAGCAAGGTTCCCCGCAATCGATGTGAATTGACTGCAAGATGGAACTTGATGCTCCACCATCTCCCGTGTTGATCAATTTAAACGTGCTCCAATAATTGAAGGGGGTATTGTCGAGAGTTGGAGATACCCTTGTTGAGTCGTGGCTATAAGTCATATTAACCGCCCTGGTAAGAATTTGCTGGATATCTCCTGTGACATCCAACTTTAACAGATTCAAAGAGAACATTTCCATCATGGGCCTTGGAGTTCTCGAGGATAAGCACCTTCCTCATGTGCCTGGCACAGCCCTCCTGACAGATGTCATCGGTTCCGACAATCTTCATCGTCATGGAGAACTCGCTTCGGCTCTACGCCATGGAAAGGGCAAGGACTCGGACGTTGTGTTAGTACCGCAACCTAGCAACAGCCCAAATGACCCATTGAACTGGCCTCTGTGGAAAAAGGACCTTATACTGTTCTTCATATGTATTGACACAGCCGTCGTGGGCGCTTGGGTAGGTTCCCCCTCTCAATGCTGATGCTTGCTCGAAAGCGGTCCAAGGTTAACCATGCACTCTTATTGATAGGGCCCAATGATCTCTCCCGGCTTCGTCGAAATGACCTCTCAGTTCGGGATTTCCTATAACAAGCTCAATGGCGATCTTGGATATGGTATACTCATGATTGGATTGTCATGCTTCTTCACCAACTCCATGGCCGTCGTCTGGGGGCGTAGACCGGTATTTCTCCTCGGCAATCTTTTGCTATTTATTAGCAGCATTGGGGGATACTATTCGCATACTTTCAATAGCCTACTTGGCTTTCGGTTAGTGGGATGCATAGGAATGTCCCCGTTCGAAGTGTGAGTTATCTTTTTCTATCTCCCCAAAAACGATTATGGGTCTTAGCTGACTTGCTGAAGTTTGGTGACAACGACAATTGCAGATATTTATTTCGTACACCAACGTGGAGTGAGATTGGCGGCTTGGGGTTTGTGCCTTTCGATTGGAGTTGGGGGAGGCACCATCATCTCTGGCTATATCATCCAAGACCTGGGCTGGAACTGGACTTACGGCATCTGCGCAATTATATTTGGAGTATGGATAATCGTACTCTTCCTATTCTGCCCCGAGACTGCATATAGACGAAATGATTCATTAAATACGGATCTTGGGACAGGGCAGCGCAACAATGGAGAGCCAGCTCGGCACGATAGCTCGAAGGGAAAGGCTGAGAGCGGATCGCTCGGAGCCGGAAATGTTGAGGTTGACGTCGAAGTTATCGAACATGCCACGACCAATATTTCGTGGTCGGAGAAAAAGCACAGTTACTGGCACGACTTGAAAATCTATAACGGGAGAGTATCAGATGATCCATTCTGGAAAGTCCTCACCAGACCATTAATGATGCTCTTGTTCCCGCAAGTCTTATTCTCATTCCTCGCATATGGACTCACGACCTCTTGGTTGGTGGTGGTGGGCTCCGTATTAGCTCAACTATTCACAGCTCCGCCATATAATTTCAGTGTTTCCGGAGTTGGGCTCGTCTCCATCGCTTCTCTTATTGGCGCTATTGTGGGAGCCTTCATCTCGGGGCCGATCGCTGATTGGATCATCAAAGCGATGTCAAGAAGAAATGGAGGCATATACGAACCCGAATTTAGACTCGTACTCATTGTAATCAGCCTAGTTCTAGGAGGTATGTCTTTTTTCGGCTTTGGGTGGTCGCTGCAAAGGCAAGACGCCTGGATTGTCCCAGTTGTATTCTATGGGTTGCAGTATTTCGGTGTGGGGTTCATGACCATTGCTGTTTACGGTTATCTGACGGACTGCCATCGCGACAAGGCTCCGGAGGCATTTGCGGCGATCAATTTGAGGAATATTTACTCTTTCGGCATGAACTATTTTATATCCGATTGGATCAGTAGTCAAGGCCCTAAGGAGGTGTTTTGCATAATCGGAGGTGTACACGTCTTTATCTGCATTTGCGCGATCCCGATGTACATCTACGGAAAGAGATGCAGGAGTTGGACCAGTCGGGTGAAGTTGTTTGAGAAGATTATGCAGGCCTAGGGTATTCGGTTATACGCGATCATAGTTGGACAGAATAGACCGGAGGAAATGCAAGATAAGATTGAAGATCTGTGAAAACGAGTTATATGCTATCAAAGCCCTGCCATTCGTGTTTCTGAAGGAGCGGCCATTCATCATAGGTACGTAGTTACGAGGCATTCGATTCAGCATCGAGTGCGTCGGCCATATCTCCCAACGTGTTAAATTTCCAGTCGTAGATCTCCTGCTCCCTGTTGCCCATGATTGCGCCAGGTCTGACAATCCAAACTGACTTGATTCCCATCGCCCGAGCTGGGTGGTGATCGTGAAATTGGCTCTGCGCTGTTTGAAGAACCTGGTTCTTATCGACGTCGAATTTGTCTTTCACCTCTCTGAGCATGTGTTCGAAATTTTTGGGATTTGGTTTGTATGAGCCAACATCCTGAGCCGTGATGATCAGATCGAAAGGAAATCCTTGGAGAGGACCGGAATTGGTTAGACCAAAGGAGACGCGGTCGATATTTGATAATACTACTAGTTTGTACCGTGTCGCTAAACGATGTAGCGCGGCGACGGTATCTGGAAAAGCCGGCCAGCTGGCTACTGAATTGCCGAAGGCTCGTAACTCTTCGATTGTAGGTGGCGTCAAACCTAGCTTGTCCGTTATCCTCTTAAGTATGGTAGTCAAGAGCTGAGAATAGGGCATGTCTGGTGTTTCCCGTTGTTGCTTAACCTCAAATTCATGGTAGGTCTCCAACAGTTGCAGACGGGTGATGTCCGTGCGATTGTTGGCGCGGAGGAGAGGTTCTAGGGCGGATAGGATGCCGGTTTCATAATCTATCAATGTGCCATAGACATCAAAGGAGAGAAGGCGAAAATCTTTGAGATTAACCATTGTGAAAACTTAGGATGTGATATATACGACTAGTTGACTTTGAGGTGAGAGTAATAGACACCGTCAATTATATGTCCATGATATCTTAGAAATACTTACCTACCTCATATATAATAGTTATCCTACCTTGAGGACATAGCCCTTTGCTTACAATTGCTGCAATTGCGAATTGCTTCCATCGCGGGGTTTCGCATGGGTGACGTAGTTGACTAAAGGGCGCGCCCCTGGATCCTTGGAGGTCACTCGCGATTTGCCGGGTTCCGGAAAGGCAGTTAAGGTAGGATTAACGTCTCATTGAGATACCATGATTTAACGGTTGGTCGATTTGAAAGATAAAATTGTCAAAATACGATCCACAATATTAACTGATAACTAAGACCTTGAAAAAGCAAAAAGGGGTATTTGACTTTGGAACTAGTCCCGATCATGGATGTACCTAGTGGTGCTATCGGAGTACCCACTGGGCACACGCTCGTAATTTTCCTGTAATTTCACTGTAAGTCGCCGTAAATCCGTAAATCGCTGTAAGGCTCAAACTTGGAATTATCAATAATTTGATCCCGTGTATGCGCATGGCAACGATCAGCAAATGCGCTCTCCAATTAACTTCCCGATGCCATCATGAAGGCTGCGAGGTATTCTACTTCGCGTCAAAAGGCTTGCAACAGTTGTTCGACTGCAAAGGCAAAATGCGATCGCAAGGCAGGGCGTTGTACTCGGTGCACCCTGAAAGGCCTCTCTTGTTCCTATCCTCAGCTCCCGCTATCCGGTGGCTCTCCAGATAGCACCAGCACCAACGAAAATGCTGATGTAGGGGTCTATGATTCTACTTCACCACCAAACGCTCTCTCCGCACCTGGAAATTTACTTCCAAGCCCCGAGTGCGAAGTCTCCGCTACCAATTCTTCAACGGGGACATTTACGGGAAATTATGCTCCAAGAGAGCCAAGGTTAGAGGCTCCAATTCATCCACCGAAAAAATCAGAGACGCTTGACTTTTCGGAATTGGAACTCTTCAGCCCTATTAATGTGGACGACATTAGCAATCGTTGGTTGCATACTTATATCCCCGTCTCCGGCCAGAAGGTCAAGAATTATCCCCCAACTATCACGTCCCTTATCTATAGGATCCTCAAGTCTTATGTCGCTGTCGCCATCCGCGGCCGCGGAGCCCCGCCGTTTGTACACCCATCGCAGGTGATGAGCACATCAGCAAGCCCCCCGCTCTCAACTTGCCTGAGCCTAATTCGCATCTGCGAAAACCCCCTACCCGGCAGCGAAGGGGTGGCTGCGGACGTTCTAGGACGAGAAATGAATAATCTGTATGAGCAATGTGCGACATACGATAATGTCACTCAGCTTGCGGCCTTTCAGGCATATTTGATTTACTCGATGGTTTTATTCTTTAAACTTGGTCAGATATCTGGTCCATTCCTTCGACAAGCGATGATGAATCTCCAACAACTTGCTTGCTCCAGTGGTCGAGGAGGACTTATGTGCATAGCGGAGCAGCAACATACCCGCCCCAAATGGGAAGCATGGATTGTCGCCGAGGCAAAGCGACGGACCCTGTACGCGATGTATCTTTTTGACAGCGTGCTTTCGGCTCAAGATGGTCTTCAAACATTCCTCGGCACGGAGCTCCAAGGTCTGCCGGCCCCGACAAACAAGTCCCTATGGAGGGCACAGACACGACAAGAATGGGAGACATCATACAATATTCATCTAGCAGATTGGTTAGCAGAAGGTCTGCGTATTGATGAACTTTGGCCAATGCCGGCAGATCTGGATGAGTCCGGTCACCTTGAGAGGCGCAATCGAGTGGATACCTGGCTGGAGAACGTCGACGAATTTGGAACCATGATCTACGCAGTGACTAGCTGTACACATGGCTGATGATCCTACCAAGCAGCCAAGTACTGCTACATAGGTAATTACCTAGGTAATTTCCAAATCCGATCGAGTGTGTTCAAGGTAGTCTTGAAATCGTTGCACCTTGGAGATGTACACGTGCCAGTTCCTCAACTTGTACAAATACGAAAATTTACAATGACACCGCGCAAAACAACAACTAATCCGAGGTATTTAGGCTACGCTAGCATTAAACGATGTCATACTCCCAGCATCTACGTGCCCTTTTATGATAGGCATAATAGACGACCGGCAAAGCGATAGCTCGTATGTTAACAAGGAAGGCTTCCGTGTTTTGGATAGTGTCCACTACAATCCCATCGCCATCGCATATCTTGAATTGTAACCATGCTGCATACCTACTAGGTAGTAATGCACGACTTGTACGCGGTTGCTTGGCTTTCCGGTGCTCTATGTGGGTCCTTCTTATGCTAGGATTGGGTAGTATAGCTGAAAATGTGAAATAATACACAGTTGCATATGAAATTATTACCGGATCATAGAGTTGCAAGTCCCGGGCTATCTTACGTATATATAGAGAGAATGTCTATGATATATCGAGTTGAAGAATCCTCGACAATCACCTCTTGGGGATTTAAAATAGTTTTTAGAGATAGAACTATGTTCGGCTTCTACTTAGATCGCCTGCTTTTAGCAGCCGGTGCGGTATCTCTGTTTGTTATTCTTCATGTCTGTTATAATCTATACCTACATCCCCTGCGATCCTTCCCGGGGCCTTGGTATACGAAGTCCAGCATTGCATGGTTTGTGTATCATGGTTATAAAGGAGATCATTGGTCAGCCGTCCACGAACTTCACCTAAAGTACGGTCCGGTCGTTCGCATCGCACCAGACGAATTGTCATTCACAGAAGCGCGCGCATGGAAAGATATCTACGGACACCGTCAAGGGACCCCGGAATTTCCTAAAGATTCCTCGCAGACTTTCACGGACGACCCCGCGCATCCACACATCATCGCTGCGCCCCGCGAACAACATTCGAAACTAAGGAAGCTACTGTCTCATGGCTTTTCTGAGAAGGCCCTACGCGAGCAAGAAGGCGTTCTCAATACCTATGCGATGAAGTTGATTAATGCCCTTAGGTCTAGGATCTCTGAGCCAGTTGACCTAGTAAAATGGTACAATGTGAGTTGTTCACCGTGGATAGCATGATGCAAAACTGCTAATATGTGACAAGTTCACGACCTTCGATGTGATCGGACACTTAGTATTCGCCGAGTCCTTTGATTGTCTCGAGAGCTCATCATACCATCGCTGGGTCGATATGATTTTCAGCACTCTCAAATTTTTAACCTGGACGCGCGTGCTAGGACGAGCAGCCCCCGGCTACGTGAATCTCCTCCTACGCTTAATCCCGAAACGCATCATGCGCGAACGCAACGCCACTCGGGATATGACTGAAGAGAAGCTGCTGCGACGGAAGGAAAGAAATGTTGAATATATCGACTTCGCGGCGAACCTCCTTAACGCGGAGCAGAAAGGCATTATCGACACGCAGGACTTAATGAGCAACCTCCCAGTACTTGTAGTTGCTGGAAGTGAAACCACGGCGACCGCATTATCTGGCATTACTTTCTATGTCCTGACACACCCTCGAGTATATGCACGTCTTGTGGGGGAGATTCGGACCAATATCCGGGATCATAGTGAGATCAATTCAGCCAGGATTAGTGAACTCAAGTATCTGCACGCGGTTATCGATGAGGGAATACGCCTATATCCGCCGGCCAATAGCAACCACCCTCGTGTTCTTCCCCCGCAAGGTGCTACCATCTGTGGAAGATATGTGCCAGGTGGTACTCTGGTTGGTATTCCTCACTACGGCTGCTTCCGATCACCGTACAATTTCGCCGATCCCGAGGAGTTCATCCCTGAACGCTCGCTTAACGAAGACGCTCGTTACGCCCATGATAAACGAGAGGCTATACAGCCCTTCCACGTCGGACCACGCAACTGCATAGGTCGAAGGTAAGTCCTCATAACTATAAGTTGAATCAGGTGACCATGGGAGCTAACAATAGCAAGTCTCGCTTTCATTGAGATGCGCCTTATTTTAGCTCATGTTCTCCTAGAGTTTGATATCATGTTAGAACCTGAGTCGGAAGAATGGAATAAGCAAGAAGTGTATTCAACATGGCTTAAAAAGCCCTTGAAGGTCCAGCTGCGTCCGGCAGCAAAGACCTACTGAAACAATGCCAGTTAGCAGACGATGTCTAGCTTGTGCACTTCCAGACTGTAACAGCATACTTACCGCCTACCTGTCATTCCTAATATTCCCAGACGGAGACTTCACTATTATTATAATAAACTTATTTGAAAAAATATAACAATGTTACGGAGTGTAGAGCGATTGATCTGTATATAATATGTATAATATTGAAGAGGAAAGAAAGTTGTCTGAGCCCCAAGAATGACTTGAAACCCCTATTTAGCCCCACTACGCTAACCCCACTATGATTAACTCATGCCTCCTCAGCTCCGCCAGCTCAACTCCGTTTCCCGTCAACTCCGCCCGTAGATACATGCGACTCGAGACTTGAAATGTTTATATATGGATTGATTTAGATCATCTTTTGAAGTTTTTTTTCGACTCGTAAAACAATGACCATAGAAACCAAAGATGGCAGAGAAAGCTGAAGAAAATCAGAACACGCCGCCAACTTCGTCGCCAGTGCCATCGCCGGCGCCATCGCCAGCTCCGGAAGAACCCTACAGCATATTTGACAAACGACAAAAAGCTCTGATCATTCTTGTTGTATCAACAGCGGCAACTTGTAAGTTTACATTCCAGAACTCTCTACACCCTCTGAATCAGCTCACATATAATACCCATAGTCTCTGGTTTCGCATCCAACATCTATTTCCCTGCGCTCCCTACGATTGCCCATGATTTGGACATATCGGTAGAGCTTGTCAACCTTACCGTAACATCATACCTTGTTTTCCAAGGCTTAGCGCCTAGTCTTTGGGGTCCGATATCTGATGTCAGGGGTCGCCGGGTTGCTTACTGCTGTACCTTTTTGGTCTTTCTTGCCGCCTGCATCGGTTTAGCAGAGGCAAAGAATTATGCCACCCTTATCGTACTACGATGTCTGCAGAGTACCGGGAGTGCGAGCACGATCGCGATTGGGTCTGGGGTGATCGGCGATATCACCACTCGCGCTGAACGTGGAGGCTTCATGGGCATATTTCAGGCTGGACTACTTGTGCCCGTGGCTATTGGTCCGGTGATTGGCGGTGCTCTGGCAGGATCACTGGGATGGAGATCTATCTTCTGGTTCCTAGCGATTTACAGCGGTGCCTTTTTGATCTGCTTGATTATTCTCCTCCCAGAAACCCTGAGGTCCATCGTGGCCAATGGATGCAGGATACCCTCTAATCCAATCGCCAAATTTCCTCTGCAAGTTTATCAGAAAACCACCAAAATCGAGTGGAATCCAGAAGCGCCTAAATCGCAACCCGCCGGGAGAAAACGCATCGATGTGACAAGGCCTCTTCGCATTCTCATCAGCAAACACGCAGCCCCTATTATCGTGTTCCTTGCTATCTACTATGCTGTCTGGCAGATGAGCATCACAGCTATGTCGTCTCTTTTCGAGGAGCGATATGGTCTTACCGAAACTCAAATCGGCCTCACATTCATCGCGAACGGTGCGGGATCCATGATTGGCACACTAATTACCGGCAAGATCCTCGATATCGACTACCGCCGCGTCAAAGCGCAACACGAAGCTCGCTCCAACCCAACAGACGTCGAACAGTCTAACAGCCTAGCCCGTTCGGCGACCAACTCCGAAGATTCTTTTCCGTTGGAAAATGCGCGTCTTCGTCTCGTCCCGGTCTTCTCCTTCGTACAGTGCTTGTCCATCATCCTTTTCGGCTGGACGATTCAATATCCTGAGCGAGTCCATATCGCCGTCCCGATCGTGTCTACGTTCATCACGGGTTGGACCGCCGTCTCCACTCAATCTGTCGTCATGACCTACCTCGTCGACATTTTCTCCGATCGGAGCGCGGCGGCTAGCGCTAGTTTGAACCTCGCTCGATGCCTATTTGCCGCTGGCGGCACCAGTTTCATCATGCCTATGGTCAATAATATTGGAGTTGGTCTTGCATTCACCGTCTGTGTGATCGTCCAGGCTGTCGCATTGTTGGGTGTAGCTATTCAATGGAAATTTGCTCCGAACTGGAGGAGGGAGACGGAAAGGGCCGAAAGAGAGAAAATCCAAGGTTAAGGTCACAATAGGAAGAATGATCACATCAAGAGAGGGCTATTAATAGAGATAGAAGCATTCAAGGTTACCATTCTAGATATTGTGTTGTTAGAACTAAACGCCAACTTAATTTAATACTGATAGGTCCGTATGCAAGTTGCTAAGTTCTGAGAAACGATCGCATGATTCAGTCTCAAGTGAGAGTTACCTAATGAGTGAGATCTACATCCTCATATTGTACGCGCAACTCCTAATTCTAGTGCCTCCAGGACCGCCTTCAATCATATTACTAAATGCCATATGTAAATCGAAACATAAGGAAAATAATGGCATAAACCACCAAACGAACATCCTCGAACTGAATCCAGCACAACCGCGATGTTTCCTTCAGAACCTCCGCCTTTACTATACCCTTATTGACCATCCTCAAAGCTAGCAGTTCCTGAGTTCCCAATCGATTTGCAAGACGCCCAACTCCTATTTTCCATCTTTGTCGTTCTTTGCGAATATGCTGTCGAAATCCTTGATGCGATCTTTCACGCTACCGAGGCAGCTACTCGCACCGCCACTTGCGTGACCTAGATCTACTAGGCCAGCGCATCGCTCGGTCTCGGTTGCGTCAGAACGGAGGTATTCCTGAAGCGCGTAAGACTGGTTGGAGGTTAAATGACTATATACCTATGATATTAGTTAAAAAGCAGCATAACAACTTCAACGAAGGTTATATACGTATTGTTCATGCTAGAGGTGGAAGACTGGGTCTCGTTGGAGGAGGGCATATTGAACTCGAGGGTTACGATGCAAGGGCGCTTGAAAGCAAATATTATAATTTAGAATTTGGTGACATTGATATCGGTCAGACTAGTCTTTGGGATTGATCTACTGTGATAGTCTATTTAGAATTGGATCGAATTCATCGCGTCCTATGCTCCCTATATACATTTCTCGGACCTTTTCGAAAATTAATGTCATTACACGGTTTTCCATGGTTGCTAAAGTCATAGACGAAATCAGAATAAAATCTGATGCGTCGTTGAGCTCCATTCTGATTTTAACTCCATGTCAGTTTCAGGGGCGACAGGATAAGTGAATATAGCCCTAGAGGAGCCTTGCCCAGTGGCTGAGTGGTTGCCTAGGTAGGTACTTAGCTGGTAGCAACCTAATATTTACCGCTAGCATACTGATTTGCTAGACGAGACTTTATTAGGTACCTTATCCAATAGGAAAAGGAAATAGGAACAGGAATCACACCGACGAAGCAGACCGACGTAGCAGACCGACGTAGATCTTAACTCAAATTGGATTTACAAAATCTGAATAAAATACCTATGTTTGACCCAGAGCCTTGAAAATATAATCAGAAGACAAAATCTGAGAGATCTAATAATGGCAAAATCAGACAGACACTCGTATTTTAGGGGGGTGTGTAGTACAGCATTTTCGGCTTTGTATTCATAGGTAGTACATTGGGTCGGGAGTACTCTAGACGTCCAGGCACGCCATCGTTGCGTAACAACGTGGTAACTAGACCTTATACAGCTCATAGAACCACGTCCCTTAAAGGACGTTAACGCATTCACTATCATCATACCTCCCTAGGCGTAGTAGATATATAAGGTACCTGCTACCTAGGCATAGAGCCTTGCGGTTTTCTATCTTAAATTCATCGTCGCCACATAGTAAAATCAAGGATAAACCCACATCTTCTATATTGTATTCCAAGACTGCCAAATTTTGTCGCATATTTCTAAACTCTAGCAACAATGAATGAATCCAATCGACAGACAAAACTCCCTAAGGCTGACTGGTCTCGCCACAAAGAAACAATAATCCAGCTATATCTAGATGAAGACCTTAGCTTGAAAGATCTGGCCCAAAGACTGGCAACCGATCATAGATTCATGGCAACGTAAGATTTTCACTCCAAATCCAATTCTTCATTATTTTCACTAAGATCCGCCATAGTCCTTCCCAATTGGAGTTTCAACTAAAGTCCTGGCGCGTGCGTAAAAATTTGAAGTCGCATGAGTGGAAGCCAGTGCTAGCAAAACTTGACAGAGCTCCTTGGGGGACTCAGACAAGGGTCTGCATATCTGGTCGCGTGGTCCCCAAGCATAGGATTGACCGAGCGCGACGGCATTGCAACAAAATAGCTGGCAGGGCACTATCAAGTCTAGATAACACTGCTCTGAACGAGATCCTGAATGACGGTCAGATTTGCATTCAAATGCAAAAGCCAGACGGTACATGGGTCGCCTACCCTAGGCTTACAGGCCACACATCTTTACCTTTGCCTTCAACAGAGCCTTTCTTTGACGAGGGTGATAACGTTTCTTTTGGGTTGGAAGGGGATGAAGCATTTGGATTTTCTTCGCCATTGTTAGACTCTCAGATTGGTCCGATGATGTCCCTTGACCAAACGGACGCATCAAGTACCTGGCAACTGTCGTTACCAGATGCATTTAACTATGTTCGTTCTAATGGCGGACATGCAAGTCCTATCATGCTCCGTCCTCCTACAGAATGGGAGTGGCTTGCAAGGTTACCATTCCAACGATTCGAGAACACTTGGAAGACAGTAAACCAGCGAGAATTCGATGTTTTCGAAAAAGGACTTGCACTGTCTAATAAACTTGGGATCTGGTACTTTATTGAACAAGTTTCCAACACGGACCCAAGACGGTGGATTGGCGAACCCCTATCGCGTCCTGCTTTACTGCGTCTCATACGAACGGGGATAGCATATCTTCCTGAACATGGAACAAGCGCCCGGATTGACAGAATTCCAGACAATGACCACGCCTCAATTACAGAAGAGGAAATGACTAATACCACCCTGTTTCGACTCATAATTTCCTCAATGATAAATGGGCTAGCGAGCCTAGGTAATGTGCCTATCGAGAACATGGTGCAGTTTCTTGATCGATTTCAGCGTATGGACCTACTAGTTTCGCGATTCCTTCAGTTCAGCGAGAGGCATACCGCAAAGGCATTTGTTGAAAGTCTTCTTTCAGCAGCAATACGCCAGAATAGGGAATCAGTCGTGGTTGAGATACTTGCAACAAAACTTCTAGACGATGTTACAAAACTTCACTTTCTAAACGAATCAGTCGATGCTGAGAACTTAGAGGTGTCCATAATCTTACTCGATACAATATTAGATTCAGCTAAATCAAAAAATGGAAATTTGATTTACAGCGATAATCTAAGACAACTTCTAAGCTTCGTCGTGCGACAGGACTCAGATTGGACACCATATGTGCAACGTGTTTTGAACGCGGGTGTGACACTAACTGCAGAAGATTTGAAGGATCTTTTTTCTGATGGGGAGGTTGGCATCCTTTGCCGTACAGAGTTGTGTTATTCAATTGCTTCTAGCATGAATCACTTTCAGCATGAGAAATACGTATCTGCACACTGGTTCTTCTTCGTAGCCACGGCATTAGACGAAGCGGCAGCAGTTGAGCTCACATCAGAATTCATATCGTTTTGTCATAAGATGCATGGTAGTAAATGCATACGTCAATCTCAGGAATATTTTGACTGGGGGGTTATAACAGCTGCGAAACGCGGATTTTGTGATCTTGTTCGTCTACAGCTTCCCCTATGTTGCTCACACTCGAGAGTTTTAGTTGCTGCAATATGGAGTAGCAATACAAACCTGATAAAATTAGTCATGGATCAACAACCAGACATCAATCAAAGCCATTGCATTGAACACCGGAATATTTGTCGATACAGTTCGAAATATCTCAGGTCTATTGCAAGAGATAGATGCAAACCAAATTCGGCATTAGCGGAGGCAATAAGAAATAATAACGCACGACTCATACAAATTCTCGAGTTCGGTGGCGTCCTCGACCATCTTTCCGGCAAGCGCTTCGATGCTGCGATCACAGCTGCTGCAGAGATTGAAGACGTTAGCTATTTCAAGAAGCTCATTGACCACCGCTCTATTGGGAGGAATGAACGAACCAGAGCGCTACTTCTCTCAATCTATCACGGCTGGGATGCAATAACTATAGAGCTACTAGATACAAGTGCTCGAATCGATGAAAACATTCTGCATGCTGCAGTTCAGCAGAGAAATGGCCTAATCATACAGAAAACATTAAATGCGGGCATAACGGGCGAAGGATCTACGCAGACGCTTTGCGAAGCCATCGAATGGGGTGATAGATCATTGATCACACAATTGTTGTCGATCTTTGTCTTCCCCAAACGTTTCTGGACTGCGAATCCGTCCGAAATTTACTCGGAAAGCTTCGACATGATTTTGTACCTCCGACGGTACCTCCGACATAAATTGACGATCGAGGAGCTATCAAGTCACCTTCCGCCGCCGCTGGTCTTCGCGAAATACATCAAAGGAAATGACATGTTTGATTTCCTTCTCGGCACTAAATTGGCAACTAGGCAAGCTCTGAATGGCTGTCTGATATGTGCGGTGCTTAAAAACGACAGCGACTTCCTGAGACTTCTCATTGACCAAGGAGCTGATCCACTAGATAGTCATGTCTTGGAGTTCGCAGTGCATGACCGCCCGAGCATGTTGCACCTTCTCTTATCTCAAGCAAATCAGGAAAAAAGAAAAGTAACTCGAGGGCTAAGGACTTCAGTTCTCACTGAGGCAATAAGAATGGGCCGCGATATTGCTTTCATTAAGGCTTTGATCGAGAGTGGGCTAATTGACATATTTGATACTGATCGTTTCTCAGATTTGAATCCTTTAGGAGAGGCAATTTCCCTTAGCAACAAGAACTCGAGCCTCAGCCTAGAGATCACATTACTACTCCTGAAAGCGGGACACAACCCAAACAGCATCGTCGAATTAAGGTGTTGGGGTGGTGGTTATATCCCCAATGTCAACCAAACGGCACTCCTCAAAAGTATTGAAATGATGAACCTTGATATAGTTCAAGCTTTGATGGACCGTGGTGCCAACGTCAACGAACCTGCAGTTCTCGCAATCAAGAGAACCCCTTTACAGAAAGCCTCAGAAATTGGAAGTCTTGAATTGGTTCAATTACTCATTAGCCGTGGAGCAGACGCTAACGGCGAGGCAGCCTTCCAAGGTGGTGGCACGGCCCTCCAGATGGCTGCAATCAGCGGGAATTGTAATGTTGCTGCAAAGCTTTTGAGCGCGGGAGCGCTATTACATATGCCGCCATCAAAGATTGGCGGTCGATGGCCTCTCGAGGGGGCAGCAGAGCACGGTCGCCTCGATATGATCGAACTTCTCTGGAAAGCAAACCAGGAAATTGTTTTTTGCGGAGGCAAGACCGGGTTCGAAGAGGAGCACTGCATCAGGGCAATGACATTGGCCAAAAAGGAGGGCCATTTCGGTTGTAAAGATCTGATTGAAAAATTATCTGGATTTAAACTACCCCAAGCACAGTTGGATATAATGTCGGATTCGGAAAAAAGCGACTTTTATGGAGACGAGGAAAGCTTTGGATCTGAATTCGGCGATGAAATATCTAGTATAGCGTCGGAAGACTAATGATTGATAATGTTATGCGGGTCATACGCAGAACGTAGCCGTCACTTTCTAGGAGTTTAGGTCTAGGCGCCTAGAAAGACACCAGCTCCTATCGTCAGACCCGATCAAATATCCACTCCCTCCCCTTTTCCTCCACCCAACACCCACTCACCCAATAACCCTCCACCCACCCCTCGTCATCATCACAACACCACCACTCCTCCTACCACCCTCCCCGTGCTGCCAAAAGTCCACGCCCCTGAGCTGCTGCCGGGCCCGGACCCACGCCTTCCAGCGGCACAAGCCGCACGGCCGGTCCGCGGCGCGCGTGCGGCTCTCTCGCGCGAGCCCGCCGCCGCAAGCCCCGAACGTCCGCACGAAGTCGTTTGCCGCGCGCCCCAGCGCCATCGCCTGCGCGCACCCGCGGCGGTACACGACTCGCGTGTGCTGCGGCGTCTGGCACACCGGGCAGATCGTCTGGATCGTTAGGTCGGTGCACATTTCCTTTCCTTTCCTTTGGCGTGGTGGGGGTTGAGGAGGACCTGGGTTGGGAGGTTAGCGCTGTGGATGTGAGGGAGGGAGGGAGGGAGGGAGGGAGGGCTGAGTGGAAGATGAGGTTGGGATATGTGATGGTTTTCGCGATTGAGGATATTGAGGGTGTCTGACCTTGCTATGCGCCAGCGATGCGCTGTTTCATAAGACTTGGAAGGAGCAAAAGACTAACGGCTCGGTTAAGTGTGGATTTTGCGAGATGCGATCTCAAAATGTTTTCTCCTGTAGACCCTCGTGCGAGGGCATTCGATCGAGGCTGATGCGCAATAGAGATGATCTGAAATTGAGGATATACGTGTATGGCTATATGAGGACTTGGAGAGGATTGTTAATAAAGGTGGTATGTGTAGATTTTCAATTGTCCTGTTTTGAATGCAACTCGATAACAGAACACTGAATGAAATTTGAGAAGCAAACATTTGAAAGCACAGGTCGTGTCGTGTTACCTGGTGAACCTTCGTGGTGCTGCACCGGCAACACTGACGATAAACCCATCACTGTAGAGCAATCGCGGTCAACATCGCGACTCATTGGCACTTGTGTTCACATTGAAACAGAATTCCTTGCACATCGTAAAGAAGTAAACCGGTTAGATTTCTCTGATTGGCTATTATTATGTTTGAGTTGAAATTTCTATTTTCTTTTATTTCGAGGTTGGAGGACTTCAATCCTAACCATCTATTTGAACGTAGATAATCGCTAATGCTGATCCGGAATGCTGTCACGTACCTATGCAAGAGTATATACACACTTACACGCCCGAGGGTCTTATTCTAGTGGCCCACGGCACTGTAGATATTGTCGTAGACTGTAGCAAGCCAACCTTCGGCGGGGCCGGCCGTCGCCACGATCCCTAGTCCGCCGGCAGCCCATAATGTAGCGAGCCCGACGGCGACGGTTTGGACACCCCACCAGGCCCGCCGCCTTTTCTTCCGCATCTGCCTATCTACCGTTATCTTCTTCCACTTAGCAGGGGGTGCAAGATCAAGCCACTTAGCCCATCCCCAGACCATATGTCCCACGCCGACAGACAGCAGCAGCGTGTAAGCGATCCACGGCGGCAGCGGTTGCCGGGCAAAGCCGTGTGACACAAACTGTAGGCCAATGTTGGAGCTGTCGCCGTCTACGACTAGAGGTAATATGCGGTTTATACCCACGTGCGAGGCGAGTAGCCCGACGAAGGCGTAGCCGGATACGGAGATATAGTTTAGAGGTGGCCATGCGCTAATGGTGTTCTTGCGATTTGACGATGGCTTTGAGTGGTGAAGTGCCCAGACTCCGGGTGTCGCTCCGCCATAACGCTTTATGTTTTGTCGTCGGCGAAGTAGCCTTATTGCGACGCCGGAAGTAATGTGCGCAACGACAGGGAGACCAACAAGTAGAGTTTCGGTTACGGGGGTCTGGTAAAGCTCACGCGCCATGAGAAGAAAGGGTTCGGAGTAGGGAACGGATTGATATACGAGAGGGAAAATCGACGTATTAGCGACATGGAGACCGGCGAAGAAGGAGAAGGTATATGACGAGTAGCGTTGGATTCGTGATACTGCGAATGGTGGTGGTGGTTAGTAAAGGCTACGATCTCATTGGCTGTAGCGGAAGAGTTGGGAATATACAATAATATATTGGACCTCGCCCGCTACCGCTTAGACCCAAAGTCGAAGTTGAACCTGGAGGAGAAGATTTTGAACTTGGATCTGAATGCGATGCTTCTTCAGGTAGAGGAGGAAGTTCCTTGTCGTATACAGGTGCATTATCTATCGGCGTAGGATCTAAATGGAGCAAGGATATTAACGTCTCTTGCGAAGCCCACGGATTTATGGCACGAGGATCGACCGCCATGAGCTATCGAGCCGCCTCGTTCGGCGTTTTTGAATATCAGAAGAATGTCAATATCGAGGTTGAGATAGAAAAAGTTCAAGTTAATATTAAAAATAGAAATAAAAGAATCTTAAAATGCTGGCGATGTCACACAATTTTTTTAGGAAGTCGAAGTCTTCGTTTGAATGACTAGTAGGAAAGTACAACTGTCAAGGTTTGACGTCAATGCTTCAATTTTATGAGGTGCTACCCACCGCTGCGCAATTGCCCCGCGATGGGTTGGAACTTCCCATCTTCACATTTACAACATCGACAAAAGGGTTGGACTTTCTAGGTCAGAGTGCCGAATTCTATTAAGCTCTACGCCTTTGTTCTTGTTTTATATATTTTCTATATACATAAATACTACATTGGCATTCTGCATAGAATCTGACAGATACCGTTGACCTGAATACCAATCAAGATGCCTCCAGTCGGTAACCTCATCATCACTGCCCTAACCCCAACCACAAATCTCTAATCGCACAGCTCGCTAACCTTTTCGAATGAATATAGAGACACCAGACCCTTCCGCCGGCCCAGACCTCCTCCGCTCGCGCCGCCCTCCAATCCTTTTACTGCGAGCTCTGTTCGAAAGGCTATTCGCGCATGAACGACTACGAGGCCCACTTAGGCAGCTACGACCATAGTCATCGCCAGCGCATGAAGGATATGAAGCAGATGGTCAAGGATCCCACAGCAGGTGCACGCGCTAGGAAGGCGGAAGCAAAAGCAGATGGGCTCATCAGCATCAAGCTCGGCGATTCCAACACAGGCAGCGCTGGAGGCGGAGGATTTAAAAAAGGAGGATTCAAGAAGTCTGGTTTCAAGACCGCCTTCACACCGATAGGCGGCGCGTCGGCCGACGACGAAGAGAACAGCAAGCCAAAGGAAGCAGACACGAGCAACACCAACAACAAAGAAGAGAAGGTCATACCGAGGGATCTAAATGCCGAGAGCGACACCGATGACGAGGGATATGAAGTCTATAACCCACGTTTTCCGACAGATTGAAATAAGCACTCGTAAAATCGTACGTAGTAGTATTTACATAGACACACTAGACGATATAGCGGGTAGGGGCTGTTAGGATCTATGCATCCTTAGATCTCGGATTTGCTTAGGACGATTAGGATTTACAGCTACGCGTCGCGTCGAAGATACCGATGTAGGACACAGCTTTACGGTCGGCACGCGTCGCAATAGTAGTCTCGGTCGAAGATTCCTGGTAGGTAGGCTTGGTAACTGAGTTCTGAAGCTACGGCAGAGTGGTCACGGAATAGTGAAGATTTTAGGCAAGCTACGTAAACGTTAGATATTATGCCTCGTATTAAATCATGCTAAAATCAATAGTCCCTTCCCAAATAGTAGCCATCATTCGCTTGACATCCTCATTTATCCCTCCACGCAGCTTAGATAAAATCATATCGACAACTGGCACGTCCCGAGTCCTCTTCGCCTCGCTCCTCTAGGGACCGACGGTGATGAAAACGACGTTGAATTCTCGATTGAGAAGGGGTTCCAAAAATTCCCATCCCGGCCTAAACCGAGATGGAGCGGTCAGTAAATAGTTTTCAACTAGCAAAAACACGCACTCGGATTGCTCCTCACTGTGACGCGTAAAGCCCGTGCACTAAGATGAGGAAAAAAGAGAAGAGAAAGTTTTAAAAGTTGCGGGCGGCAGAAGAATTCTTAAGTAGACTCCAAAGCGGTCAGGGCCGACTGCCTGATCAGCCGAAAATTCTGTCAAGTGGGGCAATGGCCAAAATGTACTTAGGTACTTCTTACACACAGTAAGGTCGATTCACCCACCACTGAGCAATTTCCGATTTTCTGCTTTTGTCGAGGCCAATCAAATTGCAGAGAAACAATTACTGTGAGTGGGCATATCCATGAATGCGTCAGGTACCACAGGCTAAGCAGTGATCGCAACTTTCAATCATGGCTACTACCTAGTATGAAATACAGTGCAATACTTGATACCAATGACGGTATAATTTTATGAAAACGTCACAGATAGTTACCTATATTCGTTTATCAGTTATCATGAAGTATTCAGTCAAAAATCAACAAACTGTTATTCAAAGTTATACTTCTTCCTCGCCTGCTTCTCGATCAAAGACGGCCATATATAGTACAGATGATGAGCAATTGCGTAGGGAAACTTGGGAATCACCACACTGCCTCTCACCTGCTGATCCACTGCGCCAACGCACCTATCCGCAACGTAGTCCAGTTGGAGCCCTCGCTGATTCGGTCCTGCCTCCCGTGTCGTCTCGTCAGCATCGACAGCAGAGGCACGAAAATTCCCCTGGATGGTTGCTGGCAAGACGAAAGTGAAGGCAATCTTGGGATGTTCAATCGCGAGTGACTGGAATAAGAGCAAAGACGAGGCCTTGGTAGCTCCGTACAACGCACGAGTCGGCGCCGGAATCACGGCAGCGACCGAAGAGATTAATAGGATAGATGGCGACACCGAGGTACGTAGTAACATAGGAATGAACGTCAACGCCGCAACGAGAGGCCCGTAGACATTTCCTTGGGTTGCGCGAGCGGTAATGTCAGTCGCATGCCGTATGCCAGCCTCATCAGCATCGTCTGTTTCCCCAGGTTTCACGCCAGCCAAACTCATGACAGGCTGCACGGCCGAGACGCCGGCGCACACGTAAAGGGTATCCAGACCACCCCATTTAGTAAGAAGCTCCCCTCTCACCCGTACCATGTCCCCAGCATCGCTGAAGTCGGCGGCGACCCAAAAACACTTCTCCCCGCACTCCTTAGCCAGCTCTGACAGCTGCTCCGCTCGGCGCGCAACGATACATATATTCGCACCGCGTGCTGCGTAGCGCTTGGCTACGACACGACCTAACCCACTCGAGGCACCTATGATGACAACCCGCTCGTCGATCGGCCGTATGCATTTCTGCCTCTCGGGTGAAATAGGCGAAACATAACGCCAGGCAAAATAGAGCGTAGCTGCTGGAATTAGGAGTGTGGGTGTAGCCCAAGCCACTGACGCAGGGTTGAAAGATGCCCACGGCGGCCAATTGGACATGATGCTGGCGATTGATTTCCAACCGGTGCTTTGTTTTGTCAAGGAGAAGTTGGCTTCATCTAGGTAACCACCTAGTGGATTCCTAAGAGAATCCGAGGTAATTATTAGCAATATTGAAGTACAAAAGATAAACAGAGAGTTCAACAGTTGGAGACAGGTGCATGCTAAAGGTCTTGGTGGGCAGCTGGAGGTGGGCAGGCGGACAGGCGGGTGGGGTAGATACGGGTAGCAACAGCCCTGTGGATATCACCTAAACAACACCTAAGCCTGAAGCTACAAAACCTTCTAATTCTCAGAAACCAACTGACCAACTAACTAACCAACAACAACAACAACAAATCATCGCCATCACTGCCATGGCCCTGACAGCTCTCCCGAGAGAGCTACTTATTCCCGAGTCATATCATATGATACGTCTATCGTGGTTCCAAGGATGAATTATCCGACGCACTGGACTTCAATTTCAGCTTGGCTCATATCAAGTAGACTCAGAAGTCACTTTCCAAGACCACTTGAAGACGTCGATCGTCATGAAACTGCCAGTGCTGTCTGCGTTAGAACATCTGTGGCTTGGAATTAGACATACTCGACGATGACTCTGCTGAAGAAATTCTCTTAACGTCTCGCTCCCTGGTAGGCTTCTCAACAAGTTGCAACATTAAGAGATAAGCGCCGATAGCAACGCCTAACTCTTTCCATTCCTTTCTCGAGAGACGATAACACCATTTCTACATGGCTATTATACAATAGTCTGGATACAACGAGCTCGCTTAAGGGACGGCCTTGTAGCAAGAGAGAGATATTTGTGTTTGGTGCCTTGCTCTGTACCCCTGTCATTACCTACAGCGGACTGTATCCTATTTTGCTACTTTCCGGAGTCTAGTTTTTTTTCTTTATTTTCGGTTCTTGTCGCGCAATTGAAGATGCATTCGCTTCCTCCCCGTCTCAGTCAACTTAACTCTACATACATATAAGCAAAAGTATGATAGATGCTAAGTTTTCGTACTTCCTAATAGTCAACAAAACCCCTTAGCTCGTCAAAAATCACTGCGCAAGATATCATATAGAGCGCGCAGGTCCGGTCATTCCCAATTCGATCATCCGGCAGTAGCTTAGTCTCGAACCGACGAGAGCTGAGCATTCAGCTGAGGTACAGCGTACTGTACTTACTCTCCTCTCTGTGCTCAGCTGACGACGGATCCATCGCTGCAGATGTGAATCTAGGAAGTGTGAATCGAAAAAAGTCTTGGCTAGATGGCTAACAGGGGTTGTAGGGTGGGTTGCTTCGCATCACGCGAGGTTACGGACAGTGTCCCGAAAAGGCAACTCGATATTACCCACATCCCTCTCCTCTCCAACTTTCACCTCCTCTGCTTCTCTTCTGCATAGGTAGACGAAGGGATGTGGTTGCTGACGTACCCAGAAGGATTCAATCCGTTTCCAGAACCTAGGAACTTTTGAAGATACCTATGCAGCTGCCCGGCACAGCACATTCACCGGAAAACTATTTCTTTTCGATCCGAAAGCGATATGGGAACCGACGAATCCCCCTATGCACCTAAGGCACAGGGTACGCATGCTAGTCACCGTTCTATGCAATGGCCACATGGCACGATGGTACAATCTAGCACTGAGATGCGGAGTTGAGCTGCTTTCGTCCTCCCTCATTCGCTAAACCTCCAGCAAGTCATAAGCACTACTTGCAACCTTACATATTCACCACGTGGTAAAAGCCTCGATTGATAATCTTGTCTTGCAGACGAGGAGCTAACGATGTTAGTGAAGGGCTAACACTGCCATTCTCGTTTCAGAGTAAGGGTAGAATTCGTGCCGCGGAGGCTCCTGGCATCATAATCCGAGATGCTGGCTCCAGGCGGGTAGATGGGGTGACCGTTTAGTCGAGATTAGCAGATCGGAAATATCTACGGCCAATTGCTAGGTACCCGAAGGAATCCTACGCCCACGCGCATATATGTATGGCGATGCGCCTGTGTGTTACGCCCGGATGTCGCTCAACGCATCTACCCGTTCCTCGGTCGATGTTCCGATGCTTCGCTGCCCATTGTCAGATAAATTCCGGGTATTCACCTCACAATGCGGCCCCTAGCGTTGCTTGCGATATTTATGAGCTGCGTGCCAACCTGGTGCTGCGGCTCCAGCACGTCAGAGATCGACAATT
Source organism: Annulohypoxylon stygium (assembly GCA_003314315.1). Taxonomy (NCBI): domain Eukaryota; kingdom Fungi; phylum Ascomycota; class Sordariomycetes; order Xylariales; family Hypoxylaceae; genus Annulohypoxylon; species Annulohypoxylon stygium. The sequence continues at coordinate 355,673 of QLPL01000047.1, forward strand.
TGATCGTGTTCGGCGATAGCTACACTGACGAGGGCCGATTGACCTACTTCCTCACCCACGACTACAACCCTCCTCCAGCAGGTCTCTACATACCAGAGTCGAATTTGACATCGAGCGGCGGACCAAGCTGGCCTCAGTTTGCCTCGAAGAAACTTGGCGCGACGACGTACAACTACGCCGGTAAGCAGGTTACGGTACCCGCATTGCACACAAATGAAGCCAATATTCTTATAATTCGTATTGCCCATTCATCGAGTCCATATATTTATCATAGATCCATATATCGTAGACTGACATCGAGACTAGTGCGTGGCGCGGTATGTACCAACATCTTCCCGGGCATTCTCCCGGCTGTGGATGACTATGAGGTCCCGGCCTTCTTGGCCGACGTGGCCTATGTCAATTCCACGACTGGCACCAACACGCTCTACACCAACCGAACGCCTGACAATACTGTGTACTCCCTCTGGATAGGTGCTAACGACCTTGGCCTGAATGCATTCCTTACAGATTCCCAGCCAACGGGACAGACCCTGGACGCATTTATCGATTGTATATGGCCGACCTTCGACGGCATCTATAGTGCTGGGGGACGTAAATTCATCCTTTTCAATGAGGGGCCACTCAACTACACGCCATTATATAGATCGCTTCAGAATGGAGGAGCCGGCAACGTACCCCGCTGGCCTGACAAGGAGTCATACAATACTACCGAGTATGAGCAAAAGGTGCTCGAATACGTTACTCTCACCAACACCATATTCGATTACGGGTCCCCGTTCCAGCTCTTGGTGAAGAAAAGGTGGCCCGATGCGTCCTTCAGCATATTCGACGTTCACCAGCTCATCTCAGATATCTATAACTCACCTTCTGATTACCTGGATGCGCCGGCCAACGCCACGGGTTTCTACGCAGAGTGTCCGAGCACGTTGCAGCTCGGGACCACCGGCTGCAATATCTCCTCTCATCCTCTGTCGAGCTTTCTATGGTGCGTAAGACGATAATGATAGTTAGGCCGAGGAAGAATACGCTGACATGATGCAGGTACGATGAGCTACACATGTCGCCTAAAGTCCGTAAGTATCCTTGAGTTCCTCACTGCATGGCTTCCACTTGCAAGTTGCTGACTCCACCCACAGACGAGTATATAGCTACCGAGTTCGTGAATATCGTGAACAAGAATTCCAAATATGGAACATACTATTAGTAATTTCAATGGTGGGGCATATGAACATATGGCATCAGCGTTGCATACAGTTATACCTGTAATATCTCACCAAGGTGTGTAGGTGTCTTGGAATATCTAGCAGTAGCTCTTAATGAATAATAATTTGCATTTATGTGTTGCCTAGAGGCATATTAGACACCTTCGTACTATCTATCGCACGATGCTTGACTGAGGGGTTAGCATTTGTATGCTAGCATTAAGCACGATTCGATTCCAAAAAGCGCTTACTGTAAATTCTGTTAAAAGCCTAAGTTGGTATGAAGAACCTGCTTCAACTATAAATAGACGGATCTCATAATCGTATATTCTTGCTTTGTAATCCTCTGTCGTCACGTTTCTTTGAAGAGGGAGGAGAATTATGAGGCATATTTCTCGTCATCCTTGGAATATATTTTGCTACTTAGTACCAAGTCAAACAGAGTTATCCACTACCTAGTATATTCGCAATATTGTCGCTAAAGACAGTCCCTTAGACAAGATCCGTTATTCCTCCTTGCCTGCCAAATTATTAAACGCAGTATACCTAATCGGTGACACTGATATTATAGAAAGGTTTACCTACTATTAAGCCCTGAATAAATACAGGGGAGTTAGCGTCGTTTAGCGCACTTTTCCCAGTAACGGTCCAGCCACAAACGAGAAACTTCACGACGACAGCTAAAAAAAATACTGAGTGGTAGCTATAAATCGTGATTCCAGATCAATAAGAATTATATTATTCAATTTCATATTCGAGGCGTTTCAATCATACCTAAGTTCTATTACTTGAGATACAATGTACATAGGTAAGAAGACTAAAGAGTTTCGTTTTAGGTATGTCGCTGTTAAACCGTTGCCCCACATGATATCATTGGATTCTAACCGTCGTCCTAAGCTCCCTACCGGGGCCTACCCTCCAGCTATAACTACGACGGACTTTAGGACTTCCAAGCGCTAAGGATTTAGGGGTAAAATTTCTATCAACAATAGTTCAACAACGGCTCGGCAACAGTTAACATTATATTAAATTTAGGGACCTACCTACCTACTTATTCTAATATCCGTACTGCTATATTTGTATCATTCAAATCTTCATTCAACGCGCTCTAACTTGAGTCTACCCCGTTGCCAAGCCGTTGTCTAGTAGTTACGGGCAGGTTGGGTTGGTAGCAAAAATACAGTGTAGATACAATATCTACCTGGTAGAAACGCCCCTAAATAAAATCGCTTTTATGATGCACAAAGGGATGGCGGATCCTAGAATAACTGGCAATAATGCGTTGAACTCCTTCTAGCCCTACCGCCCAAAACTCCCTTAGATATAACCATAGGGGGCTTACTGTTAGGTAGTTACACGGTGTAAAAAAGATTTGGCGTCTTGCGACGCCCAAGCCCGCCCCCAAGGTACGAATTTTGAATTAGGAACTAATAGGATTTTCGGCATATAATAATCCACTAAACTTACATTACCTTTTACTTGAGGGGTAGGGTCTTCGTGAAGGATCAAGCGATGGATCACACGAGCTTCCAATATCTTCACTATGATCTTAATGGACAGTTACCTAACCGACTGATTCTCACGTGGTTATTATTCTATCTTTCAGCTCTAATCTTGTCCTTGATAACTAGCTACCTAGCTAGCCAAAAGAGTGCTTGGGATATTTTTCGACCTCGTGCTTTTTCTCAAAGCGTTTCCTCAGTCCTCGTGTTGTGTCACTGGTTTCTCATTCATAGCTAATCTTCGAACGCATTTGTATCCTCGGAACTTTCGCGCGGGAAGCTTTGCTTCGAACTGTAAGAAGATAGTATAAGCGAATATATCCTAGATCTTAGTGCTTAGGTCATTGCTTACCATTTCGTCTATTTCCTCCAGCGTGCGACCTTGGAGAATGGATGTTAGAGATTATTGAGACGGCGAAGTTGGCTATAGTTTCAGCACATTGTGGACATTGAAGCTTACCTTGAACTTCAGGGAGAAAGAAATACACCCATACTGCTGCTACGAGAGAGCTTGGGAACCAAATGTATCCGTATCTCGGCCCCCAGTTTAGAGAATCGGGGTTGATAAAGTCTAGAGGAGTTTAATCAGCTTTTTAGGCTCCAAAAACAATGCATGTCGTTGTAAGACCGCTTACATGGAGCAGTAAAAGTGGTAATCCACGCGGCAAGAAATCCAGATGCCGCACCTAATCCAAAGGTGTAGCTTCGTAGCCGTTGTGACGGGAGTTCACCGCCACACAACCACGAATAAGTTGCGACCATCCCCTAGAGTCCATTGTTAGTATTATCAAGATACGTGACACCATGTAATACTCACGTTATAACTCATCATGTATAAACAAGATAGAGCTACGAGCACTACTCCTGTAGCTTTTGCGCCAGGATTCTTGTCATAGACGACTGCGACGATCAACTGGAGGATACCACAGGTACTAAGACCTGTCATCAGAAGCACTCGGCGACGACCGTATCGCACTACAATCAACAGGTTGATGACAATAGCAAGCAAACCGATCGCGCTAAGAACGCATCCCATCGCGAAGGGATTAGAAACCTTGGCCATGGTGAAGAAGTAGGCCTTGTACGCTGTTTATAATATCAGTAAATCAAAAACTCCTTACGATATAGATGGTCTTACAGATAATGAACATGGAGCCGGTGGAGGCCTGCAGCGTAACTCCGCAGACGGCAAGTATTGTACGTCTCCTGTCTATCGGGTTCTTGAACATGTCTAGAAGGCTGACTTGACTTCCCATTTCTCGCTCTATATCGATCGCTGCTTTTATCTCTGCAACCTCGATGTCGACTTGGAAGCCAGTTGGCCTCAGCCATTCCAGCGATTTCTGGCCGTCTTCGATCCGGTCTTGCAAAATCAGCCAGCGCGGCGACTCAGGTATGAAAAAAAGTCCAACACTTAAGATAAGGGGCACGATATAAATGAGTCCCAGTGGGATTAAATAAGCCGATCGGTCAGTCCGTGATGCAGTTGCCCAGTCGACAATTGTGCCAATGAGGGTACCCTAAGCAATGGATAATGTTAGCACTTTGGAGAGTAGTCGCCTACGTCATCGACTTACAAGGGAGGTGCAAAACTGGAAGGCGGTTAAGAAGAGTCCACGATACTTAGCTGGACTACTCTCTTGGATATACAGCTGAGAAAAGGTCATGAAGTAGCCATTGGCCAGTCCGTTGAGTAGGCGTCCAATATAAAGAGCGTTTATGTCGGTTGTAGTCATCATGATAATGTTAGAAACGACGCAACCTAAGCAAGCCATCCTCAAACAAGCTTTTCGACCCAGCTTAGCAGCTATCAAGCCAGCAGTAGCAGAGCTAACGAAAGCGCCGAGTGTCATCAACGATGTGATAAGTTGCTGTCTCACAGTCGAGATATTCCACCCGATCGCTGTATCTGGGGCTGGATGTCCATATATCTGTATAGCTAAAGTCAGCATACTTTTCTTCTATGTATACACCGTAGTACGATATAGAATTGCGGATTTGACGTACCTTGAGAAATCCAGGCATAGCTTGAAGGCCTCCTATTAATCCAAAGTCTATTCCATACTGAAAAGGCGATAGAACCATTAAACCACACGCCACGAAGCATCGCCAATGGGCGCGCATGGTTTCGTCATCTTTAATCCCCATATCTTTCTCTTCGACGCGTAGCAAGATAGATAATCGCGAACGCTCTAAGAAATAAAGGATAGTTAGTCATGGATGCTGCACCTGTCTAGGTATTGCCAATGGCATAGTACGGTATTTACGTACGCGCGAAATGAGAGGAACCCTGCAAGTGCCGAAGAGTCTAGGACATATTCAACAGTGCCAAGTAATAGCCATGGCCCGTTACTCCATGACCCCAGATTTGGAGATTTACTCTCGACTTTTCTACGGGTGCTCCAATATTCCCCACATCGCCGACGAAGATAACCTAACAGATAGGGATATTCAGGCTGTAGTGCTTAGCTATTTTTATCCCAGAAGATCCCCCTTTTTTAAACTTATCCGCATAAGCGATTCAGTGTCCCAGTAATTGCCACATTGCTCTTAGAATTCTTTCTAACTATTATTCATGTAAATTCCGTAGATAGCCCTGGACGTAGGATATCGATATATCAATCAATGTACATTATAGTCGTCAACATTTCGGGTCTGCTGGGGTCACGATAGACAACCTTGTGCTAAGTAATCATATTTGCGTGTGTATCTTTGTCTTGGTGATACTCGTTTCTATGTTGTCCTAGTAACGCTGAGGGTACGAATTTAGACTCAACAAAGTACCGGGAATGCTTGTCGTAGAGAAATCTTGATGTGTGCTTTCTATTTCTGAGAAGTTACGTTTAATCGTGCTCTAGGTATCACGAATCACTAACAAAGATAGTACGCATACTGTACTAATCTTAAAATTGTCACTTCAACTGTTTAGTGAATTAGATAATTGACTACTTCATTCAATATTCTAACCCATAATAATTTTCTTTCAGCAGTCACGGGAGAAACGAATACAACCTTGGTGTTGGAAGGCTACAGGGATGTATTGCCTAGGAAATTGTATATACATACCTCCTAGGTAGGTTTTTGCATGATCAGCAGAAATATGTAGCCCTTGACAACTTTTATCCCTTGAGCCTTGTCCTTTGTACTACATAGAAATTCTGCATGCCAACCTATCTGTCGGCAACCCACTTTGCCAATCCGGTCCCGGTCCCGGTCCCGGGTCCGGGCTATCGGGGGTACTTACCCATTCAGGTAGGTAATGTCAATAACTATCGGGGCCAGTGCCGGAGTAAGGCGCTGTAGGCCTCCGGTGGGCGTGCTAGGCACTTGCTAGGTAGCTGAGTATAAGACGACTACATTGTTACTCTACACTCGCTCCATGTTTATCTGGGGACCTTTCACTAGCAGGTAAGTTGTGCTTATTCATCCACTCAATGAAGACCTATATTACGACGAATACCGACCTCGTTTCTATTCATACATGTTATAGTTTCGTATGTTATCATTCACTGTACGAACTCAGGTAAGGTACCTGCTATCTGTGGGTTTATGTACCTACTAGGTACTCAGGTAGGTACATGCCTGGTGTATAAATCTAGTAAGTACGAAAATTTTGAAGTAAGAAAAGACCACTTGAATCATAAGCATGTCTTCCGTTGGAAGCATCAATTCCAGCAGAGTATGCAATAAGTTACGCCCACATGTTTTCGAAAGAAGTTTAGGGTCCCGATATTGCTGGCCATCGCCATGGCTAATCATTCCGAAAGCGACGACCAGTATCATCACTCGATCGTATCCGATTAATCTCGGTGTGAGTATCCATTGTATTATCCATCTTAATGGAACTGAATTAATTTCAGAATATGACTCTCCCTTTTTCCCCTCTCCTGTGCTTTAACTTCTCATTACATCTAAACCCGCTAAGTCTAGCAGATATACCCCAACCATATGAACCCAACCCTATTGATTAAAGTACAATAAAGCTAACAGAAATGTATTTACTTGCAGGCATAGACCCGCGTCTTCTTGACATTCGTGGTACAGCAGCCTATACCATTCCCGTACCCAATAACTTCGCGAGTGTTCAACCCGCTTTTGATCCAAGTGCGCACGCTGCTGGCTTCGCCCCGGGCAACTTCCATAAATCTAACTACGATCACAACACCCCCCTTTCCAGTACTGCTATGGCCACTAGCCCTGGCGACGGTTTCAACAGCAACGTATCAGGACCCTCCATTATTGGTAATCCTGTTCTTGGACACTCTCAGGCAAATGAGTTCCAGGCCACGCCAACTAGCATAGGTACACTCCAAGGCACATCTCAAGCCAATGAGGGAGGACAGCAATTCAAGTGTCAGCATCCCAATTGCGATTATATGCCAAGAGGAAAAGCCAAGAACCCGATGGGCAATCTTTTAGAGCATGTAAAATACAACCACTTCGGGAACAAGTGTATGTTTCCGACGGAATTCACACCCGGAGAGGTGTGTGGCATAGTGGAGAACGACGAGAAGAAGCTCAGAGAACACATTCGAAAAAATCGCCAAATGATTCAATTCTTTGACACCAATGCCAAAAGGTTCCGGTGGAGCTGTCCATGGCCTACATGTGGTAAAACCGCAAAGTTTACTAAGGAAAGTGCAGAACGCTGCTTGTTCTATCACCAGTACGACATGTTCCATGGCAACCCACAACCACAACGAACAACGCCCCAAGTTTCCCCTGCATCGGCAGGACTACCAAGCAATTCCACCTCAAGCAATGCCGTCGGAGCATCAATTTTACCAGGATCGGACGTCGCCAACCAGCCTCATCTACCTACCAATTTCGATCTTGCTCGACAGTAAATGACCAATGACGAGACCGAGGAAGTTGCGGAGGGTTTTGATGGTTCCATACTTCGCGAAAAGCAAGGAAAGTTTTCTTAAGGGCAATTTCGCAATTCATTCATTGAAGTCGTTGAGGTACGAATGCAAGACTGCAACTATCTTTTGTCGTTGCTAAAGCTAAAACATGAATCACCTACAACAGGACTCGATTCGATGGAACATTTGCAGTTTCTCAGCCCACGACCTTTGAGTCTCGATTAGTAGATAGTTGCAGTTACTAGAATACCGCCAGGTTCTAACACAGTTGATTTCTATTATCCTGTTAGATTTTTCCTTCCCCCGAAGGATAAAAATTGTGACCTAATATGTTCACCCAAGCTATGCTAAACCTAATATCCTGAGTATATCTATCTAGTATTTCCCTGAAAATGAACAAGTATCGAATATTAGGAAATTCAGCGGGAATTCTCTACTACTAGATAGTAGTTCGTAGAAAATAGGAGTAAGAACAGCTGTTGGCAGCTGGCGAAAACCTGTAATATAATGTGGAGATATCCTTTAACTTTCACCTCACAATCAATTCTTACCTTTTTCTTTCCTTTTTTCCTGCTCTTTACACCCTAATCGTTAGAGCCAGCGATATACGATGAACAGTACCTGGACTTTATGGGGTTTCCAGAATGAGCTTGTAACCTTGCACTCGCTTGTCCCTGCGAGATGTCTCCTGTGGGCGTATCGGGTCAATCGGTATCCGATCTACTGACAGTGATCATCACAACATCTCCTACGCCTTCTGCCCCATCAACAGAACTCATATCAGCGATATTGTCTTCATTTCGCGAGCACTGCGCTTCACTATTGTCATGTCGGATGATCGTTGTATTTGACACATACGATCGTATTGCAGCCCATGCAAGACTGAAGAAAGGCCAGGTTACTGCCGATGGAGCTAGGACCTATGATCAATACAAACAAAACGTTAGAGAAGCCATCCTAAACGAATTCAACCGCGATTACAGGGAGGAAAACTTAGTAGGGGGTCAAGGGCAGGCTGAATTTGGCCATAGTGCCGTTGAAACCAACATAGTTCCTTTCTCGACCTTGCAAACGGCGGACGAACAACTCACTTTCATAGAACCGACCAAGCGCCTGGGGTTTGGGCTGGCTATACGTTCTGCTCTGAGGCTAGCCACGACGCCCTTCGTATGGGTGCAGCAGCACGATTGGCCTCTGGTCTCTGACATAACATTGGAGCCACTGCTGGACATTATGCGAATATCCGAATCTGACGAGAATGTTCCTGTGAAATATATCTGTCTTCCATCCGTACGTTTGTTATCGTATGCAGATTCCGCCCATGTCACGCATTTCCCCGTGCTGAGAGAGTTGACCGCGTCCCTTAAACGCGATTTCGTTGCGGAATCTGGAGTCAGTGTCCCTCTCACGCCAATGTTTTTCTGGCATGACAAGCCTCATTTGGCATCTACCGAACACTATTTATCCCGCGTTTTCCCAACACGTCTTTCGATGTCGAGGGGCGCCTTTATCGAAGATACCATCGGGCAGCGATCGAGGAACCAGATGAAGCTGGGGAACTGGACAAAGTGGGCTACCTGGTTATATTACCCAGATAATGGCGAGAAGTTGTGCTTGCGGCATCTTCAGGGTCGCACGTGGCAAGGCGCGGAAAAGGAGTTACAGATGAAGGCTATCTGGATGGCGCGAAACACACAGCAAATCAATCAGATCGAGAAGTAAACGAGACCATTCGTACCTACAGCAGTATAACACTGACATCGTTCCGTCATCGACTAGGTGTCTTTGTTTAGTTACGATTAATCGTGCGTTGGTCGGGAATATGAGAAAGATAGGAATTAACGGGTTTTCAATTCAATTTTTTGCCTTCTCTTATATCTTCATCCATGTTTTCGAATTGCCCTTCACTCCGTCACTGCGCACAGTCGCGTGTACTCGTTCGATCGAAGTGTGTAAGGGGTCGACCTGACTTAAGACATACGAGTCCTGGTAGTACATCCCCTTATTCCTCGCGCCTTTTCTTCCGCCTTCACCCCCTAAGTCCGCATCGCTACCGGTCCTACTGTGAGTCGTGTCTCGAGTCAATCGATCCTCGTCATCATCCATATATCGCGTCTCTCGCGTGATGTTAACCTCTTGCGTCACGAATATTTTACCCCATTCCAAACTCCGCAAAACCGGCCAGAATATCGGGACGCTAGCACATATAGATGCAGCATCTACCTCCAGGACAGCTAGGACGATACTGATTGGTCCGTACCACGTCGGATCCCTAGTGGGCCAAGTTGCGACTTGATGCTCAATAATCGTCACTAACCGCCAAGTCGCGAAAACGAGAACGCTGTATCTATGATGAGTGCCACGGCCCTTCGATAGGTTCGATAGGTTATATGGGATTACGGGGTGAATAGTAAACTTACAAAATTCCCATAGAAAGCAGGCCAACGAGTCGTATGCGAGTGCAGGCTGTCGCGCCGTCTTTAAAAAATAGTGGGAGCGGGATAATTAGCACCAGAGTGTCAAGTACCATGTTGATCGCAGCATGACTCTGGAAAGTAGCAATGAAAGGAGCCGCGTATGATGAGCCATAGCCGAAACAGTTCGGACCTCCTCCGTTATCCCAGAAGGTGTATACCGGCACGCAGGGTACCCAGGCAAGGAAGGAAAACGCCACTCCCCAGAACGCCGTGAATATGATTAGAAAGATTAAAAACCGGCGAACGAAGACGCCTCTTTCGAAGACTCGAAGGTATTGAAGCAGAAGTGCTTCTTTTATAAGTGCGGTCGCGGTCACGTAAGTGGCGTTTCCGATATAAAATGTCTTTAAGAAGCCTTTAGTTTGCCAAGGCTGAAGCAGCAAAAAATGCTGGCCAAGACCAGTTGTGACGCCAACACATACAGCTATCGACCCAGCGGTAACCATAAGCTTGTCATGCGATTAGTGTTAATTTGGGAGATTATCGATCCTCGTATGTACGGAGTCGTCACTTACCAAGTATAGCAAAACACACAAATCATCCCATCCCGGAGCCCGGACTATCAGTAATCGAACATACAGTCGAAGGCTTACGCATATCCACGAGACGACCTATTACTTTAAGTATGAGGATGGTTTTTCATAAGGATGGATTAAGCTTTCTGTGGCGAGTATCATACCAGACATGATATAACAACACCCCATATCGTCGCTGGTCTGTTGGATATGGGTTCTGGTTCATTGAAGTTATCGGTCGAGTAGCGGAACTCCGACATATTCTCCTCTATGACGACCCACGGAGCAAGCGAATGACCGCGAAGTCTCGATTTACCAGACCTCACGCGTGGTGTCGAAAACGGCGCGGTGAAAAAGACGGCATCTAGTCAGTGAAAGTTGGAGGGTTTTCACAGATTATCAAATATGGATTTGATGATCTAGATGTAATAGGTGCACCTCACCGCAGAAGATATGGGATGAGGTCTGCCAACAGGCAAGCAAGTCAGGGGCGCAGAAATTAAACAGGTGACGGCGAGGGATGCGAATGCTTGGCAATACATGTATTATGGATTACGGCTTACATACCATACCACACATACCATACATATGTTCCATACATATGTCATGTCAGTGATAGGATTTGATACATGCGTGAGATCCACCAACGTCCATGGAATCCTTCCAAAAAAAAAAGAGAGAAAAAACAGTGTTGCCCCGGATTGAAGACCCTACTATGTAACTTTGATCAGTCCGAATGCAGGAATTAACGAATAATACGACCCCATCGATTAAGTTATGCCGAGGGGAGGGATTGATACACCAACTAATGTCGAGTACAATACTACCATACTACCATACTACCGTACCTTGCCATATTGGTCGTATCTACATAGCATCTAATAATGCGTCTCTCTCTTTCATTACGTCGATTTGTGTGCGTATCAAGAATCCCATCGAGGTGCTAGGTTGTCGTGAAACTTCAAAAAGCTTGCTAAGGCGGTGCCGTTGGCTGCAAACGGCAATGATAAATGCATATCGGTAATCCAGAGTTACATCGTTTTGCCTTCTCGAACATGGCCTGTCCGATTCCAGGGTTGGGGCTGACGGGTAAAGCAGGGCAGCTGATCCGCCACGACGATCTACAGCATATTTTCCTATGTCCTAGTCCGTTTCCACCGCTGAAAAGGATAGAATAGAGTAAGTACATTACTCGGACGAGTTCGCACCTTATTTGGCGTCGAGACGGTAGATCTTACCAAGAACTGTCATCTCGTAAAATAACATGGGAGATAAATGCGAGAGAAAGATGTATAAAAATTATAGAACAACCCTTAACCCCTGTTCCGGAGCTGGATTATTGATGTTAATCTAGGATTTGTCGTGCATAAGACGCGTACCCCCCTGTGCAGATAGCCAAGAGCTCGGAATAACTATGATGCCCCTTGACTCTTGACGCTTGGGTGCTCAGTGACAAGTCACATCAGCCATGGATGTTTGGTTGGATACAGTGGCCCAGGCGTCCAGTTGGCTGGCTGCCGTGGGGGACATCGGATAGGGACAGGGAAGATTTGTTAAGACCGCTCCATCCGACGACGGCCGAGATTATTCATAAGCATTTCATTTGTCTGGTCAGAATACGGCTAGGATTATGGAATATTCCGCCTTACCTGATATGATTAATACGATAATAGATGGCGCCATGGTTTTTTTTTTCGATCTACTGCTAAGCTCAACTGCTAAGCTCTATTCCGTTATGAGCGTCAGCCCTGACAGGCTTAGAAGGTTGCTAAGCTTACCAAATTATACCTAGTCCTAGATTTGTTGTTTTCCTAGATAGGCATGGGAAATCAATCCACGATGCACTACTAATGTAAGTACTAGCAACATAAGCGGTAGTTTGTATGGTAGAATGCACATTCTTATCCTCATCGTGCAAGGACCAAGTTAAATCCGAGCCCATCCGATTCCTCTTTTGGTTCACCTGCCCACGTTGTTTCCCACCCACTAGAAACAACACCCTACAATAACACTCTCATGCCATGTAAGGTATTTTGTTGGTAATAGGTAAAGATTGTCGATCGTCGACTATGGATGCGGAGGAGGGATTTTCTGACTCAGAGGCGATTATTTACGTGGACTATCGATGGCTTCAATTCAACACAACCTGAGAGCTCACCATGAACCATCGATTTCTATTCTGCAATCCAAAGCCCTTACATCACACAATTCAAGCCGTGACGTTATAATCATGAACAAGTGCCGGAAACTCGGGCACCAAACCCCTCCAAGCCCCCTAACTCCCGGATACTCGATCCAAGACACTGCCTCAGGAGTGTGACACTTTAAATTAACGGCTCGCTTAAGCCCACAACTACCGGATGGCGCTGTTGACGAGAGATCCGGAATATGCAGCGAGTTTTCCAGCCCCTTGTTCAGGCTCAGGCACATATCCACGTGCGTCAGACCCCCCAGACTCGCTTACTATTGCACGACCTGACATATTCGCTCTCCTCCCCCCCCTCCCACACGTGGGATCACGGTAACTAAAAGCTTATTAGTTGAAAGGTTACATAATTATGTATCAACGTGACAGTCGATGGACGGCGGAACGAGTGCAGAGAACTTTTACTTAATTCGCTTATTTCTATCTTGGAGGTTGAGGCTATATTGACAACGAGTGGTGATCAAATGCGCATTAGTCACATATCGAATCTAGATCCGAAGACCAAACTGAGGTTTTGTTAATAATGCTGACGATCAATTAAGGCACAATATGGTCCTAATTGTTCAATATTTCGATGACGCTAATCAGAACGGCTGACTTACATCGGATATGTTTCCCCATATTGAGCTAAGTGCGAAAATATCCAATATTTGGCGCCGAAGCTGGCTTATTCTCGTCATCTTTCACGCCTACCTAGGTAGGTACCTAATTAATTCTTTCACGATGCTCTTGAGTAGGCATATCATAGCTGGAGCGGAAGTAAGTTTCTGACAATCCACAAACTTCAATTATCATACCTACAGTATGAGTTTTTTAGCGAGAGGAAATAGCAGAATAATGCTATGATATTCAATAATCAACCCTAATAGGAATTAACGTCGCACCTAATTAAGTCAATTTGCAGTCATGATATTGCAATGAATTGAACGAACGTCTTGAGCGTCGCTGTACACTTAGAAAGTTGGCGAAAAAAAAAACGACAAGATCATCGATTTCCAAACAACGGTCATCAATCTGTTATTTCCTAGAACTCGTCGTGTAAAACCTCGTTTCCTGCTATATGACGGATTTGCGATCGTCGTCATGCAGCCGCAGTCGTATTTTTCTTCGTCCGCAAAATAGTGAAGAATCCTTCTCATGGAACATAGGACGCACAACAAAGTCCAATACGTTTAGGAATTGCATGACCACCATGGATATTCTCCTACTTAGTTATACCGATATATTTTCAAGATTTCAATCATACCTTGCTGGGTTCCCCGGGTGAAAAATTCCCTACATTTACCCAAAGACTAGGTACCTACCATTCTATGCATCCCACAAGCCATCTCATCTCAGTTTTACGACACCATTTATTTCTCAAAGCTGGAGCAACCCAATACAAAAAGGCGGTCACGTCAAGATCAACACCGGAATCTAATCTATAGATCGCGGTATGATTTTGGAGCCGCTTCATAAAGTCGCAATCTGCATTCCTAGATCCTCCAATAAGTCCTCGCCATGATACCGTGACACTCGGCGATGATCTACGAGTCTGATTTTGAATAGGTAGATATTCTTTATATGATCTTATTGTTGAAATCTCAACAAAGTCTACCCTACAATACTAAAATAAAGGATCGATCCTCCATTCTGATCTATCGGCAGTCGTCATAACCCTATGCAAGATCTTCGCTATCTTAGATAGGTACCTGGAGTCAGTTCATTGCCACATCGCTCAATGTAACTCTTATTCACCCATCTTGATGTTGGAGCTAGACAAGCTGCCCGGTATGACAGAGAAATAGGTATTTCAATACGTTAGATGGTGCGAATTTCGATGTCGTCTCTAGCATGCTGTGTAACACTTAATGTTAGTGGCTGGCAAGTCTCTCCTCGCTCCTAGGAGGCATGACGAATGTCTAGAGACCCCCTTATACTTCTAGGATAACAATGCAATGTAGCGAATGCTCGAGTAGATGAGGGATTACGACAAGATTCGAATTTAGGAATACCGAAACTAGAAGGTAGGAGTCTTTAAGGAAGTTTTATATGAGCCTGAAAACAAGCCTGCTACTCAGTCTGGTAGATTCTTCTACTCTAGTTATGAGAGTTAAAATTGTCATAATATGCGATTAATTTTGCAATGATCTAACTCTTGGATGGATTTAGACTCATAAAAGGCAATTCCCGACTTTATCTCAATCGGAGCGAGCTTCTAAACCTTGCTCACGATGAAGTCCACCGCCTCAGGGGCAAGATCGCTGTACCCATGATGGGCATCTGTCACGATTAAAGTACCCTCGCAGACCTTATCACCGTCATGACACAGAATCAAAGTCTTGCTGGCATCGAAGCTCGGGATCTGGTCGTCATCCTGCGCCTTTTGGGTGTCGCCGTAAGTCACCGCCGCGTAGATCCGGCCCTTGACGCTGGTCTCTGCGGCCTCAACCGACCGGTGTACCAGCGCTGCCCCTTGGCTGTAGCCCGAAACTACGAGCTTCGCTGTCGGACACTGCGTCGCGGCTTGTGTGATGAGCGCTCGCATATTGTCCGCGTCTTCGGGATCGCAGCCCCCATCCCTGAGGTTGTCGATTAGCAAGGCAGGGTAGTCGACGCCCTGAGCTGCTACGGTGTCTGCACCTAATGCGGCTTTTAGCTGGTCGATAGTCTGCGGACCTGGGTCATCTCCCTATAAGAGTATGTTAACGAGTGATGAACAGATTATGAGAAGACGAAACATACGATATTGCCATCCTGGGTACTGCCGCGAGCAAAAATAAAGATTACGTCTCGGCAGCCTCCATCGAGGAATTCGTTTTCTGTGGTTCCAGCCGATTGACGCCTGCGGATACTTGCTGCTGCACCCGCGGTTTGTCTCGCTTTGACCTTTGCGATGGTGCTCTCCGAATAGTCTAGCGTCAAGGGACTGGCGGTCGTGGAGACCGCCAAGGCGGCGGAGAAAAGCGTAAGAGACAACCTCATCTTCTCAAGCGTCCAAGGCCTAACCAGTGCACAGAACCTGACTTGTATAAGCTTGGCGGATGGGGCATCTTCTCCAGAGGGCCACACCTAGCAGCAGCCCTTTATATGTCTCGAGAAAGACGTCTTGAGCGGCATGGACCTGACCTTTCGCACAGACTTAGTCCGGTCTTGGAATGGCCTTACTATTCATCTTATACCGACGACATTTTGCGTCGAGATGCATCCATTACCTTCCTAGAAGGATATGTTCGCCGAGTGGCGCACATCTCAGCACGTCCTCACGAGGCTTAGTCGACGAACACGTGCATCATAGCGACGACAATACGGTGTCTTGGAAGAATAAAACGACCATCCTCAAGATAGAAGGTCGCAGCAAGATCCAGCGAGTTTCAGCGAGGGAAATGACATCGAGCCCGATTTCCGCCCCCGGACAACCCGCTGGAGCAGAGATCTACCCGTCTATTGGGCGCCAACTTACGCGTACAAGGGTGCTAAGCCTGCTAAACCAGGTGCCATAGCCGCATGCGGAGTTGTATTAGAGAGTTAGCGATTTATAGGGCTATGAGCTACGATGCATCTCGGTTGAAACGTCGGGGTACTACGCGGGGGCGGAGTTCTTGGACCATCTAGCATCGTAACCCCGCATCCAGCTGATCGTCGATGGCCCGTGAATAGTCCACGAGTACGGGTACGATATTGACCGAAGTTGCAAATTGGTCATTGTAAAAAGACAGATCAAGATTGGAGGTGCTTCATGCATGTCGTGCATATCACGAAAAGATAAAACAGGATGTCTCTGATGACGATGTATTTAGAAGAAGCCCTTGCCTGTTGAGAAAAGGGGTATATATGACGACTGTGCTTTGAAGCCGCCACTCAAATCGAATAAACCACCATAAAAATGTAAGGCTAGAAAAACCCGTCAAATTATTGGTCATTGTCTTGATGACACAGCTAATAGAAGTTGTTCGTGACCAATCGAAGCTTAGAGCGGTAGATTTGAAAGAGATGAGACAACAAAAATTCAAGTTAGGCTGACATCCATTTAGCTTAGGCTGGGTACTTTTTTAAGACCGAGAAAAAGTTGAGAAACAAAATGAGATATACGATGAAAATCTGATATTATGAGACCGTCACTAATCGTGCTCAAGCAGGCATTTCCGCGGTCTTCCCTTCTCCTCATAGCAAAGGTACACAATACGTGCTGAAGTGGCTAAGGCACAAATGAAACAGATGATATCGGATATATTAAAGAGATTAAAATCCCAGATGCGTTATGGGACCATCTGAGACTTCTTGTTGCGATGCCTGAGGTTTCGTTGTTCTGTATTAGATACTTCTCCGTCAGTGTTGCCCGTACCTTCGCTATCGTTCTCGATTTTGACTAAGTCGCTCGATACGTCACTATCTCTGTCCTCGCTCCTCAAGCCGACGCTCGACTTTTTTGATTCGAGTACCTCTCGGATAATCTTCTTGCCTTCGTCTATCTCACCGTTTAATGATCGACAGGACATACACCTCCACGTCCCCAGCTCAGCTAATGATTTGGTTCCCGGAGGAGCTTGTCCGTTCACCAATCGGCAGTTCTTGCATATTAGCACGATGCGGTTCTTCGAGGCTGTCTCATCCTCGCCGAGCATGAGATCCATAATTCGGTCATACCAGCGGGGCGGACCCGGGCTCATTTCGTACTGGGCATAGGAAGCTGGAAGTGGCCCGGCATTGGGCGCAAATTCCTCGGTTGGTTGCTGGTCTAAAGGCGTATGGGGACGTGGCATGAAAGAAGGATCTTGGCGGGGTGGCATAGGGCCTAAGACTGGAGCGTGAGGGGGCCTTTGAATGTTGGCTGTCGGTGGAGGAGGTATGTTGATCCTTGCGCTAGGAGGGACAGAACCAGCGTTTAACGTGCCCGAAGCCTTCCTTTGCTGTCCTTTTCCTTGATCCTCCCCTTCCTCTTGCTTCTTCGGCTGATTTCGCCTCTCTCCAGTGCCTCCGTATTTCTCTAGTAATTCTAGGGTTGAGTCATATTTGGTAGCATCCTTTAATTTCTGTATCGTCTTTGCGCGCTCGGCTTGGTGATCTTTGAGGCGAGACTCCAAGCTGTCGATGCGAAAACTGAAATATGCGTTGGTAAATGTTCGCACGAGGTAAATACTAGGTTATATATGATGTCAGAATAACGAGTTTGCCACCGTACAAACCTCACGAACCGCACAAAAAGCTGGACAGGGTAGCAACATACACCACAGGGCCACCGGCCATGCCAGTAAATTCCCATGGACCTAAATTCTGCCACCCGACCACCAGGGTCAAGACGATAGCATAGACGAGATAAGCAAATGTGAGGTATAGAGTCCATAGGATTTTGATTCGGCGAGAGTTGGATCGCGCTTTGTCGAGATTTGCTGTGGTTTTTGTGATCTTGTCGGAGAGGGTTGAGAGCGTCTTCTCAAACGAAGACGGGGAAGAGTCGTGGCCCTATTATCGTACATATCATGTTAGCTATACCACAAACTTGCATGATTATACGAGGCATAGATAAATACACCTCCAAGGCTACTATAAAACTGGGTGTCTGGGTGACTTGCCTTCCAGGGCCAGAAAGACACCATGATTTCTGTAATATAAATTTATAGAAACGTCTACCGTAGGAAGATCATGGCTAGCCGTAGGAATGGTAGGAAGGTAAGGTAAGGGGAAAGTGAAAGAGAAAGGCAAAAGAAAAAGAAGCTGTTGGAAGAAGAGGAGCAACAACACAAGTGAATAACGAGTATGCCTAGGTAGTAAATAGATAAATAAGGAAGTAAGTAGGCTAAGGATAGAAGGGTACTGCCTAAGGTTGTGTTAGGCAAGTAGAAGAATTAAGACCTGATGACAGTTGTGACGACATTACAGGTGAACATTCGAAGTATCGAAGCGTCGAAGCAATTAAGGACAACAATAAAATAAAATCATTGGCTGTCGACGATTATTCTATTTAGTTGTGGCTAAGCCCACAGTTTATGTACGCTAATTATGCCGGGATTGTCATGTACAATCTAGGTATATGCTGTATATTCTTGGCTGGATACTTGCGCTTACTTTTGGCAGCAGATACTTGTCAGATACACCATCGCGATAGGGCTATCTGGCTGCTAGATGTGATTGGATCAACTTTAAATATTTTGCGACCAAGTGCGACCAGAACGCCAGATCAACCTTTAAGCCAAAATATTAATACCTGATTACCTCAGATGGCACCTGCGCATTTGTACGGTGGTCGCAATTTTGGAGACTTGAAGATTCGACATTGAATATTTCACTATTATCTATTATCTCGCATTTCACTATTTCGCTATTTCATTATTTCTACACATTTCCACCACCGCTAACACTTAAACACTTACAACGCTCTCTCGACTTAAGAAGCTTTTTAGATTCCCCCGTTTCATCTACGCTGCGCATGGCTACAGCATCCAGTCTTATCCAATTTGCCGCATCTTTCGTCGACGCCTTTCAATAAGGCCGTTCGTTGAGTTGTCGAGTTGTTCCAAGTTGTCAAGTCGTTGAGTCGTTAAATTCAGCATGTTATCTGTATGTTTTATCATATTTACATATGTCTGGCTAGCTAGCGCAATACAAATCCAAAGAATTATCCATCTTAACATATCACTTTCGCAGAGAATAAAAGGTGCCATCGATCGGAGCATTGCCGAAGAGCAAGCTCGCCAGCGTGCTCTCGCCGAGCAAAGATCCAGTGCCGGTTCCCCTTCAGCTACCGGCCAGCGCCCACGCTCCGTCTCTAGGACAAATAGTACAAATACCTCTGCTAGGAGGAAGGCCAAGAAACCTAGTCAAGATACTTCCAATGGCGACGGTGCTCCTAACCCCGATCCTGCTGTCTTCGAAGCCGCCTTCGTGCTCGATGACGAAGACGCGGATCCCGCACCAGGTCAAGCTACATCCGCGCAGTCTGAGAAAACCATGAAGGAGGGCGCAGCAAATAACGAAAAGAATGATGCGTCAAACGAGCAGAATGAAGGGGCTAAAGACCAAGCTAGCGCTGGCGCTGGGACAGAAGAGAAACCTAAGGACGCTTCATCTACCGCCCCGTCTACCGCTCCGACCGATCTCCCGCCTCAGGTGAAGACCAAGCTGAGAAAGCTCGAAAAGCTGGAGGCCACATATCCCGGTAAGCTACTTCTGCCGCATAGTTCCTTATGCTCTTCGAACTAACAATATAACCAATCCATTAGAACTTTTACGTTCATATCGAATCGCACATGGTAGAGCTACGTCGATCGAGCCGTTCGAGAGAGCCTTGCGCGAGAACACACCCCTGACTACGATCAAAGACCCCTCCGCCCTCGTCGAGTACTTGAACCAGCTCAATCTGAAAGGAGACATGGTCATGGATGAATTCAAACGAGTCTCCACTGCAAAGGATAGCTTCAAAAAGAAGTTTGAAGAAGCTGATAAGGAATTAATCGCTCTCAGAGAAGAACTCTCTGCTCTCAAAAGTGCCAAGGCCGAGGAAACGCTGGCATCTAATGACGGCCACAAAGACGACAATTCAGGGGAGAAGAAGCCGGAGGAAGAAGCAAAACAGACCACTTCTCCTTCGGCGACCAAATCTCCTGTCTCATCTATTCTCGGTGTCTTCTCTCCCAAACAAAAACCTGTAGTTCCCGACGAACCCAACGGCATGAGTGAAGATATGTTTTCTTATGACGACGAGATCCCCCAACTTCAAGCCGAGGTGGCGTCCAAATCTGAAGAGATTTCCAAGCTCGTTTCCGAAGTTTCTGTCTTGAAGGACGAACTAGCAGTGGCTAAAGAGAATAGCGCTGGTTTGGTGGAGAGTCTCGAGAAAGCAACAAGAGAATTGAGTGAAAGCCGAGATAATGTTGCTGTTCGAGACTCGATGCAAACACAGCTGGATGCTAGAAATGTTGAGATCCAGTCACTGACCGAAAAGTTGGGACACGCTCAGTCACAACTACGAAGCTTGGAAGCTAGCCTCGAGGAGGAAAAGTCGAAGGCCTCGTCGGCAGCAAAGGACCAGGAATCTAAATTAGAAACAACAAGTGCAAAGAATTCGGAGCTTGATATAGAGCTTAAGAAAGTCGGTGAAGCCAAGTCCAAGCTCGAAACGAAAGTACGCGATCTGACTACTGAAATCGACTCACTGAAGAAGTCAAAATCTGAGAACGAAGTGAAGATTGAACAATTGAATAAACAAATTCAATCCGCCGCGAAGCCTACACAAGCAACAAAATCGGAGTCACTGGAAGTTCCCACTCCTACATCTACGCCTGCGTCCGCCGGATCTAAGAAGAAAAACAACAAGAAGAAGAAGGGTGGTGCCGGTGCTGGCGCATCTACCGCAATAACTAATACTATTGAAGCTACCCCGAGCGAAGCCTCTGAGACCCCTCAGCCATCACCCCTCGAAAGCCCGGAGACTGAGGCGCTCAAAGCCGAGGTATCTAAACTCAAGGACGAAATCACCGAGAAGGATAATCAAATTGAGCGGTTGTCTAAGCAGAGAAAGACCGAGGAAGACCTTCGGGATGAGATCGAAAATATGCATGAGAGCTTAGTTAGCATTGGTCATGACCATGTCGAGGCGAAGGAGAGAATCAAGAGTCTTGAATCTGAAAAGACGGCGCTCAAGTCTCGAATCACTGAGCTTGAAAAGGAGATAGCCTCCTTTACCTCTAGTACGGAGGCCAATTCAAAACTGCAGGCTGATTTCGATTCCATGAAGGCCGAGTTCGACGAGCTGACGATTAAATCCCAAACCCTGCAGTCGGATCTTGGTGCTGCACAGCAACTAGCACAGAGTCGCTACAAGGATCTTACGGATTTACGGGAAGTCTTAACTAAGGCCCAACCTGAGCTTAGGAGCTTGCGACAGGAATCTGCAACTCTAAAAACAACCAAGGAAGAGTTGGCATCCAAGCATGGCGAGCTCCGCAATCTTGAGAAGCGCGAGAAAGATCTGAAGAATGAACTTGCCCGAGCCCAGCGTCTAGCATCTGATCGTGAATCCGAGATTAAATTACTCAATGACCGACTGACTGCCGAAAAGACATCCCGAGCTCGACTCGAAGACGAGAAACGCGTGGCTGGCAGAGACTACCGCCGTGCTGAAGCTGAGAAGATCGAGCTATCTGCGAAAGCTGAAAAAGCTGGTCGCGAACTGGAATCTTTACAATCCGAACTCTCTACCCTTCGCCCTAAGGTCAAGCAACTCGAGGACGAGGTTACTAAGTTTAAGAAGGAGAAGAACGCAATCAGGGAGGAAGCAGAGCTGAAGACCCAGCAATACAACAATGCCCAAGGTCTTCTCAGTTCCATGCGCGATCAAACGGCCGAGTTATCAATTCAACTTAAGGAAGCGCAAAGTCAAACAGAAAACCTAGAGGAGGAACTAGCAGAAGTGCAAAAGCACCTGTCCGAGAGGACACGCGAGGGAGAAACGATGCGGCGGATGCTTGCTGATGTAGATGGCCGCGCAGACGCGAAAGTACGAGAGATGCGTACCCGGATGGATGCGGCCGTCGAAGAGCGCGATCGCATTGAAGATGAGTTGTCTACTCTCGCTCGACGTCGCGTCCGTGAATCTGAAGAGCTCAAAAACAAAGTTCGCGAGCTTGAGCGCGAGGTCAGAACCCTCTCTAGCGAAAAGGAAGAGCTGGAAGCTCGTGAGAGAGAGTGGCGTCGCCGTCGCGAAGAAATTGAGCAGATCGAAGAGAAATCTGCAGCTGAAGTAGAGGATATGCGTGCGGCGGTCACTAACCTACGATCCGCTCTAGACGCGTCCGAGCAACAAGTTCGTGATGCCGAGAAGCAACGCTCGGATCTACGAAAGCTTTTGGACGAGGCCAGAGGGCGTTACGAGAAAGCGAACAAGGAACTCAAGAGTATACAAGCGAGGTTTAATGTTGGTGGTGGCAGCTCACCAAACGTCGCAAACAGCGGAAGATCTAGCACCGATTCTACGCGTAGTGGCATGAACGGCTCGGCCGCTGCAGGAGCCGGATCTCCCAGTCCAGACACGATGTACTTGAAGGCTATTTTACTACAATTCCTCGAGATGAAGGATGAAAAGACCCGAGCACAGCTAGTGCCCGTGTTGGGGAAGCTATTGCGGTTTGATCGGTAGGTGATATACCCAGTACCTGATACTTCTAATATCCCAACTAACTGAGAGTGAAGCAACGACGAACAAAAATGGATGAATGCCGTCCAGCATCTGTCGAGGCCAGGCAGGTAGAAGGCTAGGCGGCGAAAATGATAATGGCCGATGTGTATCATAGATGCTGCATAGCGTGGAGTCCATTGTATAAAAACTGTAGGAATTGTTGGTTATGTAATCTACGATGTATCCTTTTCACTCGAGCATAGGAGCCAACACAATCTGAAGGGGTCTTTTGTATATTTCCCCCTCAGCTTCTTTTCTAATATGATCACACAATTCCATGACACAGGGAATTGACAATTTCAACTTCTTAGGTCAGGCGGTTTGAGTCCAGCTGCCACATTCAATGGCCCAGCTCAACACTAACACCGTCGTCATATGTTGCTATGCAAAATGTCCCCAGATAATCGATGTAGCGTCTCGAAATGCGACTAAGTCATTTAACCGGGACCAACCACATGTCGATAGCCTCAGTTGCAGCATTCCAAGTGCTTGGGCTCATTCAATTTAGCCTAAACAGAACCAGGATATGGGAACCGGGGCTCTGCAGGATGCTACGTGTAATATAGGTAGCCGAATCGCAACTCCGGTCACCTGGTTACTAGGTATAAGTACCTAGGTAGTTAACAGCACTTCTGAATGCGTAGGTAAGTAAGCGAAGATACTATTAATCTTACGTCAAATGGCTTGCTTGCTAGACAGGAAACTTGATCTAGGTATGTTATGGGTACTGGTGTATGTTTCGGCCAGCCCTTCTCGCAATTCCGCCTTGGCGAGCTAGACATGTGCTGGAAACCTCGCAATTGGTGCAAATGAGAACGAAGGAATCGGGCTTATGTCCGCGATGGTGGCCTTGGCAACAGCAGACTGGGCTAGATTCGAGATAGAATGCGGGATAGGGTCTATAATCCGTGGAGAACCCCAGGTTTTTGGGGATAGTCGGGAGACTGTTTAGATGGACCCTGTCGATTTACCCCGGAGTATGGATCCTTATAGGTATTAGATGATCGTAAACGTGCTAGGCAACCAGTAGGCTGGGGTTGGTATCAGATGTCAAATTATGATATATTGGCCGTTGACGCAGTTAAATTTATTCAGATCAGGTCTTATAGGAAGCTGTTCATGACTTATGAAGTGGTACCTAGGTGATAAGTAGGCAAATTGATGAAAGGATCAAGCCCTAAACGCCTCCAACTCGAGTCTTCTCTCAGGTCTAACACCACCCCTCTCCCACTATTTGGCCGAAAGGCGTCTTGACTTGACAACTAGCGACGATGGGTGGCGCAGGTGCTGCCGAGTCGGGCGCCGCCGATCCTATTATCACTCGTCTTGCAAATGAAGACAGTGTTAAATGGTATCGGAAACCGAACCTGCGATACCTATACCTCCTCCTTTTCCCGACATGCATGGGAATTGAGATTACTTCTGGATTTGATTCTCAAATGATCAATGCCCTGCAGATTGTGCCGTCGTGGGTCTCATGTGAGTCTTCGTCTGATAAATTCGACGGCTAGCCGGTGAGACTGTTAAGCTGATATCAATTTGAAGATTTCGGCAATCCCCAGGGCTCGCTAAAGGGCATTATCGCAGCCGCCTACTCACTTGGTGCGATACTTTCACTCCCGTTCATTGGTGTTGTTAACGATAAATATGGTCGTCGTTGGTCAATCTTTGGAGGCTCCGCCATTATGGTCATTGGAGCTCTGATACAAGGATTCTCTGTCAATGGTAAGTGGTCAACAGTGTCAAATTGATATTCGATATTCTTTTGTTCTCACTGTAGAATTAGCTGGAATGTACATCGTCGCTCGTCTAATCTTAGGATTTGGAATTCCCATCTGTATCGTTTCTGCATCTTCCCTGATCGGCGAGCTAGCGTATCCGAAAGAACGGCCGGTCCTCACTTCGCTTTTCAACGTAGCCTACTTCGTGGGCCAGATTACGGCTGCAGGCATCTGTTTCGGAACCAATAACATTACAACGAACATGGCATGGAAAATCCCCTCTTGGCTTCAGATGTGTCCTTCATTGGTACAAATGGCCTTAGTGCTGTAAGTCTGAGACCTACCTACCTCATGCATACCGCATCCATGTACTTTGTGGCACTCTTTAACACGCCTCGAAAGCTTCCTACCGGAATCGCCGCGCTGGCTAGTCCAAAAAGACCGAGTTGAGGAAGCCTACGAAGTCTTACTTACATATCACGCCGAAGGAGACAATGAATCCGAATTTGCCAAAGCCGAGTTTGCCCAGATCCAGACGACAATCAGTATCGAGTTGGAAAATTCTAAAAAATCCTGGGCTGACTTGGTGGCTACGGCGGGCATGCGCCGCCGAATGTTGATCAGTTGCGTAGGTGCCATTACCCGTCTTGTTTCTGCACTCACCCAATGGCGCCTCCTTTTTCTTTTCTTTTCTTTTTTTAGTGTGTACCAGTTGAACTCCCGGCCGTGTCAAAGGCTGGATGTAAATCGTAGCATGGCTCTCTAAAACGCCGTTCGCGCTAATTCCCGGTGGCATACAGATGCTCGGTCTTTTTACCCAGTGGTCGGGAAATACGCTCATCTCGTATTATCTCGGTGATCTACTGGCCATGATAGGGAAGAGTGATTCGGTCTTCAAGCAGCAGATCAATGTGGCTAGTTCATGCTGGCAACTGGTCTGCGGTACATGCGTGGCGTTCTTGGTCACTCGCTTCAAGCGCCGTCAGATGTACCTTGTTTGTACTGTCTCGCTTTTGTGCGTGTACATTGCTTGGACGATCAGTATGGAGAGGGCGATTTCCGGCAAAGAATCGGGTCGTCCCAATGACGCGGCAAATGTGGCGACGATATTCTGGATCTTTGCTTATTCTCCCTGCTATAACATCGGATATAATGCCTTGACCTATAGTAAGTTACTATCGTTCACTGAGCTCATTTTCCCCCTGTGCTCTGAAATTGTTAACTTATTAAAAAAAAAAAAACAGCATATCTGGTGGAGTTGTGGCCGTACGCCGAGCGTTCTCGAGGCATCGCGTTCTTTCAGCTCTTCGGTCGCTTGGCTAATTTCTTCACCACATTTGTCAATCCGATCGGCCTAGCGAATGTGAGCTGGAGATATCTCATATCTTACTGCTGCTTCCTGTTGTTTGAAATCGCGTTTGTCTATTTCATGTTCCCCGAGACATTCGGCAGAACTCTAGAAGAATTGGCCTTCTGTAAGTTGAAATAGCGCGAAGACTACCTAATGGATAAAACATTGAGCTAACACAAACCTGTAGTGTTTGAGGATAAGGCACTTGCAGACGAAGCTGTACATGCTGTTAAGAAAGTGGTCGTGCACCATGAGGAACAACCCATCTTAGAGGAAAGGGGTCGGGATGACGACGTTGCTAAGTTGGAAGCTAAGGTATAAATAAGTCTATGTATAGACAGTATAGGTAGTAGGAAAAGTTGATTGGGGATGGTGTTTTCTACTTGTTATACCTGTACCTGTAGATACTCAATCGAGGTGAATGTTGATGTGTCGATGTGTCGATGAAAAAGGGGCATGAGGGGAACTTGGCCTTGGCAAACAAGTGGCTAAATCTGAATCTTCTACAACGATATTCTTCGTAATAAGATTACTCCCGATACAGAGTATTGAGATGCATTAATAGAGTTAACCCGAGAATCCGAGATAATGGTTGAACTTCAAGGTTGTTATCGTTCCTTATCTTTCCCCGGATCCCGATCATGCCAAAGTCACGGGTATAGGTACCCCTACCCCAGCTGGATGCACCTGCCCCCACATTATCCCACTTCGTCTTCCAATCCGGAGCATATGATAGCAAACACTTGAACCTTGAAATCCTCCTTTTACATAAAGATATCAGTGGAAGCGACGGTCCATGGCATGGATCCATGGATGTCTGGGCACCATCTGTGCACCCCGACGTTTCCAAAGATAAGCTTCAACAAGAATGCTGGGACTCAACGAAGGTTCGCACCAATCCGATCAAGGATTGTAGTTACCTGGGAAGCTGGAGAGGACGGGGTGCACGCGGTGTACATACCTAGAAAAAAAAGAAGAGGAAAGATCTTGGAACGTTACAACTAACAACATCTAAGGTATTTAATGGATTCTAGGTATTTATATACCTACCTATACCAAGTAGGTAGATATAATAGATGGGATCTATCCCGATCATCATTACTATCATCTTCTGGATATCGCACGTGCGTATCTCAGAATCAGTAAGCTATGTCGCGCGTCTTTAATCTTTTTCTAACGGCAATCGGCGCCGGTCCCCTTGACGAACCTCCCACATGTCAACCGGTTGTCACAGCATCTCCCGATGCTCGGGCCGCAGATGAAGATGTCAATGTGGAGCCAAATAAAATCGATGCTGAGAAGCAGATTATATCCAACGCCCCCGTCGAGACGGGCACGACAACTATCGAGGCCGTTCAGGCTATCTGGGGCAAGAAAGGTCGATGGCTGGTCATCGCCGGGTAAGATTAGTCAGGTTAAGAATTGCCGCTGGCATTCGCTAATGCTAACGCCTCTACTAAGATTGTGTCTCATCATGATCGTGTACGAAATAGACAACAGCACAGTCTATATCTATCGCAACTATGCTTCCTCTGAGTTCCAGGAGCTGTCTAAACTGGCTACCTTGAGCACTGCTAGTACAATCATCTTTGCCGTCATAAAACCTCCTGTGGCCAAGCTATCGAATGTCATCGGACGCGGCGGAACCTATTCCATCGCCATTTTATTCTACATATTGGCTTACATCGTCATGGCCTCGGCCAGAACCTTCAATGCCTATGCCGCCGGCTCCGTCTTCTACTCCATCGGGCAATCCGCCACCAATTTGATGAATGATATCGTCATCGCTGACTTGACAACAGCCCGCTATCGAGCTTTTGGCATTGCGCTCTCATTCTGGCCCTTTCTAATCACGCCCTGGACCGCTGCTTTCATCGTCGATAGCGTGACCGCCCCCAACGGTATCGGGTGGCGTTGGGGTATCGGTATTCTTGCCATAATCATGCCCTTCTGTGCTAGTTTCATCATCACGACGTTATTGTATTATCAGGTAAAGGCGGAAAAGGAGGGAATTGCACCTAAAGCTAAAGTCTCCTTTTACGAGTTCTGTTCACATATTGATCTGGGTGGTGTCGTCTTATTTAGCGGTGGCCTAGCTCTCTTGCTCATACCAATGACTCTCGCCGCCACTACGCCATCAGCTTGGAGAACGCCTTGGATTATCGCCTTGATCGTACTTGGCGCCGTATTGCTGATCGTGCTACCTTTTTACGAACACTATTTCGCGAAACATCCCGTCGTACCCCCTCATTATTTCTCGAACCTCACAATTGTTCTTTGCTGCCTGCTCATAGCTCTAGACAGCGTCGGCTTCTCTGCGACTCGTAAGATATTTATTATTGTCTAGTCTTCGTAAGTACCTCTCTTGTATAATGCTAAATCCTGGGTCTTCTAGATACATATATATATGCTTGGGTTACGGTCGCTCGTGGTTTGAACGCCCGCGACGCAACTTTTTTCACCTGTAAGTTAGGATAAGATTGAGTATCTAGTATGAGACACCTACAAGCACTAATTCGTTCGAGATACTAACGGGGTCACGCAATGCTTAATTGCAATTATCATTGGCATATTCATGGCGAAGACCAAGCGTTATAAGTGGGTGTGTGTATCGGGCGCAATTATCCGTTTGATTGGCTATGGGGTGATGCTGCGTCTACGAGGGTCCCAGAATAGTATCGCGGAGATCTTTATCGTCCAGCTAATCCAGGGCATTGGTAGCGGCATGGTCGGCTCAACTCTGCTTATCCCTGCTCAGATTGTCGTATCCCATGCCGAAATGCCACAGATGACTGCGCTGGTCGTTTGCTTTGCCTTCGTTGGGAGCAGCGTGGGGGCTTGTATTGCCGGTGGCATCTACACCGGTACAATAGAACCAGAACTGTGGCACTACCTGGGGAGCGGAGCAACCGCAGAATCTGTAGCGGCGTTAGCAAACTCCATCACCGGTATTGCGCCTGAGTGGGGTACGCCTGCGCGGACAGCCGTCAACTTAGCTGTGAGTACCTAGACCCAAGAATTACTTGTCGATTCGCGCTCATTTTAGAATAGTTCACCGAAGTTATGAAATACATGACCTACGCGGCTGTGGGATCTTCGGCTGCCGCTTTCATCGGATCACTCTTCATGCCAAATTTTGAGCTGCCGTTAGTACCGCCTTCTTGTCTCCTTGGCAACGTCCGCTAACCAATCACCAGTGATAAAAATAACCTCGTAGAATGATAGATGAATGGATCAAAAGTCAGATTTAATACATAACTCTTCAGGTACCGGTCAATCAGCATTGCCCATACTATAATATGTTTGCCTATTTGATAACTGATAGCAATGCTTATCTACTATATATACATTAGTAGTAATGAAGGCTTAGGTTAGGCAGAGATCAGGCTAGGACGCCATGGCTCATTATAATTAAATGTCAAAACCCTGGTTCGAAGCCACCCTGTAGGTTCATCAATTTCCAAGATGCCATCTCTAGTTCGTTTTCGGATCTTGGATGCATATCCTCGAAGGGAATGTAATCCGGCTCACACATTGTCCCCGGCTTTGGGAGTGTGCCGTTCTGAAAATAGGCACGGATATATCCGGCCGTGCAGGTTGAGGCTGCCGATAAGCTAGTGTGCTGTATGTCAGGTCATAATATTAGTCTTTACCACATGTGAGACGAAGTGGTTGAGATCTCTTACCCCGTAGGAGTTCTGCACCAACACAACCGACCCTGGGAATCCCTGGGAATTGTTCCTGGCGCTAACTAAGGGCGATACATTATCGGCTATGTTAGCTACGTATAGAATTGGATGGCTTGTATTCCCTTCGAAAGGGCCGGTGTACCTCCACTTAGGTCTAATTGTCCTGCCTACGCAGGCCATCCTGAAGAGGGCATTGACATCGCCTGCCGCGGAACTAGGAATATTGTAAGGTCACATAGACTTACGAGTGGTATTCCGTGTTAGAGGAGACGTACCTAATTTGTGTGAGCTCCTCAACAAAGTCGGCAAACTCTTCTACCGTATCTTTGACAGGGGGTGAATCGGCACAGAGAATCGCAGGAAAGGCATCGGCGTTTCCTTCTTCCAATCTTGGCACGTTAGGTGGGATAGCTTCGATTGAACAGATAGAT
Organism: Annulohypoxylon stygium; assembly: GCA_003314315.1. Taxonomy (NCBI): domain Eukaryota; kingdom Fungi; phylum Ascomycota; class Sordariomycetes; order Xylariales; family Hypoxylaceae; genus Annulohypoxylon; species Annulohypoxylon stygium. Next base: position 385,788 of record QLPL01000047.1, read on the forward strand.
GTAGAGTCGTCTGACATGACAAGTCGGTAGAAGGGCCTGCCGTCTCCGTCTTCTAAGGACTTTAGGACCTTGGCGAAGTCTTTGAACATGAAAATTGGCCGATATAACGCAGCGGAGATGAGCCGCTTTAAATTGGACCATGTTACCAATTGAGGCATGTCTGGGCCTAGCTCGGATGCCGGTACAATGACTGGATGCTCTCGGATTCGCGCGAGCAAGTCAGTTAGCCGCTTCTCTATTGCTGCGGGAGATGGAGCGTAGAAATCGCAGGTAGATGGGCCAGCCGCATAGCAAAAGTCGTAAAAAGCCTTCATGACCTTGTCGGTATCGCGTAGAAAGTTTATGTAAGAATGCCAGTGCCATTCTCTATAGTCTACGTTGCCTAAATATATTCATTTTAGCGTCAGTCGACAATTGAAGTATGTTCATTGCCCTTACCATCGCTAACGAGTCTTTCAACTTTGTCAGGATACATAGCTGCGAAGACCTATACCACCCTAATATTAGCAGCTCCTCATTATAGAGGCCGTGCCTATTCTAAGGCTTCGCTTTGGCCTACGTCAGTAACTCAAATATGAAAAGGTCTTACACCGCCTAGAATTGTCCCATAACTAAACCCCCAGTATTTGAGTTTATCTTGCCCAGTTTGATTCATGATCTCGAGCAGATCGCGTGCATGTGAGGCAGTGCTGATATGAGACAGTAAGCCCGATTTAATCATGTTCTTTTCACAGGTTTGTGAGAAGGCGGTCGCTCGCGCGAAAGCGTCGTAGATGACTCCGGGGTGGGCATCAACGACGCCGACATCCTGCAGTGCCCAGAGCCGACTCTTCTCCTCAGAGCCCCAGCAATCGACACGCGGGACCGACGCGCCGATTCCACGAGGATCAAACGATATAATGTCATGGTTTTTGCCAGCAATAGTCTGTAGTAGTGCACCACGATCCCTGAGCGCGTAAACCCCAGACCCGCCCGGACCTCCCGGGTTGAAAATTATGCTTCCCCGGTAATTGTCAGGCTCGGTAGCTTTGAGTCGTATAATTGCTAGCACGACCCTTCCTGATGGGTCATCAGAGGGGTTGAGCCAGTCCATCGGGACGTCCAATCTTGCGCAGTCGTAGGTGTCATTGTAGCAGCGGTGCCAGCGGAGCGTTCTGCTAGGCTCAATATAGCTCCATTTCCAGCCCGTGGAATCTTCACCTGCCGCTTTTGGATTTGAGATATGGTTAACTATAAGATTCGTTCCATTCAGCCGGTAAAGTAAAGATAATAGATAGAGGAGTCCGATAACAAGGGTCGCGATCAATTTCCATCTGGATATCCTCCATGTTTCGGACGATAAAGACGGAATATGGTCGTTAGCATGGAGTGTATGGGGCTGGGGTTGGGGCCGCTTCATTCTAGTGAGAGGTGTTGAATACTCGAAGACATGCTTTAGGATGTAGGTAAGTAGGTAGAGAAGAGAATCAGGATGCAAGATGTAAAAAGGAGGATACAGGGGATTTAGGGGAATTTAGGGGGACTTAGGAGGGACGGAACGTTAAGAAACGTTAAAACGATCCAATTCGACGGATAAGTTCTCCATCTCTCCAATTCTCCAGCTCTCCAGCTCCCCAGCTCCTACCCGGTACCTTGTCACAAGACCGATGCTAATGTTGTGGCTGACATTGTGTATCATTGTGTATCTTGTGTATCCCCAACTTTGAACCTTGCTATAAGCAGTGTAACAAATACCTCAATACCTCTCTTATCAGATGGAAAAAGGAACGTATCAGACAACTTCGACTAGACATACATCCATGTATATACAACCACATGCATATCCTAGGTATCTCGTTGTACTTAGTGCTGATCGGCTGTTTCCGATATCCGGGCTGCCGGGTAAGCGAGAATGCAGTAATCGCAGTGTTGTATGAAACCATACATATGCAGTTATCAATACCCCAAGCCCCTTTTTAGCACAGGTAAAAGAATCAAAGAACGGGTCCCTGAATTGATCTTTTACACTATCGAACAGGAATATATGACTCGAGATCACTATTTTACAGGGTGAGTAGTTACTGGAAGACTACATAGTAGAGTCAGAAAAGATGACTACTGACCCTTTCAAGTCATGTTACAATTGAACAACGTCATTTGATTAATCATTTATCTCATGCCCCTTGAGGGACGTCTTGATTTTTGCCTGCTGAGACTCTCAGATATTATCTCCGACTCCACAGCAAAAGCACTTTTCTTTCTAAGGGGATCTATCTGGTCCAAGATAAAATCATCCTTATAATGCTGCGCTCTCTTTTCCACAGGCGCTAATTCGGCTAGCCTGCTCTGGCTTGACTCGCTGCCTGCTATGCTTGGGCATCTCTTCCACTTATTGTCTCGGTTCTCGCTTTCCTTACGCTGAAGCTCAATCGTATCACCTGCGTCGACCGAAAACCGGTTCGATCGACGGTTCAATGTAATGGTCACCTCTCTGGTAACGAATATTTCATCTAGTCGGACCTTTAACGAGGGCCAGAAGATAGGGAAAGACGCGCAAATACTTCAGATTCAGAAGTCAATATTAGGCATTTATATATGTAGAAGAGCATAAAGGGTGACTCTGACCTTGATATCATAGCCTCCAATGTCCCAAGCATGATGCTTATGGGTCCATACCACGTTGGGTCGAAAGTTGGACTCGTCGTAGCCTTGTGTTCGATGATTGTTGCAAGTCGCCATATAGAAAGTCCGTTCACACTGTCGACAATTAGTTCAATACCTTAATTGGGTATACGTCCCGAAATAAGACCACGAACATTGCGCCTGTGCAAACCACTCCAGCCAATCCCAACTTCGTCCGTCGGATCGTATCTCGCTGGAAGTAAAGGGGAATCGGAATCGTGAATACTATCATATCTAACGCCGTATTCACTGCAGTGTGGGATAAAAAGCTGTTGTATACGTCCTTGGCATTCCTGGAACCGAATCCGTAGCATTTCGCCTCCATTCCCAGGTCCCAATACCCGCTGACCGGAATACAAGGAATCCAAGCCATTAAAGAATACGCAGCACCCCACAATCCGATAATCACCATCATGAGTATGCATATAGTTCGAATGTGGCCGCCGCGGAACACCCGCAGGTATTGGAATAGGAGAGATATCTTAATAAATGTCGTCGACATATTATAGCAAGCATTCGAGACGTAAAATGTCTAAATGGGTACCAGGTAAGTACTGTATTCTCAGGTGACTCCTTGATAACTTAATCATTGCTTCCATACCGTGAAATACGATTTGACATCGTTCGATTCTAGTAAGATGAAATGCTGGCCTAGCCCGAAGCGAGGCGCTGCATAATGTCAGCGTTTCCAAAAAAGATTCATTCAGAAACGTTTTCGCTCACCGAGACATACTCCTATGCCGCTAGCTATTCCAGTGATCTTTTTTTAGAGCGCTGTTAGAATAGCGATCTTATCATGACGTAAAGAAGAGTAGACAGTGGGTTAGTATCTCACAAGATATAAGAGAACGAAGAAGTCGTCCCAACCCTTAGCCCGTACAACAAAAAGTCGGATGTAGAGACGGTACGCCACACAGATGGACGAGAGGAACTGGTTTATATGAGTTAGAGACGTCCTTCATAAATCCAAATCTTATCCCACCCACTGTCATTGATGCTGAGACCGTGGTGATCACCTCCGAGCGATTCCACGACGGCATCGGGTCATCGAGGTTGTCATAGATACCGATCCGGCTCACCAGTGTATCCTCGGCCATGATCTCGGTGAACCTAGTGGATGGTCGGAATATAGTACTCTTGTTCGCTACTTCGGCATGTCGCCCAAGTCTGCTTTCATGATGATCACTGAGCACCACACGTTCGTTCTTCTCCAAGTTGTCGGCGTCTCTGGGCTTGAGTTTATTCTAACCACAAGGGGCAGAAATCAGAACGAACATAAATTTTGCCCGGTAACAAGTGAGAAAAGACTTCATGAGGCTCTTTCTTTAGGGGTTACCTCCCCTACTTAGCTACTGCAATGCGAGTGACGATCCATGCGTTCAGCCCATGCTGAGACCCTGGCCCAATCTTATAAAGCCAATGAAATATATCGCAGCCGGGGGTGTTTTTATTTTACGCATCATATATTTGAGCCGTAGTCGTAGTAAGGCTAGAGAGTCCACTTGGTCGGTTACTAGAGTACTTGGTGTGGCAGCACTAACGCTCGCTTCAGGGTTTCAAGGATCCAAGATCATTTTAGGAGACCCGAGACCGTAGATAGGGTATAAGCTAAAGACTATCTGAGCACGCTACCTTGAATGCTGGGATATTATATTCCTATTTCCAAAGAAGGCTTCAGAATCACATGCCAGACGCCGATCTCTTCATTCACTTAATTACTACCTAAGTAGGTGCTTACCGAGACATTCACTCAAGATGAGGAGACGTTGTTTACAAGATTATTGTTTAGATAATGCTCGTTTGAAATTCAAGGCTAAGTTACCTAGGTAAAGAAACACCTTTTGAAGATACCTACCTAGTTGTTTCACTGTAAAGTCATTTTGAAGATAGGTAATGCCGTTCTAGGTGGGTAAGCAAATACCTATAAACTAGTGACACCTAGGTAGAAATATCCATATAATTTCAATAGCAATGCCATTTTTCGTTACTGCATCGAAGAACCTAACTTTTAATTCCGTTCCGCTAGCCACTGCAACCTCATGAACATTGCGGGAGAGTTTTACTGTCATTTACCTATATTGAATCTTCTATGTAGGAAAGCTACGCCTAAGAGCAAGTTGGAACTTGGAAGTGGTTATCCAAGTGAGAGGACATCTTCACAATGCAGGACCTACTAGGTACCATTGGGTCCCAGGCTCCAGCATACCTATCATATGTTTTCGCGCTCAGGCAGGTATGAAAAGGAGCGTGATAGGTACTGAAGTCGGTCAAACAACTCGTCATAGTTCAGTACTTGATATTCTAATACATACCTATCTGGGTTTACTAGGAGTTTACACTCTAGAAGATATCGATGTTTGTCTTTTCATAGAACCAACTTTTAATCTACTCTGGAGACGCTCGGTGGTAAATTTGTAAGATGACGCCATCTGTATATACGATAAATTGCCTTTTAAACGGGCTAAGGGATTTATTTAGCTTGATTAGTGGAGAAGCCTTATAATATCTCCCAATCATATGCCAAGCTCTTTACCGAGTCGACCTGGAACTTGAAGCTGGCACCATGTAAAGAGTTTCTCGTTGTGATAATCGGTCTGATGCGTGGCTATACCCAGTACATAACTGGATACTCAGCTACTCTGTAAATAGACAATATAAAATAGAGATATTCACGCTGCGAACAACCGCATACACAGCCGTGTCTCTCCGCCGGCGTGATGTCGTCAGCTTACACATAGAAGGAAGAATAAAAGGTAACTACCTAGGTTTTATCCATTACTCGGAAAATACCGACCTATATTAGGATATAGGAAGTAAGCAAATGCATATGGTGTTTCTACGTAATATTACTGGATTAGTGGCAAGTAATAGACCTGAACTGATGATCATTTATTGATGGAGTCGCAATATCAATCCAAATCTAGGTAGGTAGACTATACTGATTCTGTACCTACTTAGGTACATAGCATCAAATCAAATGTCTTATATAAACAGTTTTCGTATATATAAGAAGTCATTAAAAGCCATGTCGGAACATTAGAGCAATATCTAGGCATTCAAAAGTCGTTCAATATATTTATTTATCTGCAAGCAAGCCAATCGACATTACCTAATTCATCATGAAGACTAAGACTCTCTTCAGCTCAGCGTTGCTATTAACTGCAAAGAGCGTTCTCGCAAACAACGCTATTCCAGATAGCGCTTTCTCGCAGAATAATGGAATAGCTGCCGCTCAGGCCGCTGCCCCTGCTTGGTTCATGGCTTCTGGAACCTGCAGTAAGTTCTCCCTATTGAAAAAAACCAAGTGGCCAGCCTACCTAAACGGCCAAAACGTTTCTTTGGTATTATAAGAGCAGATATACCAGAGAATATAAGTCTTTAGTCTTTCCACGTGAATAATTACTCACTGACATCTGATTTCTAAGTGCCATCGGCTGCAGAAGATGGCCAAGGTCATCAGACGAACGGCGTTGATACCGACAACTGCAACATCAACAAACTATCGAATGGCTGCCCCCAACAGCCTTCATGGCAGGGTGCGAACACCTTTTACGGTAACATTGCCGGAGAACCTTTCAGCAATATTCCGACATACTACAACGTCGTAAAGTGCGGCAACCAGTGGAAGATAATCTACTATGTGTATTTCAAGAAGGATACTGGCCACAAGAGTGATTGGGAGGGTGTTGTGATTGCCTTCAATGACCAGGGCGGTGGCAGCTGGACTCGAACCAACATGGCTATGGAACAAGGTGAGTATCTACTAAAAGATCGCCTGTTTATTAGCCCTCTTTCTTTACTCTGAGATTTGCTGACGTATTGCGGTAGACGGGAAACATCCATGGATTGACTGGGATAAGATCAATGATACTTACGATAGGTGAGTACTCTTGCATGATGAAGGGAGGAAAATGCAATTCTTCTAACTGTTCATGATCTAGCAATGATGACTTTGGAAACTGGGGCCAGAAGAGCCGTGACCACGCCAAGGTGTACTTTGGCAAGTGGCATCATTCTGCCCACACCGATTGGCACACTACAACTTTCAAGAACACTTGCCCTCCCACCTCTGGCGACGACTTTCGTAACGCCGATTATCAGTTTAAGGCTGTTGACAATCTACGCCATGTCAGCGTTCTTAACCCAAGTTGGAACTGGGGCAAAGCGTCGTCCCCGGTGAACATTGATGTTTGCAAGTTCTAGATGAACTCGTCAATTAGAGCAGAGCTTGAGTAGCTTCTGGGAGAAAGGAATATTATTCCATATAAAACACCTATTTTGTTCGATTATTTTTCGTTATACATAGATTTGAATATCCTTCAGTTGAATCTGGAAACCTGGTCTTCTTGTGTGCTTATGTCATCGACCTCGGGGTGCTAGAATTCTGAGTCAGCTGGCGCCAGCAAAGCGGCGAGATGGAAGATTTACATAATATCCATTGATTACATAATGTAAATAGGTAGAATGGCTGCAACACACCATACTTACTAACTTTGTTTCAGTATAGCCAATGAAGCTTGTCTGTTTTAGATATCAAATCAATAAGTACCTGTTAGTCATATAAAAGTTTTATGAAAACTGAAGTAAGAGTCGACGTTATGTGCCTTGATTGGAATTGACCTTGTATTTTCGAAGTCGATAAATTTCACACCGAGTTGCGAATTGGAGAAAATGAATTCTAAGGTTGCTCTGACTAATCTTACGTAACGTGGGGTAGATATTTAAAAGGGGGCGGGGTCGCTCAGATCCCCATTGCCCCATTCCCATTCCTTCAGTTAGCTTCACACTCCATCCCCAAACTCGTAGACGTTGGTCCATCGCTGCAAGATGCGTTAGCACAACGCTCAACTTGGAGTTTTTTCGTAAGTCTTCTGATCCTCACCTTATCGTACGATCTCGAAGAGTCCACGAATCTCAAATCCGTACCGAGACGGATAATATTCTTCGGGTCCTTATTGATCGTTGACGCGTGAATCTTCCATACCAATTAGCTAGCATGTCCCCCCAAATACTGCGTCCGGTACTTACCGTGTATGGCATATGCAACACCACGTCTCCCTTTTCAGTTGAGGTTAGTGATTTCCTTCGCAGCTAGAGTTTGGGGGAGTCATCATTTGCAGGAGATGGGTAAGATTTAAAAGAGAAAGAATTTTCGACCTTACTTACGGCCTGGTAGTCTGTGACGAGCCACCTTCGTCCGTGTGCTGTAGCAAATTCTTTTGCGCCGTCTGCAAGTAACCCGCCACCCATCATGTTCTTATTGAACGCGTTCTTGGCCTCCTCTTCAGTCAATCCCGTCTGCCTTGCCTTGTCATAGAAACCTTTCTCTATCTCTTGACCTAGAGTGTGACCATTTTCCAAGTAGATGAGACCACCACCGTCCAACGCTATATCTCCCATAGGGACCCAAGCAGTCATGCTAGTATCTTCACCATGCCGAAGGAATATCTGATCATAGTGCACACCAATCGCCTTGTTGTGTGGTGTGTTGTTCCTAAGAAGCGATCTAGTGAGACCGAGAGTATTCTCATCACCCCATCCCGTGATCTTCGCAATAAATGAGTGGAGAGCCGGATGCTTACAGAACCCATCTTTATACCAAGGTTCTGAGTGAGCTTTCAATGCAAGATCCACGAAGAGGCCACCGCGAGGGCGTCCGTTGGCGTCAACGAAACCTGCACCTCTGTCGTCTGTCAGAACTCCCTAAGCCGTGTTAAATATTTACGAATTATTCACATACTAGTGTAGACTCATCAGCGATATAACTTTCATCTTAAAAAAATGCCTAGTTCCGACAAATACACATACCATGCCAGGATAATCTAGCTTATCCTTTTGTTGGTCGAAGATGCCCTCGACTGGGAGCGTCCCTGGGGCAAGGACACCACTAGGTGCTAGATAGGTGAAGTAATCCTCTCTAGCTTTAAGGACATCGTCACGGGGAAGGAGACCTTTAAGGAAAAGATAGCCATCACGCTCAAACCGTTGACGAAGTTCTACTAGGGGCTCATGAGAGAATGATGCTTGAAGGTACCCAACTTGATCTGAATTTAGGAGCCCATCATTGACATATAGGGGAACTGACGGGAGAGATGGTGCTGTGGAATGCGGCATGGTTTGTGTTGGAGATATAGTATTAGTAGTGGTAAGTATGAAAAATATGTACAATACAATCTTTCATTGATTGATATTCTCTGCCCTGAAGAATAGGTAGTATACATAATGAAATAAATCTATGGATATGTCACAGGAAATATATGGGATCAACTCAGAGCCTCCACATATCGTTGACACCAAGTTTGGCTTCCCCTCAGCATATCGGAATAATTCAGCCAGTCATCTCAATTCTAATCCTCCATCGTCGGCAATACTGAAAACTTATAATTGGCCCTCAATTCCAACTATAGGATCACAATACAAGTTTCGGTGCTTTGATATAGCGAAAATACTTACTCCAATAACAATCCTATCCATTGAACTGGGATGCCTGCGGAATCGGGTGTCGACCCCCTCATCGTGACCCCCCGCAAAAGGCTTCTTTTTTGGCCACTATCAATTCTACCATGTGTTAGATAGATAGGTAGGTACCTACCTAATAATATGGTTCTTATTCCTCCGCCATTATATCTGCCACAAAGAGACCTGCTCAGAAAGAAGTACATATAATCATTAAAGCACCGGCAGACTATCACCTCCGGGTGTCTATCTGCATCAAAAAGCTACTTGTATCGTAATTTGAAGTTACCATTCACACCGTCTGGTAGATATCATTAGAAGCTCTCAGAAGACAAGGGAAAATGTTCACGATTAAGCAAACGAAGCCCATCTGCCGGACAACTTCTAGAATCGAAACGCGACCGGCGAATCTTCGTTATGTGTATCTCCTAACTGCATTCGTTTCAATTGGAGCTTTACTTTTTGGATATGGTAAGTGTAATTGGATTAAAATGTATGACCATGTATTGAAGAAACTAAACAATGTTGTGATATAGATCAGGGCGTAATGGGAGTCATCGTGGCGGATGCCAGGTGGATAGGTCAGTTCCGCCCGGCCAATAGCTGGGTTACGGGAGCGGTAGTTTCTCTATATGACATCGGATGCTTGCTCGGCGCTATGTCTATAGGATTTCTTGCTGACCACTACGGTCGCGAGCGGACTCTGTCGGTTGCCTGCGCAGTCTTTATTGTTGGTGCTGTCGTCCAATCCGCATCCTATAATATCGTTTCCATTACCATAGGGAGAGTCATCCTGGGATACGGAGTTGGCTGTTGCGCTGGTGGAGTTCCACTCTACGTCTCGGAAATCGCTCCTGCAAAGCTGAGAGGTCGAATTATCGGGATAGAGCAGATGATTCTCTGCTTCGGTGAACTCGTGGCTTTCTGGTTAAACTATGGGTTCAACTTTTTAGAGACACCCGACTGGTGACGCATACCTCTTGCCATTCAGGTTGCGCCGGCGGCCGTCCTGGGATTTGGTTGTTGGTTTTGGGTACCTCCTAGCCCACGCTGGCTAGTCCAGCAGGATAGACACCAATGCGCCCGCGAAGTCCTTGCTCGGCTTCACGGCGATGAGGAGGCTGATACTCAAATGGCTGAAATCGCTAAGGAGGTCGCGTTTGAGAAAGCTGTGACTACAGCAACAGTATGTGGTATCCAGTGCCCTCCTTGTCCTTTCCTAGTATAAATTTTACTCGATTGAGAGTAGGACATATACCAAATGGGCCAATCCTCTCACTAGATAAACAGTTACTAATTCTAGCTATTAACATAGTGGGGTGAAATGTTTAGACGGCCTATACTACGGGTTACTCTACTTGCTATGGGTGTACAAGCCTTTCAGCAGATCACAGGGACCAATTCAATTCTATATTATACTGTCAGTGGAGCTTTTCTTTATTTTTCTAACAGTATCTCTATCTCTTTATCCTTGACATTTCCCGTGATACTAACACATTATTAGCCATCGCTCTTTGAACGAGGGGGAATCTCTAACCCGAGAACTGCGAACCTCGCTACAGGGGGTGTTGGTATTGTTCTATTTGTCTTCGCTTGGGTTCCAATCTTCATTTTTGACCGTCTTGGGCGTAAGACCTGGCTTCAAATTGGATTAGTTGGAATGTGTTGCGCTATGATAGGAATCACCGTCTTACAGTGGCACGCCGAGAGAAACCCAAATGACAACGGGAACTACGCCATCGTCGCTTTTCCGTACTTATTCTACGTATTTTTCAACATAAGTTGGGGTGTTGGAAGCTGGACTTATGCAACTGAAATATTCCCGGCTATGTATAGGGCAAAGGGCAATGCCCTATCGACGGCGAGCCTATGGCTTAGCTGCTACGTGGTTGCCCAAGCAAGCCCTCCTATAGCGACAGCAATTGGCTGGGGTCTTTACATCATATATTCTTGTATCTGTGTGGTAGCGTTCATATTCGTGAGATATGCAATGGGTAAGCTCAGTGCTCGGTCTGTAACATTCTTGAGGAGAAAGCTAATGGTCATAATAGTGGAAACGAAAGGGAAAACGCTCGAGGAAATGTCTGCTCTCTTTGGCATCGAAAGTGCCCTGGCAAGAAGCAGTGGACTAGATGTTGACGCGAAAAGCACGACAATTCATGTCGAAGAGATAATCCGAGATGATTGAGTTTTCTCTTAAGTCTACATCAGGTAATGAGTTCGCTCAAGATGATACAAATGAGAGAAGTGGAATTATCAGCCAAGCCTCCCCTAACAGCAAAGGGGGTCGTGGCTCCAGAATCACGAAGTGTAACCTTCACTTCTCCTTTACTGAAGCTTGTCTGGTTGTGTCTTGTACCCCACTGACCCCATTGCTATTTTCAGTAGTAGTGGCCGGTACATGTGAGGCACTAGGACGGGCGGATTGAAGCGTCGAAGCGGCTTCGGTCCCTTCGGAACTAGTCACACCCTTGCGCTCCCATTCTCGTCGCGCAAACATTTCATCCACATTTTTAAGGTCCTGTTTTCCCTTATCGGCAACTGCTCGGTTTTTTGACTGAGAAGCTTGAGTCTGGGTGTGGTTTTTGTTGTCGAAAGCTTGGTCAGTAGCCTCTAGGAAGTCGCCCCGGATCACATCACCAGCTCCGCGAATGCCCTTTAGACCAGTCTTAACGTCTTCAACTATCTTGGACATGATTGATGTTTTAGAGGTATTAATAGTGAGAAATTTAGGTATAGTAGGTTTTATTATGAGTGATGCCTGTATATAGTAGGAATTGAGAGCTAGGATGAATAGGAACAGTAGTAGCTCCAAGAAATTTGTATCCACCGAGCGACCCCTAAGTAGTTCTTACTAGTCCATAGTGAGAACTACAATGACGTATAATATACGTCATATGTCTGCGTCGTCATAGAATTGCTACTCGCATGTCACATGCATCTAGATGGTCCTTACCTTCTCTTTAGATATTTAGATAATATCTACTAGGTATCTATCTCAAGTAAGTATGAACATAATAGGTACAAGGTAAGTTTTTTTATATGTGTCTACAATCTGTTTGAGATTTGTGTTTGATTGAAAGCTTTGGTAGCAACAATTAGTTTTGGTGTGTGTAACCTAACCCCTTTTCTCCTTGGACCTCCAAATGTTCTCCATTTCCTTCAGTATCTCATGCAGAACTCGGCTTCATTACAATACTTGAGTACCTACCTACCTATCATCACATGATTAAAATGCCCGAATAATTAATCAAAGCAATGATTATATCAGCCAAGTATGAACGGAGACTCGATTTACACTTGGGCAAGCGAATGCGCTGTGACTAACTTACTAATGTTAGGTACCAACACGTGTGAAGCCGTGACCGCTGAGTTCCACACAAGATATATAGCTAGCCAGAGCGGCATTTTAGACACTTGAGAATAGCAAATGGCACGACTTTCATTCTAAGGTCGTTTTATTGTCTACGACGTGCGGTTACCTGACATCAGCCAAGTGACCCTAAGGAGGGAATACGAATGATTATGGATATGTTAACTGGCCATACCAGACCGAGTTCTAGAATCGTATTTTCTAGAATGCAGAAAACATACCTACATACGAAAATCGACCTTTCTGAACGCTGGAAATATGGGCCGTATTATATATAGACGTGTTTCAAGTAACGTTGAATGAGAGTGCTGACCGGTGGTCAGAAAATAGTGTCATCCATCGCTCGCCTCCACATTTTTATATCGTCCGCGAGACTAGACTGGGCGGTGGAAGGCAAGTAACGAGCCTAAATAATGAAACGTCAAGAGATTAAGGTGACTGTGGGTTTAATGCGCCGGCTGCGATGTCGATCATCCCCAGCACATCGGTTCCACATATACAGGTATCCCATGGAGACGACCAATCGGGTATATGATGAACTGCCCTACGACGGGGTATCGCCAAGAACCAAATATCCTCCTCGTGTTCTCCGCCTCGTATTGACATTGCCGACTGCTCGGATCGAGCCCGATTATGTAAAATTGCCACTCACGACGGCTTGACCTGAAAACATCATGTGAGTTCGACATCCTGGCAGGTAGTATATATATTGAGCGTTCTTCCTCACATGTTCGGTTCATCCCCGCTCACCATCCAACTACATCAGTCACGATCAACACGCAAAGCCGCACAATATGTTCTTCAACACCTTCGCCGTCGCAGCCTCGCTCCTTCTGGGAGTGTCAACCGCCTTGCCGCAAGCAACGGAAGGACCGCTTTCGCCTGATGCCAAGTTCTCGCTGATGGCCCTCCGATCCGCCAGCGAGGTTCACTTTGCCAGCTTCGAGGCCGCCAAGAGCAGCATCTTCCTGCATCTGCCCAGCCAGAACGCGTCTTGCGACGCCGGCCCGGCTGAATACGCCACTTTCTACCTCCAAGACGGTGGTCTCTACCTATACGCAGCCTCCGCGACGCCTCAGCAGCTATTTGCCGATCGTTCCGGAATGGGTAAGTTGGATTTCATAAACTTTATAGTGGCCATAAGTGTTGCTCACATTTTCAATTGTAGGACAAGGCAAGCTCGGCTACACAACTGGCGCACAGCCCGCTCCCCGAAACGGGGAGAGGACTGGTTTCCAGCTCGACGAGAACAATGACCTGACGCTGGATGGCGCTGGCTTCCTTGCCTGCCCTAACAGCATCGATGGCGCCTGGAGTATTTGGGTTTCGGCTGGTGTCGAAAAGCCCGCTGGCAACGAGGGCTGCCTTGGTATTTCAGCTCGCGCTGTCAATGCCCCCAACCCGAACGGCTGCCTCTACACGGAGTAATGAGTTGGATGACCGAATCTCTACTATTGAAGCCCTTGTAAATAGGACCTAATCCTGAGCACCGTATGCGGAGCTGCACATAATGTTGTTAGAGTCATGATTAGTCTGTGGATACTTAGAGACTATACCTTAATCTTCTGATTCCGTATCCTACGATGGTTACGATAATATACTAGGAAGGATTTATCTTTCAATGCCTTACATTCTGACTCGGCAGTCACTATTGCATGCATGTTTCGCCTGATAAGTGTAGATCTGTACGGATAAAAAACTGCTTGACGAGGACCTACCTAGGTAGGTAGGTAGGCAGAGGAAAATCCTTAATGTTGTGATTAAGGGCAGTCAGTGATTGTTAGAAATAACCTGAAAGTCACGCGAAGAAACAAAAAGACGGTTGTTGGGTGGGGAAAACTGGTTCATTGCGAAATACCCTATGTCAAGCCATCACAGGCTGTTTAGCGTCTGTTGACGCAGGATGGATTTAGATCCTCGTGCAAATGATATCTACTGACCCGTCTCTCCCAACTTAGCTTCATCGAAGATTATGAGCTTAGTCGACGACGTCCTCGGGGACTACTCGCTCGTTGTCCTGAGAATCCATCTTTACGCCGTTTTTCTCATCGTCTGAGTGGTCGGACTTGGCAGGAGCCTTAGCAAGCATGCCCTTCTTGCCACCAGAGCGTTTAACGCGGGAAGGTGTGGCGAGGCTGCCGCTAACGTCCTCGTCGTCGCTCATGGCCTTGCGCTTGCGTGAGGCAGGAGTGCGAGGGGCCTTAGCCTTACCCTTCGGGGTCGACTTGACTGACGTGGAAGGGCCCTCGCCGCCGGTATTCTCCTCAGAGTCAATATGGGCGACCTTTTTTTTGACAGCTAGGTTTAATATGTTAGATAATAGTTGAGTTCAATCTCGAGGAAGGAAGGGAGAGTATTCGGATTCCACGGGAGGTGATGGACGCCTCATGAATGGACTTTAGAATTATCAAGGATATGAATCTGTCTGTGTGCTCTAGACGTCGAGTTGAAGAATACAAGGCGGTAGGACTTACCACTGATGACGTTGATCACGCTCTTGTAATTGGTGTAGCCAGCAAGTCTGGCTAGCTTGACGTAGTCGATCTGTTGATCAACCAAAGTGAGAATGCGCTCGAGATGTTTAGTAGATGAAGAAGATGGGAATAACTTACCTCGGGCGGGGCCTTGAAACATTGCCATGCTAGAGCCAGTACCTTCGCTTCTCTTTCAGTGATTTCGTTCTTACCCGCAGAGGCCATTGTGACGGTATCGGTGGGCGGGAATAAGGCGATTAGAGTATGAAGATGCAGTACGCGAAAGATGGGTACTGTCGTATGTTAGAGGCGACACGAATATAGGTTTGAAGAAGAGGTAGATGATGTTACTTACGTGTGTGAAAACCGATCAGAGTTGTGGGAGGTAAGAGTGTTGAGTACCGATGAGACTCGACTAGGTTGTAAGTAGTAGGATTAAATAGAAATGGATGTGATGATGAGGGGAGTGATGGAGTGAACTAATGTTCCACGTTGGATATGGGGGTACCTAGCTGGAGGTATTGGTAATTACTGTGTACCTGGTAGATATCCGGTGGATGTGGTAGCCCTGGAGATGATTTGAGTACCTGTCTGAAGTTGTTGAAGGTGGATGTGATTAGGTAGTTGCGTAGATGCCCTCCTATCACATGTAGGTGTGCCTAGATAGAAACCTCGTAAGATTCCAAGTGCAAGTACTAGGTAGGTTATTAGGTATTAGGTAGGTATGCAGGAAGGTACGGAAGAAGGTGCAGATGGTAGGTGTGATGGGTGTGATGGAAAATGCTTTTTTATGTTGTTGTGAAGTCGACGAGGACGTGGTGGTGGTAGTGAATGATGGATTGGAGAATAACAACACGTCGGTAACTTGTTACTAACGACAACGATAAATATAAACATACTAGGTATTAAATCGCGTCAATAACATGAGAAAAAACCTATCCCCATAGATAGTCAACAACCTGACATTGTCCTCTGAACTTACACACTTGAACACATCCACCTGGTTAGGAACTATAGCGCAAATATGATAAATATAGAAATTATGGAGGAGCAAGACCTCGAGGCAACCTTGAAGCGACCTTGAGTAAGTTATCCCTTTATACATCCCGCATACCTAGTAAAGCAAGTGATGGTAACTACGTCCAATTTCAACATACGCGTCCACCGTTTAGCCTCATTTACTCTCAGCAGAAGTCCTATCACGCTTAAACTTGATTTCTCAGTCATCAAGTGTGCTGTCGTCTGCTCCGCCTGTGGATAGGTACTCTTTCTCCTGAAATTTAGCTGATAAATGAAACCTCTTAGCCGGTGGTTGACATCCAAGGTGATATGTGGGCAAAATACTAGGATTTCGACCGCCGAGCTTCTCGTAGATGGTTATATAGATGTTCGAGTAGGATCCTTGAGGTAATTTAATCATGTCTCTTATCCTAGCAGGCTGGAAGGGATGACAATATGACAGTGTGCCAGCTTCTGGGTTCCCGCTTAGCATATATTCAGGATAACTTCGGCATCGTCGATCATACCAGGTATCCAAGCACGTACGGGTGTTGAATTGAAACTCAGCGTCCATAATGCTGTATATATGGCCAATACACAATCCATTCGTGTCACGACCTACCAACATCTCAAAGATCAAATAGCGACTAGGTGGGTTTTCGGAAGAGACGAGTGACTTCCTTCTTAGCTTCTCTCATTCATCACTTGCATGATAATGCCCGACGTCCAGAGCGTAGAAGTCAGAAACCGTCGAAACAAACCGGCTTACGAGAAACGGAAAGAGGTAAGTACAGTTGTTATATGAGACTGAATGGTTGATTATTCCAAATCATCGCGTTATGACAGTGTAGTCGACTTGAACAAGGCGAATAGCATTCGACCTAGGTACTTAGATGTAGATACTAACATACTTAGGTAACATAGACTTTACATTTGTCATAGATCCATGGGCAGATCGAAGAGCCCTCGGTCTCGTAGTTTCCCGTTTGCTTCAAGATTGAGTGTAGTCATAGGCACGCTGGGGTACCTTCCTCTCAGCCGCCACCTCCTCCGCACTGGCCGGGATACGTTCTGAGGCGGAAGGATATTGGGCGCTTCCCTTGCCACCCATGCTTTCATCCACGCCTTTGGGTAGGTCTCCTCCGATCTGACGCAAACTATCGCCGACGATGGCCCCAGTGCCCTCCAGGCCAGCACGTTCTTTCTTTCGTCGACCAATATGGTCGCCATGCAGGTCGCCGTGAAGCTCAGCCCCCGATTGGCCCTGGATGGGCTTCCCTAAACCGGTGTGGACCGCCTGGGATGTGGTGCCGCCAAGGGTGTCCGTGGGGTTAACGAGATGTTCGATTTTTGCATCTGTATGAGCGGGAATGGGAGTGTCGCCCTCAGGTCGCGGTTGGAATGAGTTCTCACGCGGCGCGGTGCCGGGGGCATGCTTCTCCATGTGGAATTCGGGGACGGCATCGTTGCCGACCTTGACACCGGGTTTATGGCCAGTAGTCGTGAGGGGTTCGGAGGGTGGGACGCGGCTGCGGAATTCGCCTTGGTTGGCTAGGGATTCGGCATTGCGTGTTGCTGACATTGTAGACTTCGATTACAGCTTGTACGAATTGGACGATGTGAAGCAGTAACAGGTTGGTAGGATAAGATTCTATGAAAATGATCTCGTACTTACTATAGGTAAGTATGCAAGCTGTGAGATTAGAATGAGAATGAGAATGAGAATGAGAATGAGAATGAGAACGAGGGGAAAAGAAATCGACCGTAAAAGCTTCATATATCTGTTTACTACTGAGATAACCCTCTTTCTATGATGTCAATATAGATCTCGGATCTTGATCTTATCTTAGAATATACCTATAGCGTTGACATATGTGCGACAGTACTCCGTTAATGTTAATAGATTAGGTATTCATGACAACATTGTCGGAGCTTTTGCTACGAGTTGAATTCGTTGACTTCGCCGTCTGCAACTGATTTGACTTCTATTGGATGTTAGCGAGCGACGTGCGGCGTCACTCTCTATTCACGTCTTCTTAAGTTCATCTAAAGCGATGCTTAGTTGCAGGCGACAAAGTTGAATACCCGTGGCTGGCATCGTCTAATATATCAATTAATAGGATTGCAAGAAAGATGATGGCAATTATTATTACTAGGTAGGTAGTATTTGAAGATTCCAAGTTCTGTTCTGTTTATCTAGTAAGTACTGAGTACTGAGGTACCTGGACACACCCGAATTAGCTAAGTTCTACGTCATAAATGATAAGGGGCTGTGGCTGTACCTGGTAAGGACGGTTCCTGTTTCTTAGATCTGGGGTCCGCCGTTCGCTTCCAACTTCCCGAGTTTATTCATTCTTTACAGTATACGGGCTTACTAAATTGTCTATAAATACTGTGCATTGATGAAAAAGGCGGTTATGTAATACCTAGTAGATTACGAAGTAATAATAAGTAGTTCTCCGGAGAATATCTAGCGATCCAACGATCTAGCAATCTAGCAAATTGATGTCATCGAGTGGGTATTTGTTGGACGGGCAGTAACGTTTATTTCAATGTTGGTCAGCCAACCAATCGATCCACAATTATCACATGTATGTCCCCATCTCCAGGGGTATAATTAGGTACCTATCTAGCAATGCAGCTGCGATGCGAATGGATATTTTAAATTTCACCAGGGCACGGTCTGTTTATTGAATGTTTCCAAGGTTGTTTGTTCTCTCCAGTGTGCTGTAATCTGCTGCAAACTTATCTAAGTAACTAAATATTGGGTGGATATAACATTATGCGCCTATAATCATCCAACTTTGTGGTAAAGATCCTGATATTACCTCGTACCCTTACTTCTATAGGTACTTCCTTAGTATATAGGGCATGCGAAAATACCTAATATCTATAAAAAGTATACCGGTCTGTCCGGCGTTTTCAAAAGTGGCCAATCCGTTTCTTGTTAACGAGGAACCATAGGCACGTTACCAAGGGCTGGTAGGTTAAAGGTTGATCGGCGGTTGCTAGGCCGAATCTTTCTAACTCAAATTGGTAGGACCTTCTTGGTCAAAAATTAGTAGTTGCATTGCGATTATTCAGTCCAAAATTCAGGTGCTACAGGAACTCGGATGGAAAACAAGGATTCTCGATTTCCAGTTCTTAGGTAGCAAATAGGAATTAGGGGGTTAGATTAACTTTGCGGTTACCTCACGCAGGTAATCAATGTATGTATTGTACCTAAGCACCTAGGTAAGTACATATGTCATAATTGTCTGTTAAAAATGAGAGGGAAAATTGGGTAGTAGCAGCACTGAGGCTGCGAAGTCAGCGCCTACCCCTACTAAATTGTCTAGTATGCACTAGTGAGTATCTAATACACGTACCCAGTACCGACCTGGCGGATACGAACAGCAGGACGGCACGAGGGTCTAATAAATACGAGAAACTGAATGAGAACTTGATTAGAGCATCAAGCTCTATAAACCTGGAAACGTCGCAGTCTTGTCTTTTTCCTGTCTATGTATAATCCTACATTCACCCTACGTCTAATCCCGCCCTGCATCTAAATGCACACGCTTTACTAGCAATGCTATTTCAATGTTATAAAGTTTGTCTACGCGACCGGTGAGTCGGTCAATCTACAATCTGCAGTCTGCAATCTGGTCCAAGAAAAAAACAAGAATATCCAACAAACTCAATTCCACTCTCTACCGCGTTGGTAGTGGATACCTAGGTACCTAGGTAGTACCTAGTATATTTCAGCCCAGCGCATCTCACAGACGAGGCGCTAGACACAGCCTCGATATCCCGCCGACCAGACGACCGCATCAATGATGTCCGGGTGGATTCCAAGTTATTTCAAACCGCCTATCAAGCCACTAAGCCGGCCAGGTCGGCAGGTCGGCAGGCAAATAAGTGTGTGCTAATCAAAGATGCATACGCTACTTGGCACTGCCTAGCTGCCTAGGGGTAGGTACATAGGCAATTATCAGACGACTTTATTGAAAGGAGGGCAAAATAAGCAAAGCAAGGGTACCTAACTAATCTAGCAGCCCCGGAGATCTGTTGATCTAGGTACCTATGTACCTTGTATGCATCTCAGTGCTAACCTTCGACGGTGGACGGGTCCTGGAGGACCTTGCCCACTGCAGTGATCGACAGATGGATCAGTCTCCAACGCTTATGTAGTGTGTACCTACCTAGTAGCATACTGCATTTCTGCATTTCTCATGTCGTTGTTATTATTGGTTACCGCAACAATCTGACAACCACAATCACATCCGCAACAACAAACCACCCTCTCAGCCTTTCTCCCTAGCGACACCTTCTATTCTTACCTGTGTTTCTCGTGCACCTGTTTTGCTTTTCCTTCAACTAAATTGCATGACTGTACATAGATACCCATCCAGGCCACTAGGCTAGGTATACAAGACAGCCATACAATCGACCAACATCCATAGCAGTCAAGTACATGCATGTGCATAACGCAGACTCGGAACCTACTAGGTAGAAGCAGCTTGAGGTTCAGTTCGAACCCACTTCCCACTTGGACCGTCGCTATTCCTTATTCTATTAGTGTATACTTAGGTATGTTAGTACTATTAACTCTATATGCCATATTTCTGGTCATTTACACATATGCGTATGGAAATTGGATATCTAATCTATTAACAACATTGAAATGTTTAGGTCTAACATTGAAGTACACTTGTATCATCTCGTATTGGTACTAGGTACAGTTTGTTACTTGGACACTCCCATGCTCTTTCTTTGTTACACGGTCTTGCTTTAGTCTTTGGTTATTGACCCACCTGCGCAGAACGGTCCTTCTTCAATCCTAGTTGAGTGCCTTGTTTGGGGGCTTAAGACGGGGGATCTTGCCTCTCTATTTCTGAAACCATGAACCCTCGCTACACCTTTGACTCTGACCCTGGCGAGCACGCCCCTCTCGACGATCTAAAGGACCCATATTCCCAACGGCAAGCGCATTCCAATTCCAATCAATATCTCTATCGTCAACAACAATATCCTTCCCGCTCTCCTCCTTCCTCCCCATCCCTCCCATCCCCTCAATCCTCTCAACCTGCTTCATACCGAAACAGCAATTCAATTTCCCTTTCCTCAGAACAATATCACGACTACCACTACCACTACGACTATAACCACCACCACGACCATCACTCAACACGCCCTTCGCCCACAAGAGCAAGGCCCCCGGGTCACCCTAGCGCTCATCCCGATTCGACATTTGATAGGCTACGCCAGAGTAGAAGATATAGTGGAGGCGCCGAGACAGCTACCGCTGCTGGGGTTGGAATCGGATCTGGAGCCCCCGTCAGTGCTTTCGCAGGAAGAGGAGTTTATGACGTGGCTGGATCGCCTTCCCCTAGACCAATCCCACCACCTCATCGGGAGAATAGTGTATCTACCTGGGGACCTCAAATACCTCAGGCTAACGTCACTCCCGGCGCAGATAATTTCAGTGACGCTGCCGTCGGTGGCATGTCGGGACTCGCCATGAGTGTTGCCGAAAGAAACGCACGGGAAAGCGGACTGGAAGCTCTGAGGCAACCTCCGCAATACCAACAATCCCAGCATCAACAATCTAATTACCCGCCTGAAGCCTATCAAGATCTACCCTCGCAGCACCATCCTTACGACGACCCCAGGAGTGGCTACGAAAATGACCGGACCTACGACATGTCGCCAGGTTACGGTCCCAACCCCTATACCCCCGCTCAAGGGTATAACTCCTCGCTCAGCCTAGCCCCCGCCGGAGCCGCAGCCCTGAATCCTTCAGGTCAAGGAACGCCCACGCGAAGCGTACATAGTCACTCGAGCGACCCTTTCAGGGATCCCCAAATGGCCTACGGCCAAAGAATGGATCCCCACCTCGGCCAATTTAATCCCAATGATATCGATGACGACGGTGATGATGGTCTCGAGTACCGACGCTCTGCTCGGAATAGTATTTTGAGCCTGGGTGGATCTAATCATCGGGGTAATGGCGCTACGGCCGGCGCCGCCGGCGCCGCCACTGGTGGTGGTGTGATGAGCGGATTAATGGGAAGGGGCCGAAGTAGCGGCGCCAACTACGACCCGGTTCAGGGCTCCAATGCAGCAGGAAATGTCGCGGGGGCAAGCGGGTATGAGATGGGCGCGAAGGCGGAGAAACAGTCGGAATGGTTATCGAGCCAGAATAGCAACAAGAAGAAGTGGAAATGGTTCATCCTGATTCTCGTCGGTCTCATTATAGCAGGCGGAATAGCGGGCGGCATCGTCGGTGGGTTGCTATCCAAAACCAAAAACGGTAGTGGCAGCGCCGACGGAGTTGAGTCGGCAGATTCAGACTCTGCAAAGAACGGTGATCTGGACATCAATTCGGACGAGATTCAAGCATTGATGAACAATCCTAACTTACACAAGGTCTTCCCCGGCGTCGACTATACGCCTATTAACGTTCAGTACCCGGATTGCCTTAAGAACCCGCCTTCCCAGAACAACGTTACCCGGGACGTAGCCGTCCTCTCGCAGCTAACTAACACAATTCGCCTGTACGGCACAGACTGCAACCAGACGGAGATGACCATCCACGCTTTGAAACAGCTGAAGCTCGACAATGAGATCAAGATCTGGCTTGGCGTGTGGCAAGACAACAACGATACTACTAACAAGCGCCAACTCAGCAGGATGTGGAATATCCTGGACGAGTATGGAGCCGACCCGTTCAAGGGACTCATCATCGGCAACGAGATCTTATTTCGAAAACAGATGACTGCCACGCAGCTTGGCGACCTTTTAGATTCCGTAAGGTCGAACTTGACTAAACATGACTGGAACCTCCCCGTCGCCACGAGCGATCTCGGTGACAACTGGGATTCTCAGCTGGCGCAGATTAGCGACTACATCATGGGCAATATTCATCCTTTCTTCGCCGGTGTCAACGCTAAGGATGCCGCCTCATGGACCTGGTCATTTTGGGAGAACAAGGCTCAGTCGTTCTTCAAGACTGACAATGAAAAGAATGTCATCTCCGAGATTGGCTGGCCGACAAAAGGTGGTACTGACTGCGGCGATAGTAGCGTCACAAGCTGTCCCGACGGCTCAGTAGCCGGAATCGACGAGCTAAATACGCTGATGGAAGGTTGGGTCTGTCAAGCGCTAGCGAACGGAACCAACTATTTCTGGTTTGAGATGTTTGATGAGCCGTGGAAGATCAGTTTCGATACCCCGGGTAAAGAATGGGAAGATCAGTGGGGCCTGATGGATGTCAATAGGAACCTGAAGGACGGCGTCAAGATTCCCGATTGTGGTGGCAAGACTGTCTAAATATTCGAGGCTATCTTGTTTAGACATTGCTCTGGGCGGGCGCAATGAGTCGTGGTGACGTGGCAAGAAGGCGGAGGAAGCGTTCTGAGCGGCCATCCGAATTAGGGCAGGACATATCCCGATGAAAAGGTTTCCCAGGCTCGAGGTAAGATGGAGAATCTTGTGAAGCAGGCTGGGCGATGCCCGTATTTTTTAGGCTCGTTGGCCACACTCGTCGAGGGAAAGGAAAAAGGGATATGTGAACAAGGCCCGGGTGGAGTTCGGTATTTGATTTTGACGGTTATTCTTTCGCTTTTGTAATTCCTGTTACTCGGGACTAAGCGAATGCAGTATTGGTAACAATGGGCGGCACGACTACGAGGCAGGGTAGATGACACGATGGATGTGCATGTTGCATTTTCCCGGGTATGACTTTGTCATTTTAGGCGTCCGAGGCGCTTGGTTTGGTATACAATACGTCGAAATGTATTAGAGCTTCGACCGGTCGATTATTTGACTGATGCTACAAAAGACAGTCTCGTAACGTTATGTTTTCGTGATACGCAGGTAGACGGCTAATACAAATCAACGACGTCGAATTTGCAGGAGAGGTCTTCTCTCGCCATTTATAGAGGGAATGCTCAGTCTACTGTACACATGACGCGTCATGGCCCGAACCCCACCAGTCTAGACCTTTGGGTTTGGATCGCACGGAGGGTCTATAAAGCTCCATTCACCATTTGAAGGAGGCATCGGATTAATAGATACGTAACGTATATCAAGCGTATTAATCATAGCCATGATTTAATCATTCTCAATCACTTAAACTCTAGGTAGGCTCCTTTACGTTGATTTATAGCCATTAACCTATTTACCTGTGTACCTACCTAGGTATAGTTCCCCCCTCCTATCTATCTCGGTTCTTTGTTGTTACTTGTAGTGGAACTCAGCGTAGCGCGCTCCGCTGTGGTGTTGTCTAACTTGTTGTCTGGTTTAATGATAGGAGGACGGAGGGTCGAGCAAGAATTAGGAGAGACCCTGCTAAGGAGTATGGAAGACCGTTGTAAAGCAAAGATGCTGTGAGAATATGGTACCTTACAGGTATGTGTGCTAGATTTAAAGACCCTGGTCAACGTATTCGAGAAAATAATATTGTCTTGACTTTGTTGTAAAAATAGAACATTTTCTTGTGTACGTATGAGATGTATGAGGCGGATTTGAAAGACAATCACGTGGATGGGCGTCAATCTGGCGTGGCTTGATTAAGTGGAGACAATTACGTAGCGCAATGTTGTCGTGTTACACGGCATGTATGTGGTATCAATACATCTCTAGCGAGCGGCAAACGGGTAGCTATCAAACAATCGAACCCGCACCCCCAACCCGCACTGCAACAACTTGCAAGTTACATCAATGATATTAGAACTTCCAAATTTGAATTTGAACTTGAACCCACACCTTATCGGTATCGTGAACATCCCTACCTTGTCCATATATAAGACAAACAATCCATTGAATTACATACATCGCAACGCTAGTCGTCAATTAAGGGCCAGATCCAGTAAAAATGGGTGCGCAACACGAATCCTACGCCTCAACTAGTGCGAGTGCTCGATCGCGGAAACGCAAGGTCCACGATTATCGCGGCAAATCGGCTGGTGATTTCGACTACGATCATGACCACGACCATGATCATGAAGAACATAAACCTAAGAAATCTAAGAAGAAAGCTGAAATCGCGGAAAAGCGCCTGAGAAAGTTAGGCCTCTCATTTGACTCATTTGACTTGTCATTACCTAGTAGTTTTCAATGCCTACCAAGTACTCTAAGCACCTGTATTGGATATGACAAGTTCTGATCTTTGGTCACTTCTAGGTTCCGACCAGCACCACCTCAGAGCTTTATGGAAATCTATGATAGAGCAACATCCCAAAGGTACTTGAATACATAATCTTCCATCCTCTCCCTCCCCACTCTCCTCTCTCTCACACACACAAACACACACAGAGAGAGAACACTCAACTCAAGTACGTGAGCTGACTGATTACGCCCACCGGAGATTCTACGTACTTGGGAGAACTCGTCATGGCACGCCTGATTGTCCCGAGGAATCTGTTGAGCTGACAGGCTCTACTGGCAACATATATGTCGTTCACATTGCCCAGCAGCCTACTTGTACCTGTCCTCACTCCCTGAAAGGGAACCAGTGCAAGCACGTAATATACGTGAGTCTCGTCCTGTTGTTTGCCATTGTCCTACGAACTCCTTGCCTAACATCCCTCAACCAGGTTTTATCGAGAGTTCTCCGTGCACCCTTCAATCTCGTCTATCAGCTCGCTCTACTCACTACCGAGCTCCGAGAGATCTTCGGGAATGCCCCACCCATAGACACCGGTGACCGGTCTGGTGGAGAAAAGCACGACAAGATTCGCAAGTCCCTCGAAGATGATTGCCCAATCTGCTTTAGCCCTTATGAAGACGCCGAGGAGATCGTCTACTGCCGAGCCACCTGTGGCAATAATATTCACAAGGAATGTTTTGAGACCTGGGCCAATACCAAACGAAAGAGTCCCGGCGAGAAGGTTACCTGTCCCATGTGCCGCACCCCCTGGCAAGGTGACGATGACATGATCAACAAAATCAAGAACACCGGTATCATTGGCGAAGAAGGCTACGTGAACGTTGCCGATCAACTTGGCATTAGCGGCGAGAGAGGTGAGACTATATCCCGGGATAACTCATACTTAGTTAGATATGCTAGCTAATGGCCGTATTGTGGCAGATTATAGCTCGTACTACCGCGGGCCCCGTCGTGGTGCACGCTACGGAGGTTGGTGGTGATGAGGAGGTTGCTGTGTACTATCACCGGGTCCATGACGCGTCATTTGATTGCTATTTTTAGCGTCCGCGACAAGTTCATCGTCGACCATACCGCGTAGAAAGGCAACGGTACGGATATGCGATTCGTCAATACGAAGGTAACATGTTTTTCCACGCTTGATTCTAGTTTCGGGTTTCCCATAATCATGTTTACGATTTGTCAACGTTGCAAGGCCAGAAGGGGGGCAGTTGACGTGATTTGGTTTTCCTTTGCAGCATCTCTGTTGCAACTGTTATGACGTTTAGTCGCCTGATATCATACTGGAGACGACACAAGCCCACGGCCACAAATTAGAACAAAGTCTCTAACAAATACTCGGTATATAGCTAGTACTGAATTATAAGGTGTGACAAATTTCTAGCCTCGATACATCGTCTTGCATTATGATTCAAACAAATCAATCAAGGGTTTTTCTTCTATTCAAGAACCACCCTCCCGCGACTTCTGTATTTTAAGGTCTTCCTCTTCATTCTTCGGAACCGTTACGAATACTGGAACTGTCTGTGCATTGAGCTTTCGGAAGGCCTGATGGAAGCACATAAGTTAGCGACCTGGCAATCTCGTCTGCGGAACGGGAGAGAACCCAGAATTCGGAACACGGTATTCAGAACTTACCTCGCTAATCATACCCTCGGATAGTTTATCGTTCCACCTATCTTCGACCCTTACAATCTTCCCGTCCTGCCCGACCTCGATACGGACGACGGAGTGGATTGTCTGCGCTGTCCCGATGCCCTTTAGGGTATATTTATTCGACAACGCCATCTCGATAGGATTTCCGGCAGACGTCACGCTATGGCTCTCTATCTGAATTGGTTTGAACAAGGCAGGTAACCCGTACCATTGCGCTGCAAACTTTTTATAACCTGATGCGACTGTGAGCGGGTCGGTAAAGGTGGCGTCTTGAGACCACAGCGATAGGTGCTTGAGGGTTGGATTGCCTGCGAACAACTATTTTCGATCCTCAATTATTACTTGTTCACGATTTCTCAACACTGTTTTATAAGCCGATGCGGCCGCGTGCATTTCAGGAGCTACCTATGAAAAACTTACATCTAATACGCTTCCTACTAGAACTTTCTGGTCCGATGAGAGACTAACCCCTGGCGCCTCGTTGACTTGGGTATTCCTGACGCCGATCGATTCGAAAGACACTGTACTTGACATCGTTCTAAATGGCGTTTGAATCGTAATCCTTGGTCTTTTTGTTAGAGATTTCGTTGCGCCTTCAGCCAGACTCCGTGAGCAGGCCGTGTACAAGAATCTGGTTAATTCAGTAGGAATCATTCGTAAATCTTTGATTTGTGTGCCGGTAGGAACCTTGGAAATCAACATTCTATAAACACTATCAAATCAACACCCTTTTAGTTAGTATAATATCCTCGTCATTGACTTTAATCTGTGGAACCTAGGTGACCGGCATTGTGATCTTTTATAACTTTCCTTGACGTCATGATATCCTCGCCATCGAAGTTGAGGCACTAGCCACCGCTAACTACTGCAGCCAAGTACCGTCGCTCTAGGGTCTAGCACTACGCTAATCGCGCTCTTTTTAGACCTAAAGTGCTAGTGCCCCAGCCAAATCTACTCCAAATCTACTCCAAACTTTACAGGTAGGTACCTCCACTAATTCAAAGGTTTGGGTAGTTGGTCCCAGGGGTTGTTGTGCTTATGGAACGGCCCGCAACCCACTCCCTTTTACCAAATATTACAAATTAATTACTTCTAAACGTTTAGACAACCACCTACCTTTCAACGCCTATACTAGGTACCTAGTTAGTAGGTAGGCACCACATCCATATCAAAAGTGCACATGTTTTACTTTTAGGTAGTTAGGTAGCTAAGGCAGTTTCCTTCTTACAAGACATATATTCATATGCCTAACTATCTACTCGTTGCTACTATCTCTTGCCATGAACAAAGCTAATGATCGAAGCTAATATGCAGCAGTATCCTAGCTAGGAAACCATCGCACAAGCCTCCAGACCGTCCGGATATGACCGCAATATTATGATGGTGCTTGCACCCATCCTAAGATCAAAGCTTAGAACAAGATGAGGTCATCCTGCTCCTCGTTATCATGACGCGCCAATCCGTCCTCATCTCCACCATCCTCATCCACAACAGAGCCTGTGTCAGCAAGACTTGCCAATTCCCATTCTGGCTGTTCAGCTTCACGTCCCGTCGGCGAAAACCCAGATGCAGAGAACTGGCGGGGCGATCCTGATCGTTGGGGAGATGTGAAAAATCTAAATCTAGCTTGTGACGAACCTGTGTGGTTAGTGTCGCTTGACTGCATGCCATCCCAGTGCTCGCGTGCGTGCTGACTTGACTGAGTTGTGTTGTGGGCGATGATTCCATCGCCAGTCCTGTCTGTAGGATTATTGCCCAAGGTAAGCGTGCGTGTCGTTAGAGCGAGTGTCTGGACATCGTCGTCGAAGCTAAGTAGATCGTTGCCCTGGACCGAAGTCGTAGGCTCAGCAATAATGCGTTCCCCAACATTACGCAAACCGTGGTCATTCAGAGTAACTGGCCGATAGGTCTCCTGTATTGACATCCCAGCACCAATAGAAAGCGAGCGAGAGGTCTCTGGTTGACCCGCCTGTTTTTGGTCACCCAACCTCTGCCCGTCGTCTAAGCGTGCATCGAATGCTGTCCAACTTGTATTGTGTCCATTGCCGGGACGTACCGAGCTGGTTCCGCCGAGGCTTTTGCCAGGCACGCGAGAATCTCCACTATATCCAAGTCCGGGTCTGGAATCTCGAGACTGTCGACCGGGTCCCTTTCGGCTATTCTTGGCGCCTGCTGCTGCACCCATGCGACGTTGATCTTGGGTTATGAAAGGTGCTTTTTGAGATTTATCATATTCCACATCCTGCATTTCGCCTTGATTCGTCGAACTGTCGTTTAGGAATTCATCGTGAGAGTACGCGCCTGTGAACTCGGAACAGCTACACAAGCAACTCTCGCCACAGACCTGTTCGCATCGGTGGCCACAAGCGAGAGGCCGCTCGCATGGTTTGCGACAAATAAGCTTGTTATGATTCGCCCTAATTAGAAACGGTTAACAAATCGTTCATCGGAGACGTTTAGGAGGAAACGGATTAGTAGAAGAAAAGAAACGGGAGAGCTTACCAATGACATCGTCGGCCGCATTCATGACCACAACTGAGTATATCAAGACACTTCTGATCGCAACCGCCGTGACAGTTAATCCAATCTTCAGGATGCGAGATCCAGGTTGTCTTGTTATGATTCTGGCATGTGATAGGTAGACGACTGTCACCTCCAAAGCAACCCTGTCTCTCCAATACCTGCTGTACCTTCCCCCACATGTTCCACGATGCGTTGCTAGCAAACGCCAGGTTGATCATGTTTCCGAAAATGTAAAAGCCTCGGCGAGCGCGGCTAATGGAGACGACTCCACGATTCTCGTCCTGGAGAAAGCCGGCTTGATGAGGTCCATTAGGACCGTTGCTCCGGACTAAAGACAGAAGGACGATGTCATTCTCCTCACCTTGGTAAGAATCCACTGTGAACACGTTGGTAAATGGAGCCCAGTGCTTGATTCTATTCTTGAATTGGGAGATGATCTTCTTCTTCTGGCCACGGTAGAAAGTCAAAACTGTGATCTGGCTGGCTGGCACACCGTTCATCAGCAAATAGTCTATGAAATGGACTATCATCTCCGCTTCGATGATGTTGTATCTGCTCATATTCTCGTCTAATGCCTCGGTCCACGTGTGGTGAAAGAAGAACGAAGGAAACGCCATACCGGGGACGGGGGGTCGAACCTCGCCTTTGGTCACAACAGGATGATCTTTCAAGGATGGGTAGAAAGGGTTCAAGATTTCTCGCAGCGGAGAGATCATCCTTCTTTGCATATTTAACACAGTGAAAGGCATCTCAAGGTGGACGAGACGCTCGAACATGGAAACGCGCATGAAGTACGGCTCCTCTCCCAAAGTGGGAGTATCACAGTGCGGAGCTAGCTGCTGATGATCGCCGACGAGGATGAGCTGCTGTAGTGAGCCATAGAGTGCCGAAAGAATGTTTGCCTCGCGAGTCTCGGCTGCTTCTTCGATAAGCATGGTTCGTGGCCGCAGCGCAGCGAGCAACCCTCGATATTTACACAAGCCAGTCGTGGTACATCCGATAATCTCGATCTGTTGCGATTTAATGCACTTAGTGTCCTTGTACCACCGATTTATCTTGAGATTCTTTGATATACGAGCATTGTCGGCAAGGATGTGACGAAAGTGCTGATGTTGCATCACCAACAATCTCTTCTGCCAGTGCTGATATATGGCACCGCGATATTTATCATCGATATCCCAGAGATCCAACTTTTGAAGCTCTCGACGAATGGTGAGGTCGTCCTCAGCTAGGTTCTGAGGGTTTGCGCCAGTCCATAAATGCCTGATTGGCAAGAACTTGCCGTCAATTCGACCACAGTTCTCGTCATCGTCGACGATGCAGTCATCAAGCTCTATATCGTAGTCTTCCGCTTCCATATCTAAGCTGTCATTTTCTTCGACGCCTTCGAAATCAGGTTCCTTCTCATCCGGCAATTTCACCTTCATAAGCTGATTTCCCAACCACTCCGCCAGCGGCCCAACAGGCTGGTCTGGCGACGAGGGAGCTAGAGTCCATGCCTGGTCAGTCTGGAGAGACTTGAGCTGGCTTGCCGTAATGATACCGGCGGATCGAAGCGTCTCAGGGTTTATGAGTTCGTCAGGGAATACGTCATCAATAACTCGCTCAGCCATCGTAATGTTCTTCTTGCGCGCAGTTTCGAAGGTCCTGAAGTCACGGTCCGCCCGGTGAGTGCGCGAAGGCGCTGCGCGGCGACGAAGGTTGTACATGCTGTACCGCTTAATCGTTTCATTCTGAGTGCGACCGCCAAGCCGAGCCACCTGAAAGCCAGCATTTATCAGTTGAATCAGGATTTGGTCGACTGCATGATTTGTCTGGGCTGCGACGATGATAACATTGCTACCCCTTTCTTGATTCTCTAGAAGGATTTGCAGAGCCTGTACCGATGTGAATGTCTTGCCCGTCCCAGGGGGCCCTTGTACAATAGCCAACTCCTTGGTGAGAATGCGGTTGACGGCATCCAGCTGGGAGTTGTCTAAATTTGTATACTTAGATAGATCAGGGTTGAAGCCCCGCCGCACATCATAGCTTCGTAGGGGTTCGCTAACCTCGGCCATCTTCTTGTTCACTCGACTTGGTGGCATTGAGGACGAATCAGGAATGTGATGAATCAAGGATCTTACATCCATCTCTGGGTTCTCCACGACATACTTGGCGTAGAGATCGGTCTTGTCTGCACCCACCAAGTACTTATCAAGCGGCGTCTCTGTGTTTGCAACATGCTGGAGACCGACCATGCTATGTCGAACAGCTTCAAAGTAGCCGAATCGAGTCTCGATCATGACGAGTTCTTGGTTAGGATCCATGATGGCGTCGCCCAGGTTAGTCCATTGAAAATGAATGGTAGGTGGGTTTTGGTCGAGACCGTCACGAATACGATGGTCGGAGATGACGGCGGGCATGCAAATAGTCTTGAAGCCATCCTTAGCAGTTGAGATGGCCACGAGAGTTCCTACGGTGAGACGACGTGTGTGAGCCCAACGAATCTTCTTTCCAGACCTTTCCGTAGAAAACTGGACTTGGCACATTGGACCAAGACGGGTCATCAGATAGCCCTTGACAAAGACCTATAGACACATGTGAGTCAACTGAAATGTTGATGACGTGTTCTGATGGAACATTTTGGGGTTCATTTACCTTAGTATAGATGCAGGTCTCCGCATCGTCCATCATTGTAGGGTCGTCCTTGAATTTCTTGATAGAGTATCGCAGCATCGTAATGCCCTCCTCTCGCTGAAGTCGATAATGAGTCTCGAGATAGGTATCCTTGTCCTTCCAGGGCTTTTGCCAAGTGTTAGGTAAAAGATGACGAATCTCTTCCATCTGCTGAGGATCGTCCCAGTCAGGGTTGAGGTCCTGACCGGTGGGTAGCTCTGGGTAGCTTCGCCATTCTTGTCCAGGCTTTAGGGGCGGAAGCTCGTAGTTCACATGGTGCTTGATGGTGTCGAATTCGTGCTGAGATAACATGTAAGTGGAATATCCGGTAGGACCAGAGAACCATAAATATGGTATAAAGTTATAAGACATACCTGAGACTCAGCGATATCCGAGATATCGGGATTGCCAGTGTCAGCCATGATATATGGGTGACGCCTGCAAAGACGTGTCTTGTGGTGCTTAGAACATCCAAGAACGTACGTCAAGTTGCTTTAAGTCAAGTAAGGAAATCTACAGATAGGAAGTAGGTACGGTATGATGGCGACCAGCGACGGTGATGACAAAGGTGACAGTAGTTGATGTATTCAGAGGCAATAGGGTAGTGTCCTATGCGTGATGGTGTGTGGTAGTAGTGTGTAATGGTGCGTGAGGGAGATATGTGTGTGAGTGTGGTGTGGTAAGGAAGGATGAAAATAGGCGGTGGGGAAAAGTGAAGGTGGATATATGTATGTGTTTAGGCAGGTAGGTCTCTAGGTAGGTAGGTAGGTAGGTTGGTAGGTACGAATGGTCAGAAAATACCGGTGGACCTGCGCAGTTCGAGGCTCAGTGTTGTCAGGTTCAAGGTTCTACCAGATGTTAAGACAATTCCGACACCAAGGTTCAAGGTTAGTATTAGGTAAGTACATACTAAAACTATAGTAGATATATAAAGAGGCAGGTAGAAACCTTGAACTTTCAGGGCTTACCTCAATTATTCTGTATGCGTATGGATACCGTGCCTACCTATACAACTGGATAGTTACTTGGTGACATAGGATGGTTCCAAAGTTTCAGTTTTGGGAAGGAAATACTCTTACTTTGTGTATTACGTGTATGTAAGTACCGATACTAGTTGATGTTGGTGCCTAAGTACATATGTAGTTAGTTAGTACGTATATGCAACCTAGGTAGTATCATGGATGGCAGTTACGAGTCTATGTATGTAGGTATGTAAAGATTGGATCCATGGATGTTTACCCATTATCGGACGAAAAGACCGTGCCCATTACCTACATCTAGTACTATATCTAGTACTATTAATATCAGATCAATAGAAGCATTGAAATACTTACTTAGTACTGGGTACATGCTGGGAATAAGTTACATCTTTGAGTTTGTTACAGTGATGTAAATATATCTCCCTCCTCTTTTTTTCTGATATTGGCATTCTGCAACTGTCTGGGACAATTGGGTCGTGATAAGAGACAATGCAAACCAATGAAACCCTACATACGTGGATGACTTGCCGCGTTTGTAGAAGACATCTTGTTTGCAAAGATAGACTCGTAGCTACACCGCTATGATCAAATTTGCTCTGGTAACTCAAACTGTGCCAATAAAGCTTCTGAGCAACAGCTGGCATTCCCATGGTCCATTGATATACTTGGGGAGTGGATTCTGCATGTTTATCTTGGCGTAATCGGCTTATACGTTGCTCGTTAGTGAGTTGGTAGAACTCTCGTCGCACTTATGTGGCCATTTTTTGAGTTCCAGGATTATACCTGGATGTATATTAATGGACAGCCCTATTTACCTATACCATAGCTTCTCCCCAACTAGGAGGCCGATCCTCTAATTTCGTACCCCACTCAGATTCTTGCTCTCCGAGGGTCAGCTCCATCGCCCAACCTTCGCGGAAAAATGCGTGACTGATCCAAGACTTCGTCCACGGCTGACCGTTGACTGTCACATTTTGAATATATATACTTTTATAATCCGCATCGAACCCTACAGTCTTTATTTGGGTCGTGTTTCCGGTCAAGGGGTTTGTTATATTGACTTGTCGAAAAAATGGTGCTGATATCAGGTATACGTCTTGTCCGGCTATAGGAAACAATCCCATCATTCCGAATACTACAAAAGCGCCCATCGACCCCGAGTCATCGTTTCCTGGCAAGCCATCGTGGGACGCATTGAACGACGACGGGATGTAGGTGTGTAGTCGCCTAGTAGATAAGGCAGGACGTCCTGCGTAGTGATATAGGTAAACTGTTGAGAAAACTGGTTCGTTTGATATATCCGCGAGACCCGACGTGTGAAAGAAGTCGAGGCGTTGGATGAATGATTCCTCAGCACCCATCAAACTGATCAAAGTCGACATAGATTGCGGGACAAGGCTATAAATTCAGTCAGCTGTATTATTAATTCGCTATGATGGTGCGAATACTTACAATTGATACTGCCAAACGCTTTCATTGCCCAATAGTTAGTAACTGTTGTCACTAAAGCAACGAAAGAAATAGGCCTCAATAGCGAAAAGAGCACTATGAAATCGAATGTCGGGGCTTGCTGAGAGAAAAAAAAACAGGAGGTTAAAGATAGGTACTGACCTGGCCTCGAAAGTTTCACTTGGATTAGTAGTAAGCGAACAGAAGCTTGCGAGCGCCGAGCAAGCGATTGGATCTTGATATCCCCAAGTTCCATTTTGATACTTTGGTTGGAAGAACCCTGAAAATCCCGTGTCATTGCCGTTGATTTTAGAGTCCTGTTCTGATTTCCCTAGTATATCAGAAGATATTGTAAGTATCCATGTACTTAGGTGCAGAACTAATTTTCCGAGTAGACGGTGTCTACCTGAAATCTATGATAAAGCAATGGTGAAAGAGGCGGCTCTTTTACTTACTATCGTGAAGTTAGTTAATAAAAAAAGAATGTCTGAGGGCGTCAAAAATCTCGACGGTTGAAGTTCATACGTAGGATGTTGTTTTGACATACCACAAGTGTTGCCAATTGGCACTTCGCGACACATATTTTTCGTATAAGTCGTCTCGCCCGAGTCCTTGTGCCAGTGTGGCGAGGCAGTAATCATCATACGCATACTCGAGAGTTCTCGAAATACTACGAGAGTTCGTCCCAAATCCAGCTGGGTCAAAGTCGAGATAGGGAATATACGAAAGGTCTTTCCAGCTTTGCAAGCCACCTCTACCGTGGTACGACCATTCTAACGGTTCAACTTCTGCATCTTGGATGATGGCTTCAAGCGCCAATTCCCAGTCAATGCCTGTTAAATTCTTGACGTAAGCGTCTACCAGCACGACATCCGCATTTGAGCCGCCTTGCGTCCATCCTTTGCTCAAAGACCTGACAATCTTGGTTATTTCAAATCAGCTTTCAAGAGGAATGTTATTTTCTTACATATGACAATCAGGTAACCAGCCTTCGTACTTGTAAATGTCGAGGAGGGCATTTACCATCTGAACCTGGGCATTAGGGTCTATGATAGTAAGGAGCGGGTGTTGAACGCGAAATGCGTCCCAGAGACAATAATATGAGTCAAAGTAAGGGATTCCATTGTTCCAATAGGGATTTTCGTCAGTATAATTTTGTGGTGAAATCATACTCCTGTATAATCCGCTCCAAAAACTAGTTTGGAGATCTTCACTGGCACCCCCGGCATCGATGGAGATTGGACTCAGCTTCTCCCGCCATGCGTCCTCAGCCTCGGTCACGAGCCTATCGAGGTCGCCTAGAGGCTCTGGTATCTCCTCTTCTGCTCTTTGACAGGCCTGATCCGCACTAATGAAGCTAATTCCGGACCTTGCCGTTAGGGTGTTGTTTTCTAAACTGCTAAATCGAACCCACCCGCCAGCTTCGAGGTAGAAGAGGTTAAAGCCACGAGTTACGAAGAGCTCCTTCGGCTCGATCCCTCCCCTATTGTTAACCCATACACCATTGTCGTAAATGTCGGCACCGAAAAAGTCAACACAGAAATGCATCACGTATGACCCAGCGCCGAAACTTGGGAGGAACGTGCCGTTGCCCTTGAGTCTCCCGCTTTCAGGATCAACAATAACGGTGGCATTCTGGCGACTTTGCCATAAGTCCGTCAGATCTAGTAATACTAGAGGATGCTGGCCATTTGAAGCCGGGAATTCGAACTTGTACAAGGCCGCATGCTCGCTGGAGGTCATTGTGGCCTTGATCCCAGATACTAATTCGACCTGAAAGTACCCCGGTCTGGCAATAACGGATTCCTCGGCATACGGTGTGGCCCTCTCGCCGATCAGAAATTTGCAATTATTGACCTCGTCGCCATCGCATATTTGCGGGAATAAGGGGAAGTTTCCCAGGCTAGGATTGCCGCCCGTTCCACTATCATGAACCTGAGAAAATCCGGTGATACTTGATCCGTCGGTCGCAAACCCGCCTGTGTTTTGTCCGTTGACATCCGCGACGGGCTTTGCGAGAGCGTACGGTTTGGTACTGCCAGCGAACACATTTCCGCCATTAGTGCTACCGATGAGAGGGTCGACAAATTGGAGCACGTCGGCACATAATACTAGATGAAAGATGAGGGGTATGACGATGAGGGTACGGATAATCGGATGCGAAGTTCCGTGAAGGAATCGTCGACAGGCCATCTTCTAAAGCAGGGAAGTTAGCGAAGGCGGAATTCCCTACGATGACCAGATCCTCAAGAGCCTTTAAACATTGAGAAAAGATATTGAAGAGGGAAAATAAGTCTAAGAACTGCGGTTCAGAGCAGCTAGCATTTGTACCATGTCTCATATCTCATATCTCATACATACAGGTAAGTATCCATATCTTCTATCTTTTAGCATCCAGGTTGCAGCACACTTGCATACCGACGCATACTATGTCCTCCGACCTTCCCAAAAAAGGCTGACATCCTGGCTCGGTGGCAGGGACATCCAAAAGAATCTTTGTCGATCTTTTTTTTCTCTCTTTGTGTCTGTATCCTTTCTCCTTTCGTTCAATGTTTAATACGGGAAATTTGATTTGATGAATGTAGGGACGCAAGGAGAAAGTAGGGTGGGCAATGGTAATGGCAATTGGTAACTGTGAGACATGCATAGTGCATAATTAGATACATCACGATGTGCGTGATCTAGACATCTGCAAGTTTTGGAAGGTATTCAAACACTACATACTCATTCTGTCTTCGCATAGACTATACATAGGTCTAATTAATAATTTAAGGGCTTATTTCATTCAATATGATGTTCCGACCCTAGGTTGAGATTATTCATGTAATGGATGTTTTGGATACTTTTTGTACCTACCTACCTACCTAGGTAGGCCACATATTGATGTAGCCCCGCACCCGCATAAGGTTGCTAGTGCTATTAAAAGACGGGCTCCCTTCCGAGGAGAAACAGCCCTGGAGCAACACTAAGGTACAGGGCTAGGTAGGTACGTGCTTGGCGATATACAGGGATCGGCTTGCTGTAGTTTCAGTTCTCCAGTTCTCCCATTACCGGGCACCACCCTAACCTTAACCTTATAACGGCTACCCGCGAACGACGTCACCATTACCCACGTTATAGGATCTTATAGGATCGAGAGAGTTCCCTAGGGCGAGAGTATATTTATCGACCACGCGCCACTACGTCGCTTAGACAAGACGTAGATTCATACCAAGCATCTAGTCCAGCTCGTCACTAGATGAATGTGTCATGTGCAGTTGAGCCCGTTATATCGATACACGCGATAGCCTACACACGTCCCCCGGACGCAAACAAATCTCCTCACCATCGTCATCCCGTCATCATCAAATGCCATAAATTGTGACGAAATAGTCATAATACATAATCCGCGACCTTGGCTTTTAACCACACATAAGCTAATACAGCTAATACAGCTAAGATAGCTAAGATACTAGGTAGCTAAGTCATCCATCGATCTAACTCGCAACACGAAGAAATGCTTTATAAGGAGACGGGGGATAAAATGTCTGACCTCCAACTACGTAAACGCCTTCTGCCATTCTTCTGTACGAGTACTTGGCGACTTTGAATGTGTGGGAATTACAATTACCTTGCCGGTAAAGAAATAGTAATCATGATCTATCAAACCGCTTGGGCAGCCGTTATCATTCTGACGCTTGTCATACGATCTTCCCTTGCTGCCCCTTTCGTGTCTGATGCAACTACCACTTACTCTACTGACGCCTCTACCACGGCTCTCGTCGTACCCGTCACAGACGTGACATCTCATGGCCGGTACACGGCACCGCCAGCCTCTACGACGGGAGCGCTCTCCACCGATGTTGCTATTGCGACCATTGCGGCTAACCCCCCGGAATCGTTCAAGCTAGCCTACCCCGCCGATGGGATGCTCCATCAGGAGGAGCCCGCTCCTTATACTCCCGGAGGTGGCCTCGGGACCAACGGGTCGGAACCAGGTTAGTAGCATACAGAATCACTGTCCCGCTTTCTAGCATGTCTCGGGAACTCTTAGGAATTCTTCATCACGTCAGCGGGAAATTGCCTGAGAAGGGACGAGCTGAGGCAGCCGGCTATTCGATACCTCCCTACCTAGGTACCTAGGCATTTCGAGGAAAAAAATAATGACTTCCAATGCTGTAGTATACCGAGTAATAAGCGACTTCGATTACGAATCCGTCGCTTTGGCCTTGTACCAGGAATTCATTGAGCTAGATCTCTTTCATTGGGGGTTGGCTCAATTCTCCGTTGAAGACTTCGAAGATGCCGGGTTAGGCGCCGAAGATCGATATCTCATTGAATTTATGGCTGATCAAGAAGTTGGTCATGCTACCGCCTTATCAAACATGCTCGGCTCAGAAGCGCCGGTGCAGTGCACCTATAACTATCCGGTATCAGACGTTCGGGAATTCATCGACTTCAACCAGAAACTGACGAGATGGGGGGAGTCTGGAGTCTTGGGGTTTTTAAACCACCTAGATTCACGTGAAACTGCGCAGATACTTTTACAATCTATCACCACGGAATCGCGGCAGCAGATGATATTTCGTCAATTCGAGGGCCTCTTTCCCATGCCAGTTTGGTTCGAGGTTGGCATACCCCAGTCTTGGGCATGGACTCTCCTAGCCCCTTACATATCTTCATGCCCGACAAACCAAACTCGCCTGGTCTGGCAGAACTTTCCCCCTCTGCGCATTCTCAACCAACCTAACCCAGCCCGAATCAACGGATCTTACGTCTGGAACGAAACGACGAGCGCGTACGCAAACTCACTCAGCACTTCGAATATATCCGATTCCGAGAGCTGTCTGAACGCCACCGCGCTAGGCGAAAATTGCAGTCCGGCAATTACTCGCAACAGGACAGATCCGCTGTCGTACGCAGGCCGCCAGGTCTTCCTGAGTTGGGACTCTCCAGGTAGAACTTATTCTATGCTTGATAGTTTCGTTGAGAATCTTCTAACATGTTTGCCAGGGTATCGCACGGGTCCTAATAACAGTTACGTCACCAGCACGAACGCAGGGACGGCCAAGTTCGCCGCCTGGGTCTCCCAGCTCAACGTAACATATACCACTTTATATTTCACCGGAGATAATGCGGCATACACATTCCAGCCAAACACTACTACGTACGAAGGTGATCCCACCGTTAACGGCACAGTCTTCTTAGCCATCACAGACTTGGATCTTTACGTGACGCCATTCAATATTTCGCTAATAAACCCACATGTCAACGCGCTAGCCATATACCAAGCCGGCTGAAGTTTCGGGAGCCTTTCAAAATACACGCAGGTAGAAAATCCGCCAGGCGCGCTGAGAATCACCTGTGGCAGACGTAAGAAAAGTGTTGGACGGGCGAGCGGGATAGAGTTCCTAACAGTGTCGCAATACGTACTGGTTCCTTTTGGCCTATATTTGCAATTAAGAATATGTGTAGAAAGCACCAGGAAATAACATGCCACGAATCTATAGTATCAATCCGCACTCTTAACCTTCACAATCTACACAATTTTCGAAGCCAGGGATCGCGTTGTGGGAACGATTTGTAGGTCATCGTATATACCTACCTAGTTAATTAGCTATACGATTGAGATGCCCCTGTCTAGCTGACAGACGGCGTAGAATCACGTTAATAATTAGCGCCGTTACGCCGTTTCCAACCAAAACCACCCACGGGTATCTTTTGTCTTTCCAGACGTGCTTTGAAATCAAATAAAAGGATGCAATGATTCGGTTAGCTCGGTCGACGCCGGGATACATTTCCTAGCCGTCGCACCTCCGTAAACCAATATGTTCAAGTGTGCCATTCGTCATTCGTCGTAGTCGACACCACGGCAGAGAAGTCGCGCAATACCGTCGAGCACCGAGCTGGGACCAATATCGAATATTGCGACGGCTATGTACCTATGCAGGTACGTTGATTTCGTATCCAATAAGCACTTCGGTAGTTGTCCCCTCCCAGCCACGGTTTCCTGCGGCAGAGAGCATGAATCGGCTAGAAGGATCAATGTAGAGGCTAGATATGACGCCGGCGCGTGGTGGACCGGGAATGATCAAAAAGGGAGGCGGCGAGTGCTTAGAGGAATGGCCCGAGCGAAGATCGTAGAGCCTGAGGATGTCGTGAGATGCACAGACTAGGTGTCGTCCGTTGACCATAGACCGAACGCAGCTGACCGGACCGCTGCCACCGGGGAACTTGAAAACCCGCTCCGGTTGCCAGCCCACACGCCCACCTCTTGCTTTCTGCACACTAAATTCTTCCACCGTGCCGTTCCTCCGTCCGGCGTAGATCCAATTGCCATCCGGACTCCAGCATGCGCCCATACACCAAGGAGGAATGCCAGGCTTGTTTCCGATGCGTGCTACGGGGTTCGGCATCCGCCGGTCCCAAACCCGCAGAGTTCCGTCCATGGATGCCGAGAGAAATGTGCTGTCGGAAGTCTGAGTCATATCAAAATGTGTCGGTGCCGGTGCGGCGAAGGCGGTCGAAGGCGACTCGGGCGCCATTCCTTGGGGACCGGGGTCCGTTGGCTGTGGCAAACCCGCCGGGTTCGACGAGAACGAAAAATCTGGAAGAGCGGGTAATGATGAAGGATCGTGGTTAGTATCAGACCCGAAAGAGTTGAGCGCGTTGTTGCCAAACAGACCGGGGTCTGGTTGATTCGTGCTTGGAAGAGCCTGTACGGTCGGCGCTTGACCTGAGTCGGGCTGAAAGGTTGGGGCAGACATGTCATAATCACCTATAGCAACATCGGCGTCTTGGGCCGAGTCCCGCATCATCGCTCGAGAGAATTCGTTGTCATCATCGCCTCCGAAGGCACCCATCCCATCGTTGTCGCCGAAAAGATCGGAACCACCCGTAGGGCTGCCACCAAAAAGACTATCGTGCGCAGGACTTCCCTGAGCATCGGCCACTCCGTCCCTTGCGTTGGACGTTTGGCTGGCGACTCCATTCATTACGATGCCGTTCATGCCGTTATTTAAATCAGCACCGAACCCCCCATCCAAGTCCATCTTAAAGTCGCCATCTAGACCGGGGAGAGAATTGTTGGTGAATAGCGTATCACTCAGAATATCCTCTTCACCAGCTTCGGGGGGGATCGGCGCGCCGCCCATCGGTCGGATCTCAATCGCGGAAATCTGCCCTCCACTCCCGTCGAACTGGCGCTTCACCTGTCCTGTGTTCAGATCCCAGTCAAAGATATTCTTGTCCCAACTACCACTAAGCACACTCTTCTCATCTGGCGAGAGGGTCAAGACGCTGACGGCATTGGTATGCTTCTTGAGACAAGTAATTCGCTTTCCCTCATCGTGGCGCACGCTTTGAAGGTTGATGCCGCCACTCTCGAGACCGGATAGGAGCCACAAGGCTTGGGAATGGACCGCAAGACTGTATACAGGGCTAGGAACTAGATCTTCTTGCCTCACAGGAGCAGATTGCGGCTCTGCGTTTTCCCAATACGACATCAGAACTCCAGCCTTGGTGACCGAGTCAACGAAGGGATGCCTCTGGGCCACGGTCAAGAGGGTCTTGCCATTAATCGTAGCTGGTCCATCGTACTTCCTAATGTATCCATCGCTTCCGCCGGTCATCCAGTAGCGGAGATCAGGAGTGATAGCTATGGCGTTGATGCTGGTAGCCATAGGCGCTGCCATGGTCGGAACTATATCGTATGTTTCAGCGGTAAGCGCTTCCGGGCGAACCTTGGGCGTCCATTTAGGGGTTCCAAGTGGACCTGGAGTAGCGGAAGTTCGGGTGAGGGCGGGATTCGCTGAGCCGTTGGGCTGTCGAAGGTCTTGAGTATCCTCCTCATCCTCATGTTCATGTTCGTGTTCGTGTTCGTGTTCATGCTGGTCAGGATCGTCGTCTTCCTCCTCATCGTTGTCGTTGTCATTGTCGTTCTCGTCCTCATCGTGATCAGCGTTCTCGTTTTCATCCTCGCCATCGACATCAACATCGCCGTCGCCTTCGCCGTCGCCTTCGCCGTCTGCGTCGTGGATGAGGTCATCCTCATGCTCGTTGTCCGAACTCGCATTGGAGTCTCGGTCAAAATCATCCATCGTGATTACTGCCGAATGTTGTTGTTGAGACGAAATGTGGAGAATTGTCGCCTTTGCTTTGTCATTCTACGCCCGTTCCCAAATGATTCACAATCGCATCGAGAAAATCTATATTCTAGAGGTAGCAGGGGAGGTAAATTCCTTTGATCAAGATAAGGCGGGCGGAAGACTGCGTGAGAGGGAAAATATTGAGCACGAAGAGATAATCACGAAACGACAGATGGTCCAGATTGGGAAAAATTGGACAAAAAAAATTATAACGAAAAGTTTGTTGATCAAATTAATTCTCAGTATTGAAAGTTTAAAAAAAAAATCTAGGTACATTCAGGTATGTATCCAAATTGAAAAGTACCTCATTTAGCAATATAACGGTTTAATGTGACCATCATTCTTCATTAACTGCATAAGCTGAAACATGGATA
Organism: Annulohypoxylon stygium; assembly: GCA_003314315.1. Classification (NCBI taxonomy): domain Eukaryota; kingdom Fungi; phylum Ascomycota; class Sordariomycetes; order Xylariales; family Hypoxylaceae; genus Annulohypoxylon; species Annulohypoxylon stygium. Next base: position 428,665 of record QLPL01000047.1, read on the forward strand.
TCCGAAACATTTACCTATGTAAGTACCTAGGTACAGAGTACAAGTATCAGTAGGTAGGTACCTGCACCTACGTAGTGACCCTTAACAAGGTGATTTCTTCTCCCGAAACACTAAAACAATCGACATCCATCTCTAATACGTTCTCCTGCAAGTATAGAAACTATGCAATATGCGTATCAAATAGAATATTTGCATCATTAAACTATCAAACTCGTCGCGTAACGACAGATATACATATACATAGGTATTATACATATTCATGTACCTATTGACTCACATAGAAACTGAGTCCTCCGATTGGTGCTGTCATTAAGCTACAGACAGCTACAGACAGCTACAGATAGAGTAATCGATGTCGCTATTGAGTCATCCATAATCATTCAAGGCGTCTTTTGCGAACCGGACGCCCTGACCCCGTTAGATCTACCACCGGCGAGCTACTAGGCCTATGCCTCCCTGGTGCTGGTGGGAATGGTGGTAGGGGTGTCTGGGTACCCGGTTCTGGGGTGTTATCTGGAACCCAGACAGGGTCCTCGATTGTCCCTTGTCCTTGTCCTTGTCCTTGTTGTCTGATGTTACCAGATGAGCTAGCGATTGAGCCTGACGGCGCTACTCTCCTTTCGTTAGGCCTAGGTATAGGATTGACCGGTCTCTCGCGTGGTACAGGCGGTTTCTCGTACGTATCCGGACCCTTCTTGGGAGGTGGTTGCATCGATATTTGAGCATCCACTTGTTCAACCCCGTTCCGATTGTCCCGTGCCACCCTACTAACCACCTCGACAGCAAATCTTCCTCTATAATTCATCTCTTTAACGGCTTCGTGTGCGTTAAGGCCGATCATCTCCCACCGCACCTGGTCGGGGTTAAACCATCCAGGCAGTGACCCCCAGATTTGTTCATCATACCCGTTCCGATCCATGGTCTCCTGGATGCGGTCCATCATATTTCTCGCCGTCCAGAACATTCGAAGTCCACAGCTCCAGCCGTCTTGTTGCCATGGCACCCACATGATGCGTTCAGCATCAGGCAAGATTGTAAGCCCAGCTCTCTGAAGAATCGTTCGCAACCTAGTTGAGACGACTTGGTATCGTCTGGGGGTTCCTTGGTTTCTCCAACCGTCGATAACGGCTACCTGAAGAACTTGGTCAAAGCCTTGAATGTTGGCACTTGATCGACCTTTGCGCATGATCGCTAACATCCAGTGGTTACCGCCATAGTTACACGGCCATAAGGTGTATTCCTTTCGCAAAAGTCCTGCGAAAAAACGGCGTAACGGCTTTGCCAGAAGGGTATTAAACGTGGCGTCGTCGCTATCGAAGAAATTTGCGAGACTCGTGTCCTGTATATGAATTAAATCTTGTGTCTGGCTAGGGAGAGCATCGTGATATGCAAACAATGCCTTCTCTATCGCTGTGCCGTTGAGCCATTCCTCACGGCTAGCCTGAAGCTGATTGAGACCTCTAAGATCCGGCCAGCCATTCGGGGGTGGCGGTGGTAACTCATTTCTCGTCCTTAAATGCTGAGTGCGACATTGTCCTATATCGGTTCCCTTGGCCGAGCATATGATTTGTGCGGTATCGGTCATACTGTATTATTTTCTTTGTTTCCCTCCCTCTTTCCTTCTTTCTCTCTCTATCTCTCTGTATATAGGTATATTTCCTCTCTTCTGCCTATGGATGATAATTGGAATCTTAAAAAGTGTTATAGAATATGAGTCACTTAACCGACCTCAATGTCTTTTTTCCGATTGCTAACGACCGAAAATACTTCTATCTGAGAATTGACGGCTATAAATCTTCAATAGCATTCACAATTACATAGAACACTGTCTATATTCGTGCCGCGCGAACAAAGATGTTGTGTAGACGAAGATTACAGACTGGTAGAAAAGGGTTCTTTGTGTCTGGCTGAATCCGATATATTATATACTGACGTGTGAAAGACTTCAATAAAAGCTGTGTTTCGGTTCCGGTATGGGACTCATTCTCCTTTATTCATTGCTCAGTCTATTCAAGTAACGTGCCTTACTAATGCCTTAAATCATTACATGCTCCAGCGTCAAACAGATATCCTAACTTGTAGTTGCATTTATATACATTTTCGATAACAGTAAATCCTCGTTCATAAGTGTGCTTAGGTTACCTATGTTTTGATTAGAATGAGAGATATGGGTCTTAACGTATTATAGGTAGCGCATCCAGCTAAAGTGTAGGTAGATAATAAAGAAAATGTTATAAGACTTATTACTGCAGTAACTCGAGGTCGTTCGTCGTATAGGTTTGACATATTAAATCATCACGCAGCCACGCAGCCACGCAGCCACAGCAGGGATCTGATTTTTGGTATGTACCTATTAGTACCTAGATCCGGAGATGCTTGGTTCGTACCTACCAGGTAGTACGATGTACCTGAATCCATTAGGTAGGAAAGTCACGCTGGTGCCAGGTGCCACACGCACTATGGGGTACATAATAATACCCAACCTATCGCAAGCTCTTTGAACTTTCAACCTTTCCTAATACAACATCGTTTTCTCTCACATATCTGCATCTGCATGTGTAGCATTTCGACCAATGTTGACGCCAATATGCCACTACGTAGGTCCTCGGCATAGGGTGGTTACCTAGGTACATGATATATCCACTGTAGGTACGTATCCATGCATGTATGTATATATGGGATACCTAGGACCTAGGTACCTACCTAATAGTGTATGCATCCATGGATGTGATTTAACACCGCTATCAGTAATAAGGCAACAATTGTTATTGGTTAGGACATCTGGAGCCCTGAAAAAGAAAAATCAGACCGATTGCAGACTAGGCCGAACTCCAACGCTTTTTCCAAGACCTCTTAAAACCTCTAAGTGGACCAAGCGTGGCTACAGTAACATTTTACCCTGCCAGCCTGCTTACTTGGGTCCTAATCCGAGTCTGAACCCGCCTCGTCCGATCCGTCCGTCTTGGTGATGTTGCATACAAGAACTTACGACAGGTCGTGATATTTCGACTTTTCTATCCACGGCCACGAATTCCCTCACGATCCATGGAGAATGACTAGCTAGATCCGGTTGGCTCCTCAAGTGCCAACTACCAATACCTCCTACCTATCCTTTCGCTGACACATTACCGTTAACGCGCCAACGAAAAGGTGCTGCCGATTTCCGAGGGCGATCTGGGAACCTCCAGATGCTCGCCAACATTCGTCATCGCGGCATCGTGTCGTTCTTTTCAAGCTTTCTCCTGTGCTACGCCGTAGCCGCCCTCTACCTAAGATCCAAATGTTACCGTGATCCGTCTTCCATATTTTTTAGACCTAAATCTGCTCGCATTCTCACGTATTCCTCTTTCCGCAAGGCCCAAGCCCAGAAATACAGCAATCTAGCGGCCCTGCAGGCGACGCCCAAGTGGACTAACTCTACTAACACCGAGCTATGCGTTGGTGTCGCGTCCGTAAGTCGACATGGGTTCTCTTATCTCAAGGAGACTCTCGGATCTATACTGGAAGGCTTGGACGACCTCGAGCGTAGGAACATATATCTCGTCGTATTCCTCGCCCATACGAACCAGTCCGAGCACGAAGACTTTCGCCAGCCGTGGCTTGTCAACATGGCCGACAGCCTCCCGACCTACCCCAATGGGTCCAATACCATCAGCCTCGTGCGCCAGCTCGAGATCGAAGGAAATTACGAGGCCCACGCCCGAAAGCAGAAAATCGACTATTCCGTACTGTTGAACGAATGCGCCAAGGTTAATCCCAAGTACACCATGACCTTGGAGGATGATGTGATTGCTTTGGATGGGTGGTATCACCGTGCTCTCAGCGCCTTGGAAATCGCCTCGAGAAAGACCCGAGAGCTTGGACGAGATAGCTGTATGTCACCCGCATTCTTCGGGAACCCGCCTGTCTAGTCTCCTATCACAAATATCATTACCGCACTTATCTGACTAGTCTTGCTAATCTCGCTCTTTTTCTTCTTTTTGTGTAGTCCTCTACCTGCGTGTCTTCTATGACGGGCGACTCCTAGGTTGGAATAGTGAAGAGTGGCCACGATACGTCGAATCGAGCGTTGCGGTCGTAATCATCGAGGTTTCTATACTGCTAGCTCTCCGCCGGTACATCGTCGCGTCGCGAAGAGCACTTACAGCTCCTATCATCTTCCTCGTCTCCGGGGTATGCACTCCCATGTTGATCGGATTGTTTTTCGCGGCTGGGCGGAACTGCATGATACCAAAGACTCCCGGTGTTCATCTAATGCACCAATATGGCTGTTGCGCACAGGGACTCGTGTTTCCGCAGCGTCAGGTCCTCGATCACTTACTCCCGCTATACCGCGATACCCAGGACAACCACGCCGCAGTAGATACATTCCTTGAAGACTGGGCCAACAATAACGACGGTTTGCGATGGGCTGTCACCCCAGTCCTCATACAACACGTGGGCGGCAAGAGTTCTCACGGCGCAGGTGATCAGGAGGCGGGTTCGCTCACCGACGACATGCCATTCGACTACTCTTTCGAGACGAACGACCCGATCAAGCTTGCCAAAGAGCATAGGGCGAGGATTGTAAAGATCAGAGAACAAGCAACAACGATTGCGAGATAGTATACGTAGGTAGTTAATAGGATGTGAGTATCCGTTTAGTCTGCGTTGATTTAGGTCGAAGCGTAACTAGGTAGCAATGCCGCCTCTGCATAACCCGCAATACTCTCGACGGCAAGGTGTTGCGTCCGTGAACCCTCACATATTAGACCTACAATAGACTCTCGTAGAATGACCGTGGTAATAAGGGAATCAGGAGAAAAATTAGGTGGGGACTCAGCGACAGATCTACGACAAATATTGATCAGCTACCTACACCCTGACGGACAAAATCCATGAAACCCCCCACCGTTGATCGTCGATCAATACCATACGCGTCCGGGTATTAGTATATGCGCACTAATGGCGTTTCCTTGTTCGTCGTCGATCAAGAAATTGGGTACACGGTTACATGGCAGATTGAACGTTGCAATTGCACATACCCGGTACTATGGTGTATGGGTGACGCGGTTTGGCAGTGACTTCGACCTACAATCATAAAAACGTAGGCACAGATGTCGTGCCTAGGTATGCAAGCGAGAAACGGCGTCAATGCCTCTTCATAATAGTGGATTCGTACGACTCGAATGTAACTGACTCCCAGTAGAAAAGCGAAATATCGTGTACCTGATCTAGTACTGCATCTACTAGCCGATGAGTTAGCCATGGTCTTTTCAATATAGATACTCAATTGACGTCAGATACGGATACACCTAGCCTTAATAGACTACAACCAAAAAAAAGCAGCTGTGCAATATCACACGGGCGCTCTCGGTTTGGAGGGCAGAGATATGAATGAAACCTATATCGAAGCTGCAGACTCCGAAATACCTAGAATGACAGACATCTTACCCTGATGAGGCTATCTCGTTCTTCAAACCAATAGCAGAGTACCGTAGTACCGGAGTAATTGGGATGTGTGAGGATTTTTCAATGCCCTGTGTCAGGGAAGAGCCTGAAAGGTGGAACAGTGAGAGCATAAGAAGATATGTCAACGACAGCATCTCCATTGCTCGTGTACTAATTCTCATCCTGTCGTCTCCAATGGATTGCTGTACTGGAAAATGTCATATATCCCGAATCTTCAGGAAACTTCATTTTGTCGCACTGTTCGTCTAACTCCTTTAATCCACCCCAATCCGGAAGATCGGAACCGTAGCAGCTAGTCGATGTCAGCTGGGTGGTAGAGGCTGGGCAAAAGGAATCGGCGCAACGGCAGCGTGGTTACACTTACTCTTCCCACACCTCACGGGGCGTACCGACAAACACGGCAGGCAAGTGGTTAACGAGAGCTTGTGAATATATATCCCTATATAGATGAATGCCGAACACCAGCGTAGACGGGCTAACTTCATTGAAGCCTCGAGGCGAATAGACGACATCGTAGCCTAGACTACGAATGAATGCCTCGTCGACGGAGTTGAACAGCGGTTCCTGGAATAGACACTGGATGGGCGTCCGGTCTTTGCGTTGTAGCTGCTCAACCATGTATAAGAAAGCGGCGAGTTGGACGTGGGCTCGTCGCCTATTCTCCCAGGAGCCATCCTCTGGATCAAAGGAGCCCAAGCCAAAACAAATAGCGTGTGTGATAGCGAATCCGCAATTACGAGACGCGACGGCATCCCGCAGCTGATGGCAACCGGCTGACGCTCTCCACTGATCGCTAACACGCCGATATTCTCTCTCGACCTCAGAAAGGGATAAGAAGGACGGGCGTGGCACTAAGTCGTGAGTATTGGTATTTGATGATTGAGGGACGACGGGTTGATGAGATTTTGCACGGCGCCTTTTACGGCGGACTTTAGTCCATTGGTCGCCGGTTTCTGTAGCTTTCTCTCCAGATATCGGTATCATAATCTGTACGATCTGTACGAGGAAGAAAGAAAAAAATCTTGAATTTGTGAAAATTACCTAGTAATGTTGTTTAGCACCTAGAATGTGGGGTTATAGGTGGTAAAAAATCACAATCCCACCCTGTAGACTAGGTACCTACAAGGTAATAGGTCAGGAAACTTGCGAGGTAAAGGTTGATTAGCTTTACTTAAACTTTCAATGTTGTACACTCTGCGCCGTGCCTGACATTTGAAGATATCATAACTCAATTGACTCACGCTGCGCGTTTAGTTTTTTTAGTACCTTAGCCCTGGAGCACTTTACTAGTAGGTACCTATGGATGTCCCAGGTAGGAGATCCTGGATATGGGGATAAAAGGAAATTTAGGTTCAACTCCTATTAGGCCTTCCTTTTATCTCCATTATCCGTAGGTACGCTACTGTTTAGCGCACGTGATTGCCATTTCTATCAATGGAATCAATATCGAAACCTCAAAACCCCGAAACCTTGAAGTTTTTATATTCTATCTATTACTCGAGTCCTCGTCAGTCGTTTCTGCTGGTATGAATGAGTCTGTTATGCTATGTTGATACTACGTAAAATACATAGCACGTCAAAAGTTTCCAAGATTCCTTTAAGCCATTTATAATTACTACCTAGGACCTAGTTAAATATTTGAGCCGTCAAATGCAAGTACGTCTTCATCTGCACTGATGTATGTAAGCAGATGACATGCTGTCAATTTGGAATTTGGAATACACTTCGGCCATTGAAATTGAACCTTTGGGGAAATTATTAACATGTCAAGGCTGCGTTCTCTTGCCGTCGGCCAATTTCTCCGCATAGGATGGATAATACTATAACATCTCCAGCACTGCCTGGTGATTACCTATCTCGGGTTACCTAGGTTCTATTAGCGAGCCTGGTGAGCCTGGCAAGCTTAGCAAGCTTAGCAAGCCGAGGAGAGCGGAGAGCGGAGAGTGGAGGTGTAGAAATATTACGCCTTTGCTGCCTTGTTCTCATACACCAGCTTGCTTAGACGCTGCCACAATGCGACTTGGGGGTTGGAAACACGATCCCAAGGTGGGATGGGTATGAGAATGAGGATGGGGGTGGTGAGATTATTTCAATTCATCGACACTGACATCGACGACCGGCTTGTGGATGCACCGGGAATCGTGTTGGTTGCTCGCAATCGCCCAAAAATAGCCCTGTTGTACACCAACTACTACCAACCTTGGAACTACTTACGCAAGACGGGAATTAGCTACATGTACAACTACCTAGATAGATACATACCTAGGTTGGGGTCCCGATGCTAAAAATCTTGACCTTGCCCGTTGACGCTGGGGCTTCCCGAGTGGGCTTTTTCATCGGCGCTTACACTAATCCTCATGATTGGTTGTTTGCTCCTGAAAGCCTCCCTGATCCTTGCCTACCCCTGTCCAACCCAGTGCCGGTCTTTTTCTCTCTCACCAACCACAAGCCGCCAAAGGCCACCTCACAGCCAGCAGCCCTTGCTAATGTGATCCCGGCTCCCCTCCTCCCGTCGATCGATTCGATTGGCTGATTTGGACAAATCACTTTGGTTCCTACATTGAACGAGCGACTCGCTCTATCTCTGTAAAGCCATTCCATTGGCTCTACTCGATCGGTCGACAGGGGGACAAGCTCTTGGTCTGCACGTCGTGCACATCGTCCAGCCCTTCCCACTGGACTGCTCGACCCAAAATGCCGCCCGTCTCTCCTGACCCTTGATTTCTGGAGCGGGGAGCCATGGTGAGCAGTCGATGGTATTGGCCATGCAATGTAGGTGCTTGAACAAGAACCGGAAAGGCCTTCAGTAATAATGCGCTCCTTCTGCTCTACAACTTCTTCCCCATTCTTTCTTCATCTTTCTTCGTCGCCAACGCCAAAATTATATTTATCCAAATCGAACGGATAGACAGATCGTAACGTCCATACCGAATCGTCGACGACGTGATCAGTAACTTGGAACATATTCGATTAAGGGATCAACGTTGTGTTATACCCCTACAAAGGTGGAACCTGGCTACCGCGTAGAAAAGAGCGGCTCTCACCACGTCGACTACTACGCTCAAGAACTCCTGTTGCTAGTCTTGATCTCATCCGCGTGTGCAAGAGGCTGGTCCCGTCAGAAATATTTGGGGGCCGTGTTTTCAATTGCCGGTCGCTGTGCGACAAGAGGAATTTTACGAGTAATTTCTTGCATCTTGTTTTTTTTTCTTTCGTCCGACGAGCACAAAGCTTTTCACGATGTTGTCCTCCATATTATTAGCCGTGATCACGTCGAGTTTAGCAGCAGCCCATACGGTCATCACATACCCGGGATGGCGAGGAGACAACCTCATCACGAACAGTTCATGGCCGTACGGCATGCAGTGGACCTATCCATGTGAGTGAATTCTGTTGCTATGCAAAGCACCCGTTCTTAATACTCTCGTTCTTAGCTGCCAAGAGCATCAAATACTGACACGGATATTGTAGGTGGCGGTATACCGTTAACAACGAATAGAACCTACTGGCCCACCACCGGTGGCGCGGTTGCTTTTCAGCCGGGTTGGTTCCAGGGACATCAGACGGCATTCTTATATATCAACCTAGGCTTCGGTACCGATGGACCTGACGGAGGACCGGAAAACATGTCATTCCCTATGATCGCACCCTTTCAGCTTCTCGGCCCCTCGAAGGGTCCGTATCCCGGGACCGTGTGCTTACCGCAAGTGCCGCTGCCTGCGAACATGTCTTTCAACCCCGGCGACAACGCGACGATACAGGTCGTCGAGATAGCGCAACACGGAGCCGCGCTGTTTTCGGTAAGTCTGGTTATCTCGAGTGGCAATTGGAAAAAAAAACTAACGCGTCTCTTCTAGTGTGCTGATATCACATTTGCCGCACCGGGCGACGAGAAGATCGCCAAGGTGAACGAGTCAAATTGTTTCAATAGCACAGACCTCGGCTTCGCTGAGATCTATACAATCACAACGCAAGAGATAGGCGCCGCCGCCAATATGACCACAAGCAGCGCAGCTAGATTTTGGTACCAGGGATCTTCGGCGTGGAGCTGGCTGGGCTACCTCCCCGTGGTGGCGTGTTCTCTCTGGCTCTTATCATAAGATCCTACGGATGGGCGAAAGGTCGAATTTAGAGACAGAGCAAAGAGCGACTCGAGCGAATTCTTTTCATTTTTAACTTATTGTACCTATATACCATTTGGCATCTTAAACCGGCGCACGGGATGGAGGGGTGGATGCTTTTGCTTGGATAACCGAGGTTGGTCTCCTCATGTTGGCCAGGCTTTATAATTTTGGGGAGAACAGATACACGGATTTCTCGCTATACCATTTCTCGCTCTTGAACGCAGATACTATGTCGCCTCTATCTAGCATTGCCTCGAGGATCATCAGATGCCTTTCCTCAGGCCCTATGAATGAAAAAAAATTCCACAGTACTGTTGTAGCCTATCGTATAGTGCGATTGTGGTGGAAATGAATTGCGCAGATTTAATCTCCCATTGACAGGTGGAATACATATTAAGACGGTGGGCATCAAGCCCGTCTTGCACTAATATCACGCCTATCGGTTATGCGATAGGTTGTTAGAGTAAGCGCCAGATTCGAGATAGAAACCTCATGAAACTAGAATCTCTTGAACATCGAAGTTAGGCCATGTGATCCCGGAACCCGTAATACACCCACGCTACCTTTGAAGTAACAGATCCGCATTGAAAGGGGCTACTATAGGAGTAGCATATAAATAGGTACGTGAACTAGACAGTCTATTCCCGTAAGGTAACCTTCTGTCTCTTAGTCTAACCGGATATCTAATACGGACGGGAAATCCACCATGTACTTTTTATCGACGATTCAGTAATACACCTTGTCACATAATATGAGTCCCCAGGCATGATATTGTTTTTTTAGTATTATAGAAATGCATTTTGATTACTTTTTATGTCACTGCTCTATCCTAGTAGATTTAACTACTATGCCTCCGTTGGTTGCCACCAAGGGGATGCTCAACTCCGACTCCACGTAGCATAAAGAACACCGGGGCTAATACGTATCAACGTGTCGTAAATATCAACGCCATGCTCGGTATGCTAACAATGTTCTCGTATTCTCGTAGGTAGACTCCTAGGTGGATAATAGTTCCGAGACGCAATCACCTCAAAAGCGACAGGCATTCGTCAGCCATCTGCTTCACCCGCGGCTCGGAGGCGCGATCTTTACTCGCTGATATAGACGAGGACATGCTCCTCGCTTCAGGCGCGTATTTCCCGATCACGGTGATGAGGGTACCGGCGGCTACCAGCGCTCGGAATACGACTTCCCCTTCGGTCTGCTTCTGGAGAACCCACGAGAGCGCTGTCAGTAAGCGAATCTGCACATTTGTTGGTACCTTCCCCGGTTCTCTGGATGCCAGAACAGCAAAATTGACCGTGACCGTTGTCAAGGCAACTTGCAGGTTACGATTGAAGGCTCCGATTGCAGGTTGGCCACCGATACCAAGCACTCGATCGACGAAAGATACGACCGCAAGGCCCTCCGCTGGCTGTCCGAGAAGCTTTCGACCCTCGGAAGACCTGAAGAGGTTAGCGACCGTGCGAGCAGCCATCATAACATGATGCTCGTTGGGCTGTGAACCGGATAGCACGCCTTCGAGGGCGGCCGAGACGGCTATCTGTGCTAAACTACCGAAGTCGGACGATTTGAACTTTGCGGCACCAGAAGAGGTTGCGATACATCGCAGTAGATCGAGAGGCGCGAGCCTGTCAGAGTAGTCCCATCGCGTACACATCGTGACGACAAGGTTGATGGATGCCTCGTCTGACACTGGTTGGTTCGCTTCTAATCTTTGTTTTACCGTAGCTAACATTTCCTGCGCTGGAGGATTAAGGGAATAGTCCTTGCGCCCTGCAGCCTCGAGGCCAGAGTTGATGCTGAGTATCTTCTTGAATATAGCTGCGTGCATTTGGTTAGAACTGTCGGATTCTAAGATTATTATAAGACTTGTCGTAATACTTACGGTCGTATTTCGCAGCTGTGATATCTAGGTATTCGCGCTGCGGCAAGACCTTACTAGGCGCGCTGGAGTTGTTGCCTGGTTCGGATCGTGACTCGGCGCCATACGGATCGGATCCTCCTCCGGAATCCTGGCCGATCGTAGCGCCTTGCGTGTTTGTAATGATGAACTGGGCAACCTGATCTAAGAAGTTCTGCGAGAGTTCGTTGTCGTCGATAAATTTTTGAGCTCGCGTGTAGGGGTTTTCTGATAGATTATACGGTAATTTTAGAGAAGGTTGGCCTTCTTCGATAGCAACATCAAAGACGTAATCGTAAGATTGGCCGTTATACTCAACCTTGCGTCCGCTGCTGCCGACCGCATCGACGACAGTACCCACGTTAATCCACTGTTGCTGACCCATCGACCATTGGTGGGCCGTCACCGAGCCGTTCTCTTCTTTGATCATCTGCACCTGGCCCTCTTTAGTGCCCGACTTGCTCTTCAAGAAATCGGGTCCCGGAAGCTTTTCCTTGTTGACACCACCAACCTGATGCTGTGGTATGGAGGATGATTTCACGGATTCGTCGAAATGCGCTAGAGTATCGGGGCTAGCCACGCGCTCCGAGCTACGTGAAAAGACGCGAGCAACGCCGTCGCTGGCGCCCGTCACAATATCTCCGCTTTCGGAGCACACCGAGACGGACCATACGGAAATGGCAGGGTGAGTTATGGTCTGGACACAGTCGGAGCCTCGCCATATGCGAACCGTTCGATCTTCCCCTGAACTGACCAGCTCGCCAGACGGTATGGCAGAGAGTGAATATATGAAGCTCTCGTGACCACGTAATTCTCCGACCTGCTGACCACTCAGCTTCCACAAACGGATTACCCCATCGTTGCTGGCACTGGCGAAGTCGGCTCCGCTAGGGTGACCGGGAGGAACTTGACACAGGGCTCGGACGACGTCAGAGGCGTATATGGTGCTTTTGGGCCGGATTTCGCCAGCTACAACGGTACGGAGGTCAAAGATGCGGATGTGCTTGTCGGCGGAGGCAGTCACGATTATATTCTTATCAAGAGGTAAAACATCCCAAACCGCTTCCTCATGACCCCCCAGGATGGCTTCTACGTCCCACTTACGAAGGTTCCATACTCTTGCCGTCTTGTCCCAGCTTGCCGACACTAGATATTGGCCTCCGGGGATAACGGCCAAGGCGCATACATTCCGAGCGTGACCGATTAATAGACGTTCAGCATTGTCCTTCGAACCCGAGGACGGTTTTCTGACGTCAATGATAGTATCAGAGCCGGCAGATACGACCAGACCATCGGGGTAGTCGGAAGAGGGAGATATATATGTTAAGCTGTTGTAGAATTCAGTTCCTTCAGTAGCGACAGTTGATTCGAAAGCTGGGGGGGAATTGGAAGTTCGCTTCCATGCGCGGACGGTACAGTCTCTTGCGGCGGATAGGATGAGATCTGGAGCGGGGAAGCAGACATGCCGAACCTATAAAGAGAGAAAAAGCTTAGTTAGAAACATTGGACTCTCTAGCAATGGGTTTCGGGAGGGGAAAGCGATAAGGTGGCGGGTTCATACATCAGCATTGTGCCCGACAAGCTGCGCAGATAGCTTGAAGTCGGCCATCTTGTGACGGAACAACTACCGCAGCTATTGCTATTTTCCAAGTTCTTCTACTTGGGTCTTGGGTACCTAGGTAGTTTTGGAGGGTTGCTTTTTTTGGTCGGGATGATCTCACGTAGTTTCAATGTGAGGTACCTAGGTCCTAGGTAGTTTAGAAGGGGGATTTGGTTGAAGATAGCTGCGGTCTTCAAATGAGTTCACGAGATAGAAAAAAGATGAATGTGGTAGAAGGTAGGCAGGCTGGTAGGTACTAGGTATAGGTAATAATGTTTGTCGCTGCAGGTGGCACCGTGGTGGTAAAAGCTAGGTACATACATAATAGTATCAAATCTTGGAGGTACCTGCCCGGAAATGCATGCATACCTGGAACTAACGGAAGTAGGTAGGTGGGGTTGTCCTGAATGACATCAACCTTGATTACGTACAGCCGTACCAATTATACCTACTGTGTACATCCGTATGTACTCCCCCCCACACTTCCAAGTTAGTACTGAAATGCACATGTGGATCTAGGCTTGGGGTCCACTTAATAGTTAGCCGTCGCGTTGATGAGGCTCGTCAGTCGAATCTTTAATTCAAAATCTATTCTCCGTTCTTCATCCAAAACCCTCCAACGCCAACTTTGACACAAGAGCTTCTTCCTTTCTCACCCAACTTCTCTCATAGATCCAGTAACCTCCTCCCACCTCTTCCTGTCTCTCTTTCTCAATTAAGTCCTTACGCTTACATTTCCATCATTTTGCTCTTCGGACGATCCTAACTATTTGGTGCAGTTCAATTCGAACATAATTAGAATTTAAAAGTACCTATTCAGATACGAATTGCGCCGATCCAATATTATACGCCATACGCCATACGCAATACACCATTTCCCGTCTTTTAACGAATGCGATTTCATCTCGGTTGCCCCATTTCGAATTGAATATCACGACATATTACGATTAGTCACGAGTATTCGTCTTCTACAGATTTCCCCCTTTCATCAGCCTCTATCGTCACTCCCGTCCGTTTGTCGCATTCCTTTTTCGGTTGCTAGTTTGATATTACGGCGCAGCCATTCTATTTCATTGCCGACAATTATCCTCGTCCGCCCTTGTCTGCTTGTGCGGTGCCCCTTTACGCCTCCACCCCGATTCCTGCTTCATCCATCCACCGAGAAGCACGCGAGCCGGCGCACAGATACATCAACCAACGATACATACGTGCGAATTAAGCATTTCGTGTCTTCAAGCTTAGGTCTGGGCCTTTTGATTTCGGCTTCCGACAACCCTTCGTGGAGCTCCATTTTCAGATATATTAATCTTGATCGACTTCTATGATGGCTACTACTGAAGCTTCCCGCCAATACGTCCCTCTTACCTGTCACGGCCATTCCCGCCCAGTTCCCCACATAAGCTTTTCGCCGCTCGAGAAAGACGACGTGTACTACCTGATCTCAGCATGCAAAGGTTTGTGCTTACCTCGGTGCCTACATCGGTGTATGTCTAGTATCTGTTCATAGCATATGCTAATAAGTGGCTTGTTTAAGACGGTAACCCCATGCTTCGCGATGGCCAGACTGGCGATTGGATCGGCACCTTCATCGGACACAAAGGCGCTGTCTGGCAAGCTAGACTTAGTCCTGATGCGGCTACCGCTGCCACTGCCTCTGCAGATTTCACCGCGTACGTACCTGCTTCGTGAAAACCCTCCACCCTCGGCGCCGGCTAACTTGAACCGATAGAAAAATTTGGGATACCCATACCGGCGAGCTTCTCTTCACCCTGCAGCACGACCACATCGTTCGCGCCGTCGCCTATCCGCCAGACAATTCCGACCTCGTTGCTACAGGCGGCATGGAGAAGAAGCTCCGCATCTTCGATCTCACCGAGATGAAGCCCGCTTCCGCCTCCGAAGCCACAACGAACGGGAACGGCGCAGATGCTGCCGTCGTACCGTCTACGATCATGGCTTCATCGGCTTTCGAGATAGGAGTTGGAGTTCATACCGCTTCTATCAAGTTCATCGTCTGGACGAGGGATCCTAACATCCTGATAACCGCGTCCGACAACACTCTACGCTGGTTCGACTTGCCCAGCCGGAGCGTTGTCAAGCAGGAAGTTTTGGATGGTGAGATCGGGTCATGCGAATTCTGCGCTCTGGCTCCCGAATATACATCCAAGGCCGACATTGGTGAAGGATTGCCGGTTCTGGCCGTGGCCGCCGGCAAGTCTATCTATTTTTGGGGCGGTCTTCGTTCAATGAACGAACTGAAACGCACTAAGATGAATTACAAGGTAGCGAGCGTAGCCTTGGATCCTAAGGGTAGGAAAATCGTCGTTGGCGAGGACATCCCGGCAACTTGGGCGAGGGTTTACAGATGGGATGACGATGTCGAAATAGGTTCGTTGCCGTCGTGACCTAATATTTATTCTTATCGCTGACAACTCCGAGTAGACATCCACAAGGGCCATCATGGACCGGTTTGGTCCGTTGCCTTCTCGCCAGACGGGAAGCTGTATGCGACCGGCTCGGAAGACGGAACAATCAAGATGTGGAAGAACTGTGAAGGATTTTACGGCCTCTGGCGCGGAGGTGCAAACATGGGGTCAGAACGAAACGCTGAATAGCGCAATGTGCTTTAACAGTCATCAGCCATCTTTGACCGACCTAACCGCGAGCCAGTGGATACGTGCCGATCACCCCTCACTGGAGAGACAGTACAAAATTTTGTCAGCTCAGAGCAGTACGACGTCGTCGCCTAGTTGAATTGCGATGTCCTCCGGAGCTCTCATCTTCCCGATCGCGATTCGACTGGGCATTATGTTTAACTGTCTTGAGTCACGGACGAAATGAATAGTCTGAGATGATTCTTACCTGGGTGCTTGTTAATTATCTTGTAATTGCTAGATGTGTGAACTAGCATCGAGGTATAAGGTCACTGTACTAATGCCCATATTACTTGGAAGCAAGAGATAGATGTGATAATAAAACCAGAGGAGCCTGTGGAGGGAGCCTCTTAGTGGTACAACGATGTCATCTTGAGCCTCTCACCTTGAAACCAATGGGAGTGATAATACTCTCATCGTATCAATGTAAGTATCAGTAACAACGATTGGTCATTTGACCCTAAGATGAACGATCGTATAGCTTGGTTGAGCTTCTTTACCATCAAAGTCGCCAATGCCGCTCTCGAAATGGAGTTGCAACTCGATCAAGCTCAGGTTCGTTTTTTAAAGATTATCACAACATTGACTATATTCATTGGTCCTAAGCGACACGCCTAGGTTCATGTATTTCTTCGCGTCTTCCAAGCATCGCTCTAAATCTGAGGATAAAAAACTCGATATCTTATAGTTTTTGTCAAGATGCCTGTAGTTATGAAAGCTCCTCGGTTATGATTCAGCCGCAGAGCAAGGCGAAAGATCTATCTCCCTGCATTTCAGAGCGTAGTACAGAACTTATGCTTACTACAGACATCGGCAGCTCGAGAATTCTGACGCCGGAGAGCGTCCTAGTTAGGTAGACAGCTTCTTGAAAGGGGAACGACCTTCTCTCAAGGCAACCCGAACCCTGGACGGGGGGCATGCAGGGGGAGTTCCAGATGTGTGAAGCGGGGCACCAACACGTTTTGATGGTGTTTTAAAGCGACACCCGTATAGGCATTAAAACCCTCGGCAAGCTATTGTAGCCTCGACCTAGCCAATGAGGGTCACGATCGATCAAATCCTATCGTAGAGCTCCGGGTCTGATTCGGGGCTAATCAATGCGCGACTGGAGGAGCATGAGATGTCAGCCGCACAATATTAAGGCAAGCTGCAGACTAATAGCTCGCAGGATTATCTAGATAGATGATCTACAATATTCATGATGTGTCTTCCCACATACAAACCTAGCCACCTATCGACTATTCACATGCCCTTACGGTGATCCTGCCGGGCGCGGGGAGTGTGTCTTCGGCTTCATATCCCGATCATACGAACCTTGGGAACCTCTGTACATCCCGCCGTCTACTGCATCTATCAAATGTCGCTGGCGAGAACGACTGCTACGCAGCGGTCTGCCTTTGGCGAGCGTTTTAGCGAACTTACGACAGTCTTTACTCCACCATGTCCTATTACGTGGCTATTGACATCAACGAAAGTGCCGTCGCAGTACCCAGCGTTTCCTACCACAGGCCCATCTTCATGCGATCCTCCCTCTTGGCCTGCTTTATTATCTCAGCGGGGGTTCGGCTACTACTCGCCTGCTATCTGCCCGAGCGGATTTTCCGTCGGTTGCACAGCGAAGGATGACCGGACCAGTGAAGGATTCCCGCCTACGACATCCGGCGAGACAGCTATGTACTGCGTTCCGAGGTAAGATGGAAATCCCGAAACCCCTTCTTGGGTAGTTTGGCTTATCCAAGAAACAAAATCTAGCGGGTTCGCTTGCACGTCGGATACGACAGACTTTCGAGGTGGCATCTGGGGATTTCAAACAGCATCGGGGAGCGGCCCTTCAGTAACTGTAGGGCCAGCAATACAGATCCGTTGGAGGGAAGAGGACTTGAGCAGCCTTCAAACTGACCCTTTGAATCCCGGTTCTATACCAAGCGGAGCGACTAGTACCTCGTCCAGTTTTAATGCTGCTAACACCATCCTCACTATTCCCTCAGTCTTTATAAGTCCTGAAATCTCTTCAGCATCTTCCATTGAGACTGCTACTTTAACGTCCGCGGCAATTTCAGAGACATTCACAGATTCTACTAGAACAGACACCGGGATAGAACCATCGACAAGCACGCCCTTACCCACCACACCTATATCTAGTCAACTAGATAGTGCAACGCCAACTCAAACCGGGAACATATCTAGCACGAGCAGCGAGAATACCCCAAGTCATATTACAGGCGAAGGTGGTTCAAATTCAACAAGTACTTCGAGCACCAACACGGCAGCGATGGTTTTGTCCGGGATCCTTATAGTGATCATACTCGGATTTCTAGCAAGCGTGACTTTTCGTCGATATCGGCGTTACCGCGCTGGGAAGATCGAGGCCTTTTTTCCCTTTCATCCTAGACTTCGAGCTAAGGCCATTCTGGATAAATGGTCTGGCCGACTGAAAACCTCTCACCAAGAAACGGGGAACGTCTCGTCGAAAATTCCCGATGCCGAATTAGGTACTGATGGCCCATTGCCAGAGCTCGGTCCAGGAGACCCGCTTGGGACAAAGGAGAATCCGGCAGAGCTGGCAGGAACTGGCGTGCGGAATAGCTGGATGTCACACGTTTCGCGGATGTTTACGGGGAAGTTGAGAAAGGAGGTGTGGTCAGTTTGAAAGTCTTACGTGTCATATTAGGTACAGACTTCAAGGCGAGGCCCATGACTAGACGAAGGCGTCAAATGAAGACGGTGCCGTGTTACTGTAGAAAGAATTGTATTGGATTCCATGTAAATAGTCTCCATTGTACCTAGGTAAGTAACTAGGGAGGCACTTGTAGGCTCTTGAAATTGCCAGAGATTTCCGGGGCGCCTCTGCTATCTAGAGTTGTGAATCAAGGACACCCGATAGCCTATCTAGTCACCTCACTATTGAAGATACTGTTGGTATTTATTGCGAATGTTATCTGTAATAATCTCTAGGTACCCAGGTAGGTAGATACTTATTGTATCTCGACTAGAACAGGGATATTACCTAATTACCTAATCCCTAATAAAGGGGTACGGTGACAACATGTATAATGATTAAAATTTAAAATGTTAAGTGGGTGGGATTATGCACAAGAAATTCTCTATGGTTTGCCTGTAGTATATATTTAGGTAAGCACACATAAGTTTCCAGCGTTGACTCTAGTAACAAGAATTCGTAAAAATGACTCCTTTCATGACCCTGCCATTTAATCTCACGGGTACGGTGTACCGTATGGCTGCAACTCTAGACCTTCGATGTCGACAAACCCGAACTTAGTTTTATCCTTATTCTCGCTCATCTCCTGCTTCCACTTCTCCAGAGACTTGAGGAATGCATCCCGATGGTCTTCGCGGCTTAGATCTAACGGTTCTTTGTCCTTGCTGACGAGCCGTATCCTAATAATTGCTATTAGAAAATCGCTGCAGATTATAGAAAGGTGTAAAGTTTATAGGACATACTGTGTTCCTGTCGCAAGGTTTGTAAGTTCGAAATCGTTTTCGTCGAAGTACTCGATGGCGCTATTCACACGCCTCTCTAATATCTTTTTTGGTAGGTCGAACTCGTTACAGACTGGCCTCGCCAAACCAATTCCGTCCACAGTGTTGAGCGCATTCACCATAGCATCTACGGTTCGCAGTCCTCCCGTGACGTAGACTTTGGTTTTGGAAAGCTGCGGGACAATCCTCTCGGCAAAGTCTAGGAAGAAGGCCTCTCGTTTCTTGGTAGATTCTCGCTTGTGGTCGAAAGCGAGCTGTTGGTATGTCCCACCTGATAACTAATACCAAATTAGCTCTAATATCTCGCGTTAATGTGATATGTTTCGTAAGTGTACCTCTACAAAATCGAAACTGCGCTGCTCTAAGGCGACGCAAAGGTCTCTGCAATCTTCTGTCGTGAACCCACTTTCTTGGAACTCTACGCTATTAACTTTGATGCCCACGATAAATTTCTTGTCGTCGACTCGCTTGCGAATCTCATCAACGATTTCGAAGATGATGCGGGCGCGATTTAAGAGCGGGCCTCCATACTCGTCCGTCCGCTTGTTGGTGCTGGGGGTTAGAAATTGTGCCAAAAGATATCCGCTTTCCTGATGGTGAGAATTTTCCCTTGATATTGAGATTGACTTGCTACTTCACTTACTGCGCTCCATGCAATTCGACCCCATCAAAGCCTGCTCTATAACAATATTCAGCGGCGTGTGCGAATCCGTTGACTACTTTTCGGATGTCTTCCTTATCCATAGGCCTTGGCTTAGCGAATCTCATACCGAGGGCAACTTGGTCCAGATGAACATCGCTAGGTGAGATTGGGTGCTCCTGGATATCAATAGAAACCTGACGGCCCGGATGAGACAGCTGGCAAACGATGAGGCTTCCGTGCGCTTTGGCTTGAGATGCCAGTTCTTCAAAGCCTCGGAATCTTTCACCGGAGAACGGTGCATCTCCAGGAATAATAGGATTTCCCGGGGCCTCAAGCTGGTCGTATTCAAGTAGCGTGTTTCCCGTCAGAATAACACCGTGGCCGCCTTCTCCCCATCTCTTATAGACATTTATCAGCTCTTTAGTAGGCACGCCACGTTTCGGAAGATCTTTGGGATCCCACGTGGAAAGGCGCTCGGTCATTGAAGCGTTCATGAATCGATTCATAGCCGTCCTTCCACTGAATTCAAACGTCAATGGGCGCCCTAGAGGTTCAGGGTCGACGACTCTGCTACTGAAACGTTTTGGTGGCATGTTGATGTGTGTCGGTGGGACAAGAAGCTTAGGACTAGGAGGGGTGTGCTTGGTGTCTCAAGAAGTGTAACGGCACTTAAATCAGAGAACCTCTTGGTTTTTATGTGCATCGTTTGGTAGGCCCATAAATTCCACCTCACATTTTCGCCGACGGATTTCGTTTGTTTCCAGGCTGCAGCCGGAGGAAGTCACCATTGCCAATGGCTGCATTTGTCAGCTGCTGAAGACTGGGGATCTCTTATGGGGAATCTTCAGAGAGAAATTGTCCCGTCTGCCCTGAACTTTCCAATAGCTGACTCACCACGGAACATATTTGGTATAGTTGATGCTACATTGGAATGCCCGCTTATAAAGTGACATGCCCTACTATTACCATTACAACATCTACACGGAACAAATATCTCCCTTCAACGCCATCATCGCACTTGCACACTGACGAGTTACGAGAGCTCCAGAAATATACTCACTAAAGATTATTAATCTAATTTTGGGATCTGCGTGGGGTTACTCACCTACCTGGCTAGAGGATTGGTGTACCGGTGTGACTCACAGCTGCACTTTGTATCTTTATACCTACTAGGTACGTTATAATATCCCTATACCTGAGAAATTACTGGATTTATCAAATAGTATTTAAGCAATTAACAGCCTAGTATTATATGATGAGTTTAATATATCAGATCGGAACATTTAAACCGTTACCTACCTACCTAGTTAAATTCATCCTGATCCTACAAGTGACTAATCATCATTCTCGCCATCATGTAAATAGAAGCTTATACAGCCTAGACTTATCATAACCTAAC